>OY776304.1:3995973-4598973 GCA_963675345.1 Trididemnum clinides
GGAAAGTGCTTGGAAATACATAGTTTTTGCTTAATTTGCTTCACTACGTTCAATTTTTTACGTCAATACACTTAAATTCATATCAAAATTTGCAATCTACTTGTATTCATTGGTTGAAAATGTAGTTGGAGACTATTCTTATGGCTTTTTTTGATACAGGATTATTCACTTGTTAAAATTTTCACCAAATATTGAACACGTTGAGACAATGGAACAGTAAAAAGATTTTTATCTGACGCTCTCATGAAGACCACTAAGCTACATTGTGTGTGCTCAATGTACAGTATTTTTCAATTTTAAGTCAACAATCATCGCAGATTTACAACTACTATTTCTGAGCTAAAACAAAAATGATGAACGAGTGGCATAATGTTTTGCATTATTTTTTGCACCGTGTAATAAATCTGTTGCTGTATGTTGTTAATTCAAAAATTCTGTCTTATAGTGTTTTCAAACTTAAATTTTCTTACTGTGCATTCACTTTATTACCTCTGTACATAACTGCAAAGTGAATTTCTTCAACTACTCTAAAAGGTTTATGCAACCAGTCTAATATTTGTAACTTTTTGACACTACATATTACTGAAACAACATCAATTTTGTCAGATTTTAATTCACTTACAAAGTTATTTTACGAAACTAAAAGTCAAACTATTTTTTTACCAATTATCAAACATGCAAATATGGTAGTGGTATGAGCGTTCGCCTCATTAGACCTGGGTTTGATTTCCTTGTCAAAGACTTTTAAAACAGTGATTACAGCTTAGTGCTCACTATGAAAGGTTTTATTTAGAGAAAAGGCCGACCAGTTTGCTTGTTTCATTGTGTTTTCCACTACAGATAGGTGATGGGTTCGATGTGATGGACCTGTTAGCAAACATAAACTCACAGGAATGAATGAAACTTACATTGCCACTACACGTAATTTCAAAAACCATCTGTCTCCAATCTACACTTAAAACATTTTGTTGCTACTCCTCATCTCCTTTACGTTTGCCGATTTTCATTTGTTTGCAGTAGAGATTGGTATCTTTCTAGTCATTGTCTCTAGCATATTGTGTTTTATAACATCCTGGTTACATCAATTTTGTGTATCTAACAACTTCCTTGTTCACAATTCGTGGCCATTAATCTAAGAGTAATTGGTAACTTTACCTTAGCAGATATTGTTCTTACAGCTGAGAAAGTAACTTTTCACTAAACTTTTCAAGGTCATACTACAAATTTGATTGGGGTTATCACATGATGTTCACATCAAGAAAGGTTTGTGGGCATGACAATGTACAGTATACAAATGGGTTTGAACAATAAAATCAATGTTATTTCTAAATTAATCTTGAATGTTTGCTAACATCCTAAAACTGTTATTGCCAGCGACTTTAATAAATGAAGGTTTTGTTTGTAAAACATGTAAAATTTCAAACGTTTTTTGACTTTTGCAAAGACCTTTTCTAGAATTAAAATCTGTAAATGCAATGTAATAATTTCAAATAATACAGATGAAGATATACAGTGTGTCCAAAAAGTCGGTACCGTTCAAAATATCCACGTATTTTCCATTATTTTTCAACAAAAAGTCACTCACTGTGGTTCAAAAAAATCCACGCATTTTCCATCATTTTTTCACAAAGAAAGTGGTTCTCATTTCTCATAATACATAACTGATATTTCATATTTCGTAGTTTATTCAATAAAGGTGGTTGATACAAGTGACTACACAGTTGAATATAGAGTTCACGCTGCTTCATTTTTCATTGCAAGTGACCAAACTAGACATGCCATGAAGCTTCGTAGAGACAGACTGTATGTGCATTATGATATTGAACCACCAGAAAATTGCATAATCAAGACTTATGCAATTTTCTGATGGTTCAATATCATAATGCGTTCAAAATCAATATCAATATCATAACGAATCTGCAATATCTAACGAATTTGATATTCCAAAGTAATACATGGATATTTTGAACCACAGTGAGTGACTTTTTGTTGAAAAATAATGGAAAATACGTGGATATTTTGAACGGTACCGACTTTTTGGACACACTGTATATCTTCATCTGTATTATTTGAAATTATTACATTGCATTTACAGATTTTAATTCTAGAAAAGGTCTTTGCAAAAGTCAAAAAACGTTTGAAATTTTACATGTTTTACAAACAAAACCTTCATTTATTAAAGTCGCTGGCAATAACAGTTTTAGGATGTTAGCAAACATTCAAGATTAATTTAGAAATAACATTGATTTTATTGTTCAAACCCATTTGTATACTGTACATTGTCATGCCCACAAACCTTTCTTGATGTGAACATCATGTGATAACCCCAATCAAATTTGTAGTATGACCTTGAAAAGTTTAGTGAAAAGTTACTTTCTCAGCTGTAAGAACAATATCTGCTAAGGTAAAGTTACCAATTACTCTTAGATTAATGGCCACGAATTGTAAACAAGGAAGTTGTTAGATACACAAAATTGATGTAACCAGGATGTTATAAAACACAATATGCTAGAGACAATGACTAGAAAGATACCAATCTCTACTGCAAACAAATGAAAATCGGCAAACGTAAAGGAGATGAGGAGTAGCAACAAAATGTTTTAAGTGTAGATTGGAGACAGATGGTTTTTGAAATTACGTGTAGTGGCAATGTAAGTTTCATTCATTCCTGTGAGTTTATGTTTGCTAACAGGTCCATCACATCGAACCCATCACCTATCTGTAGTGGAAAACACAATGAAACAAGCAAACTGGTCGGCCTTTTCTCTAAATAAAACCTTTCATAGTGAGCACTAAGCTGTAATCACTGTTTTAAAAGTCTTTGACAAGGAAATCAAACCCAGGTCTAATGAGGCGAACGCTCATACCACTACCATATTTGCATGTTTGATAATTGGTAAAAAAATAGTTTGACTTTTAGTTTCGTAAAATAACTTTGTAAGTGAATTAAAATCTGACAAAATTGATGTTGTTTCAGTAATATGTAGTGTCAAAAAGTTACAAATATTAGACTGGTTGCATAAACCTTTTAGAGTAGTTGAAGAAATTCACTTTGCAGTTATGTACAGAGGTAATAAAGTGAATGCACAGTAAGAAAATTTAAGTTTGAAAACACTATAAGACAGAATTTTTGAATTAACAACATACAGCAACAGATTTATTACACGGTGCAAAAAATAATGCAAAACATTATGCCACTCGTTCATCATTTTTGTTTTAGCTCAGAAATAGTAGTTGTAAATCTGCGATGATTGTTGACTTAAAATTGAAAAATACTGTACATTGAGCACACACAATGTAGCTTAGTGGTCTTCATGAGAGCGTCAGATAAAAATCTTTTTACTGTTCCATTGTCTCAACGTGTTCAATATTTGGTGAAAATTTTAACAAGTGAATAATCCTGTATCAAAAAAAGCCATAAGAATAGTCTCCAACTACATTTTCAACCAATGAATACAAGTAGATTGCAAATTTTGATATGAATTTAAGTGTATTGACGTAAAAAATTGAACGTAGTGAAGCAAATTAAGCAAAAACTATGTATTTCCAAGCACTTTCCAAGTTATTTTGAATAAATCTTCATTAAGCGTTACCAATAATTTAAAATTTCTACAGTCTCTTTTTCACTTTAAAACTTTTATGTTTGTTGTTCTTACATGTTGCAATTGTGATCTCGACATGATCGCAAGCTTTGCTATGAAGATTTTAAAAACGTTTTGAAGCCATCTACAAGCAGAACAGTTTGAAAGATTTTCAAATGCTGTAGCCAGAATCAAATTTGAAAAACTTTACACATTTAAAAATTGAAAATTAATACACATAGGTCTTTGTCGTAAGCGTTTTCTTGTCAAATACACAATTCATGTTGCCCAGGGGGGAGTAGATATGATTTTATTAATTGCCCTCTTATAAACTATTGCAGGCCTAAAACTTACTGTTTTCATGAATATCTTACTTTAGATTAACTTTAACACATCAGATATGATACAGTGGCTAAAGCAATAACTATCAGCGACCCCTCAAGAAGTATAAAACGCAGTAAGAAAGGAAAAGAAAACAGTGAAATGTTTTGCTTGTAATTTTGAAACTGGAGACTTGTTGCGAAGCACTGTAACTGGGTAAACCTACAATACTTTTTCAAGAAATTTTAAAATCATTGTTTCCTACAGACGTAAAATGCCGAACTCTTCATAACATCAAAGACAGTTGCTTTAGCCATTTACTCAATAGAGAAATTTCTGGGCCTTTAACAAGTGGCCGGTTAGCTCAGTCGATTATAGTGTCGTGCTAGTAATGCGAATGTCACGGGTTCAAGCCCCGTACTGGCCATTACTGCCTCGATAGCTCAGTTGGAAGAGCGTTAGACTGAAGATCTAAAAGTCCCCGGTTCAAGCTCGGGTCTGGGCATTTATCTTGTGCAAGTGTGGTGATGACAATAAACTGTACAGTGTAGATTTTTACCTAACTGATAATTTTTGAAGTAATTCCATGCAAGTTTGTTAGTATGTGCGGAGTGTATGTATGTTGACTGGAATTATCTTGAGGTTTTTCTTGTCGGTAAATTATGAAAAGCTTTATTTTGAAATGGTGCAAGTAGCAAGTTCAATCTTGGATGAGGGTAAACAGATAAACTTTTACAGCGATAAATGACAGATATTTTGAATAAATCCTTTCAAGATGGTAAAAGTAAGAGTTTATTGCTTTTGTGAAGAACAAAACTTTAATATAATTTTGATAAGTCAAAAGTTATGTACAGCAATATCAAAGACCTTGGTGAGTTTGATATTCTAAGTCTGTGGGCACTATACCGCATACTACATCTTATTTCGTTCGCACAGCTGCTCTCTACCTGAGATATTAAGTCATTTCTTTGGTAGTGTTGTTTTGAATGATAGAACTTTGCAGCGTTTTGTTGAAAATTTACTAAAATAGCATTGTAACTGTTTTGCGTGTAATGTTGAAATAAACAGAATTGAATATGAATAATGAGTGTTTTATTATACAATATAAATTCGGTTTACATCCAAAATAACCACTCTGCAGATAGGACAATCTTTAGCAGAACGTTTTGCAGTGCAATTCGAGCAACCAAAACAGTATCTGCAAGGCATCGCCAAAGCATTAAATCGAGCATCAAAACACACTTAACATACAAGTTCTTGAGATGCATCACACTTCTTTTCTTCAGATAGGGGAATTATGTTTGGCTCTTCATTTTCAATTAGTGAATTTCTTACAAACGTTGGATCCACTGCTTCTTCTGGAGTAGCAAATCCGACTCTCGTTTCCAAAAAAACTCATCTTCTGGGATGCAAAAGTTGTTGTGTTGGGCAATGAAGGCAGTACCAAAAGTTCTTTCAAGATATGCACACGTGAACCCGTATTTTACGTGCTCAATTTCTGGGATGTCAGTGTTGGCCCATTGATAAAGGCATAATCGACAATAAAAGCAAATCGCTCGATCGTCACTGCCTTTGTACAAAAAGCCAGCTTTAGCCATTCTTTCAGGGCTTAAATTATCAACTCGGTGAGGCCAAGTAACCGAGAAGGAAGAGATTCGCGCTTCCTCAGGTTCAAAAGAAGGGCACAACATTTTAACCCTTATAATTATTTCTAAATCTACATACGTTGTTTTATTTCTGTGGACATTTTGTCCACACATAGCGAAACCACGCTTATTACGCTACAAGTGCTGTACAGGGTGGCCACAAAGTCGCGCACCAAAGTAAAACCCGCAATCTAATGATGTTTGCGATAACCATATATTAATTTATCAAGTTGTTTCATCAATCTGCCCAAAAGGTAAAATAATTTCCATGCGTTCGTCAATTGTCAAAGACATTTTCGGTTCACGAACGCTACTCTCAATTAATAAGTAATCTACCCGAAGTATTCTGTTCGATACAACAATGACGCCGCCGTACGTCAATTGATAATAATCTTGGTGCGCGACTTTATGGATACCCTTATGGACCTTCTCAGGTGGACATTTTGAGCTCAAATAGCCTATTAGTTATCTGTCTTGTGTCGTTTTTAATAAACAACTCGCTAGATTGGTATATGGTTTTCGTAAACATTAATAGATTGCGGGTTTTAATTTGGTGCGCGACTTTGTGGCCACCCTGTATTTTCGTTACAATACAATACAATACAATAGCACATGAAGAAATGCGCAAAAGTGTCCTGCCATCGAAGGCGCCGCCATGGGGGAGGTGCTGTTGCCTCCGATTATCTTTTTGATCGTAGGTCATGTGTAAAGCGCATAACAATTAAGCAATTGACTTAGCCTATATACACCTTTTAAACGTAACGTGTCACTAAGCTAATATTGTATAATGTTACACTTATAACGTCATTGCTTATGTAGCATAGCCTACTCCCAGTTCTTTCCTGGCGGCACCCCTGCCTGTCACTAAACATCATCACAATACATACATCTACAAGATTTGACCAGCCGTCTGTGCAAAGGACACACACCTCTACTGCAGACATTGCAGTCTGAACGGGTGTGTTTTTTGCATTCCCTACATCGTGTTTTTTGGTTTGATCCACTGGCGCCTGTGTTTGGGTTCTAAGGAGGGGAAACACTTGTCAAGGAAAATCCCATCTGGATTGCCGCAGTTTTCACGCTTTCCTTTTGCCTTGCAAGTTTCAATCGAGTGTCGACAGCTGGCTGTGCTAGGTCAAACGTTAAATTTTTCAAGAACACTTTCTTGGAACAAGTATATGTTCCACTTTTTTTCAATAGAATATATGCATTGTTTGTTGCAGTGTCCAGCAAATTATAGAAAAAGAGGAGAGGCCATCGCACTGTCTTTCTACAGCAAGAAAATTCTTCCACGTTCTCGTCGAACATGTCTACTCCTCCTTTTTGTTTATTGTAGTCCAGAATCATTTCTGGTTTCTTTGCTTCATCTGTTGACACAACTCCCTCAAAATGGCTTGAGCTTAGCATAATAACCGGAAGTTTGTTTTTCTTTGCCTGGTATGCAACAAGGCATATTCCATCTTGGTGGTTATAGACAAATTTGCTATTATACAGCTCCATTTTGTTCACCATAGATCTTGGCACATCACGTCTTTGCCTCCTAACAGTACCAAGTAGAGTGAGCTTTTTCTCCAACAGAAGTTTTGCAAGATTATATATGGTGAAAAAGTTATCCGTACACACATCCCTGCTGGTTTCAAAATATGGTTCTACCAATTTCATGACAACATCCTGTCCCAAATTTCGATGGACGCGATCACCTTCTCTGCTACCATAAGCCATGGCGTTTAGAGCATATCCAGTGCTGGATTCACAAGCCCAAAATATTTTCAAGCCGTACTTGCGAGGCTTCGACGGCATGTAGGTTCTGCCAGGAATTCTTCCGCGGTAGCCGACCAGTTGTTCGTCCACAGTTATGCTCTCATTGGGGATGTAAACACGCCTTATATTTTTCAGAAAAATCTCCCAGACTTCTGAAACCGCAGCGAGTTTATTCAATGTTTTTCGTTCTTCTCGTGTGTTCCAGTTGTCAAATCTGATATATCTTAGCAAAAATTGCATTTGACATAACGACATAACTGCTCTGTAGAATGGCTTGCTATCTGCAGGTACCCACAGATTCGCTAGCTCTGTAAAATTGTTGCTGCCGCTTCCAGCACGCAAAATAATTGCTAAGCCCGCTTTCAACTCGTCCATGGAAAATATTTTGGCAATATGAGGTCTAGAAATGCTTCTGCGTATTTCCCGAACCTTTCTGTTTGTGTGCATCAAGATAGTTCTCAGGATACCTTCACTTAGAAAGCGTTCAAAACTTTCTAATTCGTTCTGTGGTGTAGCAATTCCTCGGGAAGACTGTGTAAGCACCTTTCGGATCCTCCTTCTGGCGGGAATAGATCGGGTAGTGTATAAAAGCCCGTTCGGGCTAAGCAAGTTTTCACCGTCATCATCAGTGTCAGTGTCACTATTGGTTGCTGCTGGTGTGAGGTCCTCGTCATCCTCATCATCTTCGTCATCACCCTCCATGGCAACTTCAATATCGCCTTCATCATCAATAGCACCCAAATGCTCTTCCATATCTTCATCATCTTCAGTTAGATCTAGTTGCATGTCATCTTCAGCTTCAGTTTCATCCTCGACATTCATTTCATCATCAGCGATGCCAAGATAGTTGCAAACCTCTCTGAAAGTGAATCGCCTGCTAGCGCTCATGTTTAGTGCAGCAGTTACGTTTTTTTACAGTAGGCTTATAGGTAAATATTAAGTTGTAGTTATAGATTTCCTGAAAACAAGAAACAGCAATAAGCCCATCTATGATTGAGACATCCTTGCTACGCCTAATACACTTCTTCCAGATGTGCTCTGGCGCAGTTCAGAAGCTCTGTTTGCTCCATCAACCCGTCGTAGCTTGAGGAATAGGGATGATTTGTTGTAACGTCGACATCTTCTGCTTTCTCTTCATATTCGTCAGCAATTAAAGTGTGTGTTTGGTCGCAGCTTTCCATTCTTCTTCTTCTGATTTTCTCGCAAAACATATGGCTTTTATAGAGAAATGTTAACAAAGAAAGAAGAAAAATCACTGTTGTGTTTTCTTTTTTCGACAGTGTCGTTACTGTTACGTCATAAACGTTAGCCACTTATTTGCTTTGCTGAGTCAGCCTTTTTCACTTGCTGGTAGATGCTGTACCTACAGCGAGTTGTGAGTCAGTTTATGATATCGAGTGTTCTATTTGAAAGTAGCTAAGGATCTTAATAATTATAGTTTTGTACGGCTGGCTCGACCTACTGCGACGGTTGGTTCGCTGATAGAAGTCAACAATACGGTACGTGTTAGCTTTATATACTTTCGTAGCGTTTCGCTGTTCGTGCTTTTCTTATGTGTGCCTTTTGTAGAAAACCGCCTGATCGTGTATTCGCCTGATAATTAAATTGGTATATGTTCAAGTCGTGTTTGGATGAATAACGCAGGCGCGTAATTTCAAGTTGAATTCCGTGAGTCAACATAAAGTTTTCGTATTGACAAGTGGTGGAGTTATCTGGACTGGATTAAAGTAAGTGCCGTTTATCATTCTGCGGTAGGGACCAGCTTCAACATACCGCGCGGTCAGACATTTGAAGTGTTGCACAATGGATGCCGACGGTGGATATGATAATTTGAGCTCTATCTCCTCCAGCAGTGATAAACAAAGGAATTTAATTGTTAAGATCGAAATGGCCAAGTATGCGAAACGCCAAAACGATGCGCGGCGTAGGGAAGAGGAGGAAAAGGCCGCATTCGAAAGGAAATTAGCAGAAGCGGAGGACCTGCGCAAGATCCAATTTGCCGAAGTAGAAGCAGCGCTATGGGAGCGAGCTAAAACCCCCTCAGAACAAGATAAGAAAAGTGTTGTAGCTTACCCACAGGAGAACTTTCCTATCGTACCGACCCCACAAGATCATCTAGGACGTTCAAATCTGCCATGTCCCCCTTTGGCTGAGCCAGGACTAAGTCCACAGCGCCTCACCCCGTCTGTTGAACCTAACGATGTCCAACTGTCTAATCCTAGATTTTACTCCCGATTTCTGTGAATCCTCCTGACGATCACTATCAGCCACCACCCCCAGAAAATGGTTTTGGTCACCACTTTCAACCTTTGCCCCAAGTGAACAGTTTTGGGGCATACCCTCAAATGACTCCTGCACCAAATACCTTTGAGCCCTGTCCTTCACATTCTCGACGTCATAACGTTAATTATTACGAGCCTTGCTCCGATATCAGGGAGCAATTATTGCCAAAACCAGATGTGAAAAAGTTTGATGGGGATCCTTTAGATTACCTTGCCTTTCGCAATCGGTTTAAAGCCCATATTGCTGACTGGTTGCCTAAAGATAAAAAACTGTCCTACCTGCTGCAACACTGCAATCAGAAAGTTGCTGAGCAGATTAGGCATTACGCCGACTACCAGGGTACCCAATGTAGTTACGAAATGGCATGGGAGGAACTTAGACGTCGGTACGGACAACCACATGTCATCGCACAGGCGTGTGAAGAGAGGTTACGCGCCTTTCCCAATATGTTGGACAAAGATCCGGAGATCTTGAACAAACTGGCTGTCTTGTTGAGACGTTGCTGCTCGTCTCTTGAAAGCACTCCGGGTTCCTCCAGCTTAGATACTGTTTACTTTATCACGACGTTGATAAGTAAATTGCCAGTCTCTATGAGAGAAGAGTGGGTGAAAACCTCTGTGGAAGTCAGTGATAATACCGGTAAAGTCGCCGGATTCCACCACTTTACCAAATTTATTGAAGAGCAGGCGAGAGTTGCCAATTCAGTCTACGGGCTAAAACTGTATTCTCGTTTGACGAAGACAAATGCAAGAGCTTACAAAGGAAAGGCGCAAGTCTATGCAACGACAGCGCCCGGTAATCACGGGTCGGAAAAAACTGTGGCAGACATCTGCATGTACTGTAAAGGACGTCACAAGATTTACCAATGCGGAAAGTTTTCCTCTAGGTCTTATGAAGACAAGTGGAAATTTGTGGTGGACAACCGCCTATGTAAGCTGTGCCTGCGCCCAGGCCACATATCTTTGCGTTGCTACTCGCAGTTGGAGTGCAAGAAAGTACGATGTAGAAACAAAGCAGCTCATCATACACTGCTCCATCCTCCAGAGAACGTTCATCAATGGCGCGATCACTCTGAAGATGTGGGAGAAAGCTTTCCAGAGGAGAGTCAAACACGCAGTGGACCAAGTGGTGATAGTCAAAAGGAAGAAAGAATCGAAGCTAACGTACACTCCACACGCTCGTATGAAAAGCGAGGTGCCTACTTGGACATCGTTCCCATTAAGGTGATGAGCAACGACGATGCAGTTGAGACGTATGCTCTTCTAGACTCTGGGTCGGATAGAACATTTTGTGAAAAACAGTTGATGGAAGAGTCAGGATTGACTGGTTGTGGTGTTCCCCAGAAGATTTCGATTCAGACCATGAACGGTAATTCCGAAACTTTGGCCTCGATGACCTTGCCTTTGAATGTATCCGCCCTAGATAATGACAATGTAATGACGCTTACAGAAGTTATAGTCGTGGACAAGATTCCGGTTGAACCAAATTATGTACCAAATGATCGTGATTTATGCGCGCATTTACGTGATGTTTATTTACCTCAGATTGCGAATGGTTCTGTCATGCTGTTAATTGGAAACGACAACCCTGTTGCCCACAGATGTCTAGAGAGTCGTTTTTCACCTGATCCTGAGGATATCCCTGAAGCTATTCGTACACCTCTTGGTTGGGTATTAAGAGGAATTTGCTTCAAGAATTCACCTCCCCAAAAGAAAGCTGTAAACTTCTTTGTAAAGGGATTGACGTGGCCGGCTGGTACTGATAGCCTTCAAGACCTTATCATCACGGATGAAGGAGAGTTTTTCAGTCAGCAAGGAAATTCTGATCTGTATGATAAAGAGGAATTCATAAAGATGTTGTCCTCACACAAGGAGATGCTTGAGTTTGGTTTGAAATTCTCAAGAGAAGATCCTATTGCCTATGACGCCATGTGCCGTAACGTAAAGCACGAGGACGACCACTATCAACTCCCCTTACTATGGCGAGACGATTCTTGCGTGCTTCCTGATAGTAAAGACGTTGCTCTGAAGCGCCTCAAAGGCTTGAAGAAGCGATTACAGCGTGATGAATTATTACACAAAGCGTACACCGAGCAAATGGACGCGACTTTGAATAAAGGCTATGCAGAAAAGGTTCCAGACGAAGAAATCAATTGCAACAGGCGTCACTGGTACATACCACACCATCCTGTTGTCACTCCAAAAAAGACTCGTATCGTTTATGACTGTGCTGCAATTGCCCAAAATCTGTCCTTGAATAATCATCTTATGAAAGGACCAGATTTAACTAATTCTTTGATTGGAGTACTACTTAGATTTCGGAAGGGCCAAATTGCGATTGCTTCAGACATCGAAGCAATGTTTTACCAGATTAAAATGGCGCCAAAAGATCGCGACTGCCTTCGGTTCCTTTGGTGGCCTGGTGGAGAATTAAGCCTTGATCCCGAAGTTTACAGAATGAAAGTACATTTGTTTGGAGCCAAATCTTCGCCTTCCTGCGCCACCTTTTGTTTGCGGGAAACAGCTAGAGAGTTTGGCAAGTTTTTTGATCCCATAATTGCTGAAACCGTGTTAAAGAATTTTTACGTCGACGATTGTTTGGTATCCGTTGATAGTGATGAGCAAGGTGTCAAACTGGTTAGAGACCTTCGACAACTGTTACAAATGAGCGGTTTCAATTTGACCAAATGGGCATCTACCAGTTCCAGTATAATGTCCAGTATACCTAACAGCGAAAAATCGCAGAATCTTCAAAATGCAATGCCCGGTGAAAGTTTGGGAATGCGTGTTTTGGGAATAAGTTGGAATGTTTCTACTGACGAATTCCGGTTTTCTGTTGACTTACCCGAACATCAAGTAACCAAACGACAGATGTTGTCCATAACAAACTCCCTTTATGATCCACTGGGATTTGTGGCACCAGTGGTGGTTGAAGCAAGATTGATTTACAGCGCTGTTTGTCAAAGTAAGATTGGCTGGGACGAGGTCATCGATTCTGCCAACTTAAAAAGATGGGAATTCTGGAAAAGTAGCATACAGCAACTTAAAAATGTTAGGATCCCTCGTTGCTTTAAGCCTAACATATGTGATGGAACGAAAATTCAGCTACATTTGTTTTCAGATGCTTCTTCTGTAGCTCGTGGCGTGGTATGCTACTTGCGTACTGTGTACTCAGACTCATCGGCTACTTGCAGATTGGTGATGGGAAAAGGTATTCTTGCTGGTTCTGGAAATCACACAATACCAAGGCTCGAACTAGAAGCGACTCTAGATGCAGTTAATATGTTTCGCATGATAAAGCAAGAACTGGAGCTGCCGAGTGAATGCCCCTGTCTCTTTTGGACGGATTCGATGATAGTTTTGCAAAGTTTGAGAGCAGAAACGAAAAAGTTTTCCATTTTCCCTCGGAATCGTCTCCAAAGGATACTGTCTCATACTAAAGTGTATGACTGGTTTCATGTTAGTTCAGAAGAAAACTCTGCGGATCAAGCTTCCAGAGGCGTGTCGGCCAAGACGCTATTGAAAACCGGAACGTGGTTGAATGGTCCGGATTTTTTGCGAAATACATCTGAAGAATGGACTGTGGATGTTACACGACCAGACTTGTACGAGAAATCCATATACAAAGCTTACGATCTGGTTTCTCAGGTGAAGTCCTTTGTTTCGGCGGCAGAAGAGCTTAGGGGAGTAGATAGACTGATGGCGTATTTCTCTTCCTGGCATAAATTAAAGATATCTACAGCGTGGATGTTGAGATTCAAATCTTATCTTTTATCAAGAATGAGACACTACAACAGAGAGCCTCCAGCTGGGGAGATTTCTATTCAAGAATTGGACCTAGCCGAATCGGAGTTGATTAAGTTTGAGCAAACAAGGCGATTCCCCAACTGGATAAAGTCGCTTTCCAAAGGGGAAATTCCACATTTGCCTAGGTCGGAAACACGGCAGATGGAAAAATTAAGCCCTATTTTTGTCGAAGGTATCGTGCGTGTTGGTGGAAGAATGAATAATCCTGACCTTCCATTTAACGCCAGACACCCCATTATTTTGCCTACTGAAGGCTATCTAACAAAATCGATCATTGTTTACTATCATGAACAGATTTCTAAGCACATGGGTGAAAATTATACTCTAAATCTCTTGTCTCAAAGGTATTGGATAATCAGCCCTAAGGCTACTATTCGAAGAGTAATAAAGCAATGTTTAGTATGTCATAGAAAATCTGTCAAACCTGGTGAACAGATGATGTCTGACTTGCCTAAAGAACGCCTAGACATGCGAAGAGTGCCGTTTTTTAACACGGGCGTGGACTTTTTTGGTCCTTTAATGGTGCGCAGAGGAAAAAGCGAACTAAAAAGATACGGCTGTCTGTTTACATGTCTCACCACGAGAGCAATACACTTGGAGGTAACGCCTGACTTGACTACGAATTCTTTTATCAATGCCCTCCGACGCTTTATTGCCCGGCGTGGACAGGTTAGGAAAATCATTTCAGACAACGGCTCAAACATCGTTGGATGTCATAACACTTTAAAACAAGGTATTCTACAATGGAATCAGCAACAAATCCACCACAACCTCCGCCAAAGGGCTATTGAATGGAAATTTAATCTACCATGCGCTAGTCATATGGGTGGAATCTGGGAGCGAATGATTCGTACAGTCCGCCAAATTCTGCTCAACATTTTACCAAGCAGACCTCTTGATGATGATTGTCTGCTAACTTTAATGGTCGAGGTGGAAGATATCGTTAATTCGAGACCCCTTACGGAAGTCAATCCCGAAGCAGAAGGAAATCTTCCGTTAACTCCCAACCACCTTCTTCGTCTAAGTGTTGAGCCAAACCTGCCACCTATGAACACTGATGAGAAAGATGGCTTTCGAGCTGCTGATTGTTTTCGCCAAGTACAATTTTTGGCTGATAAGTTTTGGCAACAGTGGATAGTGGAGTATCCGAGATCCATCATAACCAGAACAAAATGGCATCGCAAGAAACGAAACTTCCTAGTTGGCGATGTAGTCCTTTTAATAGAAGATTCTACTCCGAGGCAACATTGGCCGTTGGCTCGAGTGATTCGAACATTTTCAGATCAACACGGTGTTGTGAGAAGTGTAGAGGTTACTGTGTCATATGGGAAAACATTTAAAAGACCAATACACAAAATTTGTCTCCTGATTCCAATTTCCGAAGAAGAAGATCAACCGAAAGAATGCTCAACTACACAACGACGGAACCAATCGAACTGTTAAAAAACAAAACTATTTGCTTGTCAATGCTGTGCTTCGTGCTCATCATTTGGGGGGGAGTGTTGTGTTTTCTTTTTTCGACAGTGTCGTTACTGTTACGTCATAAACGTTAGCCACTTATTTGCTTTGCTGAGTCAGCCTTTTTCACTTGCTGGTAGATGCTGTACCTACAGCGAGTTGTGAGTCAGTTTATGATATCGAGTGTTCTATTTGAAAGTAGCTAAGGATCTTAATAATTATAGTTTTGTACGGCTGGCTCGACCTACTGCGACGGTTGGTTCGCTGATAGAAGTCAACAATACGGTACGTGTTAGCTTTATATACTTTCGTAGCGTTTCGCTGTTCGTGCTTTTCTTATGTGTGCCTTTTGTAGAAAACCGCCTGATCGTGTATTTGCCTGATAATTAAATTGGTATATGTTCAAGTCGTGTTTGGATGAATAACGCAGGCGCGTAATTTCAAGTTGAATTCCGTGAGTCAACAATCACTATTCATGCCTAGACTCGTCTTGTTCTTTCCAACAATTGTGCAATGAAAACCTGTGATGTAATGCATATAAAAACACCCGCTGGTTCGTAATTGGCCAAATAAGAGGTAGGAATGTTTATAACTAGTGATTTTTAAAGACGTGACCATCTCCGTACAGCCTATGCTTCCGCTGGCGTCACATTTTTTGTTGATAGGAAAACATTTTCAAAGTTCTACATCGATTGTGATTGGATAAAAGAATAACAATTTGATGACGTGATGTTTATGCTTTCGTTTGCATCAGATTTTTTGTTGATAGTAAGCTTAGCTGATTTTATGTTAGTGACTTTGAAAAACATAAATTTGATGTTGGTGGATTTAGAATTTGATAGTTTTTAGATAAAACAGTGTTATGATAAGATACAATTTTTTTGTTTTCTAGTTGTCACATGAAAAGAGATTGTAAATTAGATGCGTGGTGAATGTTTACAAGTAAAAGTTTAACAATTATTGAAGTAATCTCGAAAACAATCTGCACACATTTAAAGTTAAAATCTTGTCAGTTTCGCGATGTTAAGCATGAGTAGTAATTGAAAACTGCTGAATTCAAACAAACTTCATTGTTCTGACCTTTCCTTTTCAAAATGTTTCTACTACTGCACTAACAATTTTACGACCTTACTGTCATATATGAAGCAATCTTATCTGCATTTCACCCAAAGATCTCCTTGAACTGCTAAAATTTTCTTTTAAAAAGTGTGAAACTAACGGCTAGCGGTACAAGTTTTGATTGAAATTGTATCAAATTGAATATTTTTCATTTCACTAAGCTCTTCTGGAAGCAAACTCACAATGTCACTTCATTGCATGTGATTTTTCTCCAGCGAACCTGATAATCTAGAAAACTGTTGGTTATTTTCCGCTAGTTCTTCTAAAATCTATACTCCTCCAAGATTGTATCTGCTGCTAGTTCTTCTGAAATCTATACTTCTCCAAGATTGTATCTGCCCCTAGTTCTTCTGAACTGCTGATTGTACTAAAGTTATTAAATCATTTTCTTCTGTACGTTTTCTGCTAGTGATAGACACGCAAATTTTTCTCATTCAACATGTGTCTTTCATCATACTGGTAGCTATTATGAAATCTATACTCCCCTAACATTGTATCTGCCTCTAGTTCTAAAATCTATACTCCCCCAACATTCTATCTGCGGCTAGTTCTGAAATCTATACTCCTCCAAGATTGTATCTGCTGCTAGTTCTTCTGAAATCTATACTTCTCCAAGATTGTATCTGCCCCTAGTTCTTCTGAACTACTGGTTGTACTAAAGTTATTAAATCATTTTCTTCTGTACGTTTTCAGCTAATGATAAACATGCAAACTTTTCCCTCAAACATCTGTTTTTCATCATACTGGTAACTACATCTATACTCTTCCAAGGTTTTCTTCGTCCAAGATTGTATTGTAATAGGACTGAATCCATTGCCTACATAGTTTTATTGGAATGGATGTAAATTAATTCTAATCAACTGCAGAACTTATATCACGATAACTTTAACAAGTAAAAGAAAATATCTCCAATAAACACATCTAGAAGAGTAAAGAAACAACATTCTAGGGGATCATAAGATCAAATCAAAAGGAGAAATCGATTAGAGGTTATATGATTTTATAAACAGTTTTAAGAAACAAAGTGAACGATTACGTGCGTTTGATGCTTACGCTCGCAAGGAAGTTGTTTATGATAGAACACCAAAGGCTTCTATCTTCAGTCACGACGTAGAAGTTAATACTTCCGCTTTGCAACAGCTGTGCTTACAGTAGGACAAAAGATCGTTTACAAACTAAAAACCAAAGTAAAATTAATATTAATTGGAGAACTTTGAAATGGGGGTATTCTGAAGCAAGGGTACAACATCAAATCAAGTCATTTTCAAAAACAAACAAAACCATTTCCAAAAACAAATAACAGCATTTTCAAAAACAAATAAAACCATTTCCAAAAACAAATGAAACCATTTCTCAAAAGAACTCAAACAAATAAAACATTCCTAAAAAGAACTCAAACAAATAAAATCATTTCCAAAAACAAATAAAATAAAAACTCAAACAAATAAAATTATTTCCAAAAACAAACAAAAACACAAAACAAATAAAATCATTTTCTTTCAATTGTCAATATCAAGTACAAAGCAGAAATCATGCGAATGTAGACGGAAATCATACAAATGTAATCGGAAGTTATACAGGAAGTAAGTCATGACGTAAGTTGCGCACGTTGCACGGAAATGACGTAGGAGTACTCCACAAGCGCTCCACAAAAAAGCGCTCGAAATTTATTTTACATACTACTCACGTTCGTTTAATAGTAGTGTGGCCTCATTTTTAGTCCCAAAGCGTTAACTGCAGCAAGTTTTCACAGGATAAAAGCCTAAGGGACACACACATAAAAGTGTTTAAGGGACACCGACAAAATCAAGACTGTAGCATAGGGTTGCCATACATCTGGTTTTTCCTGGACATGTCCGAAATTTTGGCGTTTAAATTTGTGTCTGGAAATAATTTTGAAAAATGTCTAAATGTCCGGAATTTTAGTGTTCAGACGTTTGTTTGAACGGTTTCAGTTTACCGCGAGTAACACAATTGGTGACAGCGAGACATGTGATTACCTTTTTTTTGGAAAGCACTTGTATTTGGTGTAACACAACACGAGCTCCAAATTTACCACCGTTATTTCAGAACAATATTTATTTAAGTTAAGCCCAAAATATATGTTAATAATCAAGTGAAATAGTAACAACTTTTGGTGGCGTCGTAAAAAAGTGACAAATTTTAAACTTGCAAAATATGTCCGGGATTTTGCCTGATCAGCTATGGTAACCCTATTGTATCAAAAATAAGCATTACTGGAAGTTTAAAATGTTAAAAGCACATGAATTGTATATGATACTAGCCGGCTCTGCCAGCGTCACCCGCAGGACCCTCCATCAGTAATGTCGAGGTAAGGAATATCAGTTTAGCGGCCAAGCATGCTTCACCCAATGGATTGTTGTAAAAAACAGTAATCACAAGTTTATGTATTCTGACATAGCTAAATCTTGTTTCAAAACAAAAGTATCGTTTTTTGAAATTGAATAGAGTAAAAAAACGTTATGGGGCTTAAACATAGCCAATAGATGTCTATCAACTTTCTCCAGTTCCTGGCAAGGTCTCATTTGCTCTGCTTTCACAGTAGGCGTCCTTAAACTAAACAAAATTTATCGGTTATGGTCAATAAGTGCTTCGAAGCATACCAAAGTTTCGAGAAGACGCCAAGATGATCGATAAGTATCTTCAGTTTAAGCTAGTAAATATTAAGCTCAATACTTACGGCTTTTTAGGAAATGTAGACGTATTTGTAAGAGCTAACGCCTCTGTTTGCGGATGTGTTGCTTCGTTTTAGCATGAACGCAGCATGGGAAGAGGATATTAAACAGAAACGAAGCACTCACGGTTAAGTTAATTTTGCAATTGCACGGCCCCAAATAATAAATGCCAATGTTCAAAATATTGGAACAGATGGTTGCCCCGGCTTCACTCAATAGATATTTGTGAGAACAGTAAAAAAAGTTAATATTTTTTGACATAGTCAATTTTCGTATCAAAGTCAAATCAATTACAAAAAAGATTATAGGGAATTGCGCATAGACAGTATATTTCTCCAAAAGATTCTCGAATTCCTGGCTACGTCTTGCGTGCCCTCTTTTAAGCACAGGCGTACTTAGGAATTGGACTTGTTTACAATTGAAACAACTAACGATTTCAAAAAGTTTTATTCCTTCATTTTATGATGTACATAAAAGCATAATTTCAAAGTTTTGGGGTAGGAGAGCACAAAAGTGGTCGATAAATATTTTCAGGAATGATCAATTTAATGTTAGAACCACTACTTGCAACTTTTTTGTAACTGTAGACCTACTTGTACAATTTAAAGCCTTTTTCTGCGAATATGTTGCTCGGTTCTGGCATAAATTCAGCCAGGCAAAGAGCAAACTAACACGAAATGGAGAACTTGCAGTTAAATTATTGCAGTTGCAGGGCTCCCATCAGTAATGTAAAGGTTAAAAATATCATAGTAGCCGGATTCACCGGTTTTACCCAATTGGAAAAAAATTGCTTCTGCATTCAGATGACATGTAACTGGACACAAATATGTTTTTGAAAAAGATACAACGGGACCATCTTTACACCACTTTTTTGTAGTGGGATCATCAATTTTTTTCTTGATTAAAACTTTTTAAATTTTTAGAGACATTTGTTTGGTAAATTTTTTTGAAAATTATGGTAGATAATACCAAAGAGCCATGCCTTTGGGGAAAAATAGTCAAAATGTACCAAAAGACTTGTTTCTTCGGAAAATTGCAATTGTGGGAAGCCCAGCCACCAAGATTTTGAATGTTTTTAACCGGTAAGCTACTTTTCAAACTGTTTAGAGACTTCATTTTTTTAAAAATCTTTTTGAAAATTTAGATAGGTTATGCCAATAAACCATGCTTTCAATGATAATATTATAATAATTCAAAATATAAATGTTTCTAACAATTGCAAGTTACTTGTGTTTAGTAAGAACAGTTTTCAACTAAAAATGGAAACCAATTTCTGATCAACCATTATAAATTAATCCTTAGCCCTAACTAATTATATCTACATATTGCTAGAGATCAAATTTCCTAAGCTTTTAAACGACACTTATTGTCAGTACCTTATGATAATCTACACATATTAAACTTACCTCTTTTTACTCAGCTTATCACTTTAGGGGAGGTAAAAAGTTATACCGCAGGTGTTATAATTTAATTTGTTTAGTATAAAAACATATAGTAAAGGCACAAGTCATATAGCATTGGATTGTCTAGAAATACTCCTCAATTTGCTGAAAAAAGTTTAAAATTCAGTTAAGAAATAAGGTCACAAATTAGTTTTTGGGTAAAGTGATTTCATAAAAGTTTTGCATCTTTTAAAAAAATTATCATATCATGATTTTTGGTAGCGAAAGACTGTGTTGATCATACCAGACCCATTATGACATCACAGAGAGAGTTTTAAGCACGCAGGAAAAATAAGAAACAAGCTTAGAAGGCTTATAATGCTTAAAAAAAGAAGCTGTGTTTGTATCGTCAATTGAGCTTTAATTGTTACAAAGTTATTTTTTCGACAGCACCTTGTTAATAGACTGGACGGCAGATGCTTTCTCATAGCCTGGTCCGTGAGTACGCCTGTCCTCCAAACTCGTATGACAGACCGAAACCAAATCTTTCTAAACGGTAGGGCATCTACTGTTACTGATGTTCTGGCCAGGCCTTGTGAGTGGTAAACGCCCTTTTTAGGGCAAAGCGATGCATCATAACGCGTCGTCAACAAGTTCCAAAGGCCTGCCATTCTTCAGCTGAACATCAAAGGCCTCACTGCAAGCCAGATGAGCGTTCTTTATCATCTTGCTGCACAGCGTGAGGCACTCTTCATCCTACTCCAGGAGACCCACTGCACGTCTGCACAGAGATTAGTTCTACCAAACTGCCAACTACTTGGGTTCTCCTTAAGCAGGAAGCATGAGCTTGCTACGTTTGTCCATGAACGACTGAAGTGGACCTTTTCAACCAATCTCCACCTACATCGGAGACTGCGTGGTTGTGCGTCGACGTTGATGGATATAAGATAGTCAGCGCTTACAAACCTCCACTGATTCGTTTACAAGTATCCGATATCTTAATATTTCCACATCCCTGTCTCTATGCTGCTATGCAGTTTCACTCTGACCACTGGTGACAGCAAGCCAAGCAGGCTCCGTCACCTGAAAAATGGTCTCCCACAGGGATCAGTCTTGGCTCCTATTCTTTTCAACATATACATCGACGATCTGCCTTTCATAACCTCCAAGAAGTATGCCTACGCTGACGATTTGGCAATACTTGATTAATCTGGAGATTGGAAGGTGTTGGAATAAGAACTCTGAGCGAAGACATGACTACACTTTCTGCATATCTCCGGACTTGGCGGCTAAAGCTCAGCCATGCTAAAACGGTGACGGCAGCCTTTCATCTCTACAATCGAGAGGCTAAGCGTGAGCTAAAAGTTAAGAACAATGGTAAAATCCTACCATTTTGCCCAGTGCCGACTTATCTTGGTGTGAAACTGGTCAGAGCGCTCACGTATCGTCATCACCTTGAGGCATTGCGCAAAAAACTATCCACACGCGTTTCGCTGCTGAGGCGACATTCTGCATGGCCAGCTTACTGAGCCGCAGTCTGCTAGCAAGGAGAAACTAAAGTCTAGACACCCATTTGCTCCTGCCGCGCGGAAACTATTGCACAACTTATCTCAGTTGGTCATCCGCGATACCCAATGGACAAACTTGACATGGGACTCAGAGTACTCCAAGAGTATGTCAGAGCTCGGTGTCTTTATTCCTAGGATCAGCACAAGGCCTATTGGATTGAGTTTGACCAGAACAGCTTGGGTCAAACTCAATCGCCTGCGTACTGGTGTTGGGCGTTTCTATTCGTCCATGCGCAAATGGGGTCTCGTTTCTTCAGCGAACTGCGAGTGTGGCGCTAGTGAACAAACTACAGGCCACATTATTTTAACATGTCCCATACGTCGGGCACCTCGAGGAATAATGGGTCTGACAGTTTTGGATGACGAAACAAGGTGCTGACTCAACTCCACCACTGCCAGCATCTGATCTAGGCAACACAGCAGGTTGGGGTGGTAAAATGATAAACTTTAGGTCCCCATCCTTTTCTTGTGTCTGACCTGGATCATAAATACCCTGTTATACGACGAAGAAGAAGTTAATATCTGCCAAAAAAGCAATTAATTGCGTTTCAACGATTAGTAGTTTTTGAGTGAATTAAGAAAAGAAATTTTACAATAATTGTTAATTATAATTCATGTGAGACGCTAAAGAAGTGAAATTTCTTAAAGCTGGTATGTCAGGTAGGCCTACTGACTTTTGTTTAAGTTCAGAATCGCTTTCCTCGATCAAAAAATGCGATTCTTAAACAAATTGTCTTTGTTTATGATGTCATCGTGATGTCACGAGCCCCCTTTTGACATTCAGTGGTGAGTGGTGATCAATCGTTCCAAGTTTCGTGCTAGCACGTCCAGTAGTTTCAAAAGAGTTAAAACCCTCAGACACACAGACACACACACAGAAAAAATTGCACTTTATAGTATACATGAAGAACGAAATAAAATGTTAGCATGACTAGCTTAGTTAAAGCTAGTTTCCATTATTTACACCACTTTTATTTTAAAATTGAAAAGAATTGTAAATTAAGCTACGTGATTTTACCTTTGGTACCACATGGGCCATATATTTGTAAGTAGTATATATTTTGAGCATTGTTTTTAGGAAAAACTATGATGCTCTTAATTTTTTCATGGAGTAATCATCATATTTTTATACCAGTGGCTTCCAAACTTTTTTAAACTGTGGCCAAAATACACTTGACTCTCGTTTTTCCGGACGAAAGGGTGCAGGAACTGGTCCGGATGATGACAAAGACCGGAAAACACAGCTGTATGCATAATGTAAATGAAATGAAGCAACCGTCTTGAAAAAGATAAAAGAGAACATAACTATGGCTTTGCTTATCTAAACAAGGTGTACAACGTGTTTGCACTACCTACAGGACCATGAAAAGTTGTTAATGTGGCTGGGGCTAGAAATGTAGGACAGCGAATTTGAGAGAAGTTGGTAACTTTTGTTTGACGGCCACTGTACCAATAAACCAAAATTTGGATTAAATAAGTCCAAATAAACAAGAGTCCAGTGTATTTGTATAACAATGGTTTGTTGCTCATCACCAGCTATAAAATTTTGTAAAAATTTACGACTCTACGGATAGAAGCGATCTTAAAACTACAAAAATATTTAAAAAAATGAAAATGGTAGCTATTAGAAATATATTTTTATGAAATGAATTCTCCTGTGCTTTTGCTACAAGATTTAGAGTTGTTGGCTCTGTTGACGACATAGCTCTGCTAATATCTTCCTTAACTTCAAAACGATTGCGATGCTTAGACTTCTTACGTACAAGTATTGATATGGCAGATATGAATATTAATGTAGAGTGAATGGCAATAACTTTTAATAAGTAGTTTTGCATATTTCTGGATATTACAATGCTACGCTTAACCAGAAATCTGAGATTGGCAAGGCTTCTAACAGATCTCCAATGCCAGGAGTCGTTTTTCTGGTCAATCATTTGATTCTGGAATGTTTCTTCACTTTTCCAGCGAAAAGCTGAAACAAATTTCTTAAAATTGATAGATCTTGTTCACAAATTTTTGACAGACATGATTTGAATTCTCTTTGCGATTTTTGGGAATATTGAGGGGCATTATCGGTGATAAGCGCATTGTACATGTACAACTGAAAAACATCATTTCTGATCCTCATGTCACCAGTTTTACAGCTTTTCAAGAAACTCGTAGACATTTTTTTTGCATTTTAAATAATAGTTTTCAAAGAATATGAATACAGTGCCAAGCAAGCAATGCATTTGAATTAGTAAAGTTCAATATGAACTTTTTTTGCATCATCTAAAAATATCTTCTGCTCAGTTTAAAGTTCCACCAGTGGATGAAATGTTTCTTTAAGCGAGCAACCGGAATCCTTGTGCAACACAGAAGCTTTGTACGCTCAAATCCCATTTCTTTGCAAAGTTTTCTAAATAGTCCACAGGGTAAAGTGCTACTTTTGACAAAATTTAATATGTTGATGGTAACTTTAAGTACATTTTGTAGACCACAAGATAAAGATTTAGAAGCTAGAGATTTCCAGAGATTGAATCAATATGTGAAGATAACGTTGAAAGCCTTAGCACAAGTACTCTCAATTTACCTTTACACTCAAACATCTGTTGAGCACCGTCAATGAACAAAAATCCAAATTTTTTGGGTAATTCCATCTTGATATAAAAGATGGTAGACTTTTTCCATTACATTTAATGCCATTGTATTAAGACTAAGGCACTACAGAAGAATAATTCTTCTTATGCGGATGTCAAAATTGCGTAGCGGACAAAAATCTTATGTGGAGACACAACACATCAACAGACTTATCCAGTTGGATGGAGAGCAAATTAAACTCGTCATTTCACGTGCTGTATACAAGTTATTTCGACATTCTTAGTCCACAACTACTTCTGTAGAAAGAAGTTTTTTCATACTGCAAAAACTTTAGCCAAGGACAGAAAGTTTAATGTCGAAAACGTAAAAAAGTGGGCCTACATGATTTTACATTTCAATTCTTGCACCTGGTGATTGCAGAGAGAGCTGCTTATATAAAGCATGGGCATTGCTAGTTGCTAGAGAATTTGTGTCGCCGTCGTCGTCGTTTGTTTAGGCATCCAAACTCAATCCGGGCCAGCACAAATCAAGGCCAGGGCCGACGGTCTAACTTTTTACCACCCCGGGCTGCTGTGCTGCCCAGATTAGATGCTGGCAGTGGTGGTGTTAAGCCAACATCGAGTTGCGTCATCCAAAACCTGCAGACCCCGTGTTCCCCTTGGTACATGTATGAGGCAAGAAAATATAACGTGATCTGCAATTTGCTCAGGCGCCACATTCGCAATTCGTTGATGGAGCGAGACCCTATTGGTACATGGACGAGTGAAAACGTCCTACGCCAGTCTGCAGGCGATTGAGCCTTACTCAAGATGTTCTGGGCAGACTCATTTCAAGTGGCCTTGAACTGACCCTGAGAATAAAAGCACGGACCCTTGAAGTACTCTCCAAGTAGTCTGCGTTTCATTTATGTTTCGTCCACTGCTTCACGCGGATGTCCAGTTTAGACAAACTACCTAATAGTTTCCACGCAGAAGGTACAAATGGACGTCTTGATCTAAGTCTTCCCAGGTGCGCATCCTGTTGCCCAACCAACTGTCCGTGCAGTTCATGGTCGTAATCATAATTTGCCAAGGAGAGTGTCGCTCCGAATTGGCGGAGCTCAGCTGATTGGATGCCTACGAGGACAGGCAAGTCCTCCGTTGGTGTGGGAAGCAAGCATCCACTAACAATGCGTAAAGCATCATTGAGAATGCTGTCAATGAGGCGAGTATGCGTACTACGAGACCAAACTAGTGCGCAGTACTCAGCGGTGGAGTAGACCAAGGAAAGAGCACAGATGCGCAATGTCTTGGCACCTGCACCCCATCCGAATCCCGCAAGTCGCCTCAACAGCGCAACTCGGGTGGAGAGTTTTTTGCGCAAAGCCTCGAGGTGGTGACGGAAAGTAAGCGACCTATCCAGCTTTACCTTGAGATAGGTTGGGACTGGACAGGGTGGCAATAGGTTGCTATTGTTGTAAACATTAAGCTCACATTTGGCCTCTCTGCTGTTAAGATGAAAGGCCGCCGCACCGTTTTTGTATTGCCGAGCTTCCACCTCCAAGTCTTGAGATAAGTTGAAAGAGTAGTCATGTCTTGGCTTAGAGTGTCCTCCACAGCCTTCCAATCTCATGAAGCATACAGCAATGCTAAGTCATCAGCATATGCATACTTCTGAGAAGTCATGGAAGGCAGATCGTATGTGTAGATGTTGAAAAGGAGGAGGGCCAAGACTGTTCCCTGTGGGAGGCCGTTTCGCAAACGTCTTAACCTGCTTTGCTTGCTGTCATCAGTAGTTAGCGAGAAGCTTCTATTCCGGAAAAGTTCCATGATCATCCGGACCATGCGCTTATCCAGTAGAAGCCTAAGCAACTTGCAGGTGAAACCACGGTGCCAGACAATGTCGTAAGCAGCAGAATTTGAGTGTTTTTATTAATTAAAAGTTGGTTTTATTATAAAATCATAAGAAATATTAATTTATTGAGTGAAAATTTTGTTAGGTCATTATTTTTTAATTTTGAAGTCAATTGTTTTAAGTTTTGAAGTCAATAAAAACTTGCTTTAATTATCCGCTATTGTTGACCTGCTTCTTTTTTTGCTATTTACGTCGCAGCGGATACTTTTAAAAGCAAAAGGTTTTTGCTTTTTTAGAGATAGGACTCACTGTTTAAAGTTTGGAGTTAGAGTTAAGGGTTTAGAATAAAATTTTGACTTGTGAGGTTAAGTTAGCAGCAAACCGTTTAAGAAATACCAGCTGGGCATATTGTGATCTCTGTTTTCAGAATTGTGGTTTAGTTATATGCAGGTATATTTTGAGATATTGGAATTAAATGTTGTGTCCCAAAGTGCATCACTGGTCTCTTGTATTAATTTATAAAACTTTTTTAATTTCCAAAAAATGATGAACTTTACCAGAAGTGAATTTAAGCTATTTCTCGCAAAAATTGACTTCCAGGTGATAGTCATAAAGTATGTGCAAAACGCAAAACATTTTGATGTTGATAACTTTAAAATAAACTCAAATGACACTCGAATCAATAGACGCAACTCACGTGAAAGCCAAATTTTACAAAGACAACGTTTTAAACCTATAGCTATACCACGGTTATCTCCTAATCTAGCAACATATTTATCATTAACTCCCACCACTTCTCGATTTTCTTTCAACAGTACTAGCACGGCCCGATTGAAAGTAAAAAATTCAAGAATGCAATGTTTATACGAAGCCATTTTATTTGAAGATAGTGTTTCAAACCTTAATGGATTTAAGAAAGAGCTAAATGCAGAAACATGGCCTAAAGGATTTTTCATGTTATTTACGATGACAGCGTGAAATTTCTGCTTGTCAATGATTCTATGACACAACCTCCTCAACCGTTTGCTTCTGTCATTGTTACAAAAGAATTGGAATTGCGCGCATATGTTGAAGTAGCTCTTTTGCCACTTTACATCTACAAGCATACACTATCGTTAAAGTATCTTACAAAAATTTTGTGCTCGAAAACATTCTAGCATTGTGCAAGTCCTTGATTTTTGTTAAAAATTCCACATCTTTAACAAAAAGTGATGCAAAGGCAGTTATGTTGGCCGCAGCAATTTTTAAAAATATCTTGAAGAGAGAAAAACTATGGAAAATCGTGTTTGCGGATTTTGAGTTTCATAATGTACCGATTACAGTTTCTGTATATACCACAACAAGCTTGTCGGTATTTGATTAACGTCAAATAAATATCATTTTTGTGGCAGCTAACTAGCTCCAGTTTGCACAAAAAATTCCGTGCGTTTTTTTGTTCTATCATGGGTGGGCCGTTTTCGCTCATTATCTTCTGGAGCTGTAGTGTCTTCCAGACAAATTGAAAACGAATATTTACCAGTACCAGCAATGGTGATAATGTCAGTCTATTAATGTAATTAGCTTAGTCAGGCGTGCAGCATCACTATTCTACAAAGGCATTCGAAGGTGGAGTAGTAGTAGTATTTCATGATAGTTTTGCCCAAGTCAGTTTGAAATCAAAACAAAATTCGGCAACAGTGGACAAAAATAGGAGACGATCGCAAAACAATATTCGTTGAAAACATGCACATAAAATCAAATATTGATTAAGCTCATGTACAGTGCAGTTCCTATAATTTTCGTACTTGCCCTTGCATTGTTAAAATCCAGAATTAAATCGGTAAGTAGGCAGTGTAATGCATCACGGTATCTTAGCTGGCAGCATGTCAGTAATTGGCTTTACTATTTACATTTATTTTCAAAGTAAAAGACTGACAGTGGATAAAATAATTGGTATAGGTTTTGCCTGCTGCTGTTTTTACTTGAAATCATACCAGACAGCATTGTGATATCTTTTAGCATTATGACTAAACAGAGATTTTTTGAGACGTCATTCAAGAAACAAAAGAAAAAGCATGATTAAAAAAAAGCTTAAATGCTTAATCGCTTTGTACATAGCCGATGAACTTCACATTGCTAATAAAATTGTTTTTAGTGAAAGCACGTTGTTAGTATCTACCAAAAAAGTTTTCAAACGCTTTTCTACAGTACTTTTGAGAAAATGAAGAAAACAATTTTTACAGTCAATTGTTCTATATGAAGTAACTAGTTCTTTAACCAATGAATTTTTTTGAAGTTGGCAAGTCGTGTGCTGGCTTTTGTTTTAGCGGAAAATCGTTTCCTTCCATCAAAAAATGCGATTTTTTAAAAAATTATTTTCAATCATGGCGTCATCATGACCTCATCAATCTTCTGATGACACTCACTCTAGAGCGATGACAAATCGTGCGAAGTTTGATATTTGTACGTTTTATAGTTTCGGAGGTTAAGCTTAAAAAACGCTTCAATAAAGCATAGAATTTCAAAAACTTAAGTTTATAAAAGTCATCTTGCTAATATCTATCAAAAAAACCCTCAACCGCATTTCTATGGTCAGTATTTTTTCAAAAAAAGACAAGAAATTTTACTATTAATCGTTAATTATGACGTGTTGTGAGATTCCATAAAAGTGAAATTTATTGAAGTTGGTATGTCGGGTACTGGCTTACGTTTAAGTTGAGATCCGCTCTTCTCGGTCAAGAAATGCGATTATTAAAAAATTATCTTTAATTATGACTTCATCACGACGTAACAAACTCCCTTTATCACAATCATAACGGGGTGATGATCAATCGAGCCAAGTTTCATGCTAGTACGCCCCGTTATTTCGGAGGAGTGAAAAAAAACACACACACAGAAATGCGCTTTATAGCACAGGTATCATATGTAGTTAAATTTTTCTAGATACTTTTTCTTGCGTAAGGACTTAAGCCATTGAGTTAAATTTCTGCATTGCGGGTTGCAAATTAAAGCTCTTGTTTTTGACTCAAGAAACATTTTTCAGAAAATTTTTTATTGACTTATGTGAAGGGAAACTGCAACACAGCATTGCCCATCCTGTCCAAAAAGGGAAAGCGGTTATTTTTCTTGTTTGATTTTACTCACAACATCAAAAATATTTACAATATCTTCCTTAGGAGAAGCAGAAGGCATATTTTATCGTCCATTTTCATTGTGTTGCTCAGTTTTCGCACACAAAACGTTTGTATAGGTTGGAAGAGTTCAAGACGGTAAAAGTTGCCTTTTCTTTGACAGAGGTGTTGTTGAACCAAAGCAACCTCCACACAAACATCACCCTTGTATGCTTTAAGTAAGCAGCTTAATTAGGTCTACAAAATCTACATTGTTGATTGCTCTAACTATATACCGTGAACATTCCAAAATGTCGCCTTGGCTTCTAATTGAAACAGAGACGAAACTTGCTGGCTTTTATAACAGAAGCAGACCGCTCATAACTAAATTTGTTAATTCCAACCCAAGTCGGCAAAATTGCATAGTAATTGGCAGTCCTGACTAGTTAGTCTCGATAAACAAAATAACAATCACTTGATTACAATGTAAGTGAATCTCTTTTCGTGAATTTAAATGACCTAAAGTTGAAGTTTTTAGTTGCCTTTAGTTTTATTATTCTTTTTCTAATCCGTTCTGAGATTTTTTAGGTGTTATAAATGAGTCTAGAGTTTGTGGTTTGAAATTTTACGATGGAGATTACTTTAAATTTCTTGTTATTGCAAAGAACATTGAGTTCATTCTAAAATTGTGGAAATTATGTCTTGATAAACGTTATCAAAAGGTAAGCTTAATAGAAATCAAAACTTGATTGTTTGTGTAAGATTATTTTACATATTTGGGGGCAAGATAAAAACTTCTTTTATGGTTCTGTATTAGCAGTTAAAAGATTCCTTTTTTATAAATTCGATATTTGAGAATGTTTTCGAAAGAGTGAAATGATAGCGCTGATTATAATGCAGGTATAGAATTAGTAGTTTGTTTAACCAAAGCATTGACATTCTAGCATTGACTTTGCTTCATTATTATAAAAAAGTACAAAAATTACTATAAAAATATATGTAACTTAGAAACACAAAAAAAAGACGACATGTATATCCCTCTATATCCATGCTACAAAGAATCGGTGAAGTTTGTAGAACATTGAAATTTTGAAACATTGGAAAGACTCATGCATCGCAGAATAGACAAAAGATTTCTTGTATGTTTTCAAAGCATTGACTGCATGATCGGGTTAGTTCAGTGCATGCATGCCACACAAGATTTTACATTGGTGTTGCCAGGGAAGTACATGTCGGATCCGATTGAGGAAGATTTGGCGGGTACAAGCAGGCAAACAGAAGACATTTTTTGGCTGTCAAACAACTGCTTTTAGTTCAAAAAGAAATCAGTGCCTTGAGTTTGATGCAGGAAAGGGTTTGGTTGCAGCATCTCAATTAACTTCATCACAGTAGATTGGACTTGAATGATCTCCACCTTGTGAACTACCAGATTGTAATCGGCTCCATGCATTTTTTGTGGAACGTGAAGTTGATAACTTGCAAGAATGTTTCAAGTCGGAAGCAAAAATCACATTTTTTGCAAGTCGATACACTGAACACTGCATGGGTCTTCGGCGAAAATGTGCGACATGTAAAGATATGCTTCTGATAAACCGTGATAACGAAATTTTTTTCAGTGACTATGTTCCGCAAGATTATATGAAACTCTGTAATGAGGCTGATCGCAAATAACTTACAGCACCAACTAATATTGGTTTTGCTTTAACGGCTCTTGTTGTACGTGGTTACAATGCTATTATTCTGATAATGCCATAAAAAGCGATTCTTGGCATCAATTAATCAACGTTTGATTTTTGTGTGCTCTATTTTAAAAGTAATCACAGTTTCTGAATATAAAAAGTTGTTTAAAAATGTACTATCAACTATTGCAATTTCAAATTGGTGTTGCAAACCGCTTAAAATAATTTCGTAAAATAAGGGCTTAAAGACTAAATTTTAGATCGGGTGATCTACCAGCGAAAATGACTCGAAATGTATGAAAACTAAATAGCAACACTTTGACACATTATGGCAAATAAATCATGTACTGTCATTAAAAAATTAATCTGTGTTTTTATTGCTTGATTTTTCTTGCTGTAACCCAGCCAATGCTTGATATTGTGCTGGTATTCAAATTTGTTTTGTTATAACTGAACATTTGGTAAATAATAACTCAACTGGACCCAAATTTAAAGCTGATTGCAAATATGAGTATGGACAAACAGAAAGATAACGTTTCCACTTTAGGTATGAAGTCAAAAACGTCATGCCTGACGTCAGGTTAGGTAATGTCATTCTTTTTTTCTTCGTATGGGCAAAATCTTTCGTTATAAAGAAGTTTCTCAGTTTATGAGCTTCTCATTAGCCCTTTTTGATAGTCTTCAGTTATATTGGGCCACCACGACGGGTAGACTGCTTGGCCCTGCCACCTATCTACCACATAAAGATAGAGGCATCTTTTTGAGTGTCTTGCTCAAGAACGCAACCAGCAAGGTTGCTGGCTTGTTCTCCACATTATCCCTTTTTTGCTGAGCTCCGAGCAGGAAAGCTGTGAATACCATTTTTTAAAGTCTTTTGATATGACTCGACTTGGGAAATGAATCCCATATCTACTGACTGCGCAGTGGACGCTCTATTCGCTATCGCATCGCACTGGTATAAAAAAATTACTTTATTAAAGGCCTCGAAATAATGAAATTGTTTCATTAGCATAATCTTGAATGTTTGTTTGTTGCATAGTTTTGTTCAATAACAATAGCATTACTGTTACCACACGCAAAATTGAGCTTTGAATCCCGTTGTTCCACATAACCCTGTGTTAGAATTCAACTTGTAGGATGTATGGCTTTTTGTGCCAATATAAATGTATTTTGTATTGTAAATACGAAATGTGGTGATGTTATGTCGTTGATAGACTGGTTCGTTTGTCAAAGGTAACAGCAGAATCTTGAATGTATGCAGTTAAACAGTTTGCTTAAGCCGTACGTTACGCCTTCTTATTTGACGGCCGATTTAAATGCGTGTAAGATTACTAACTGCATGCAAAATCAAATTTCAATTACGCAGTCGCTCACAATGGGCTTCCTTGTTGTGTTCTTTGAAAAGACACTTCACGGCAACTTATCCTGCTTGGTTGCAGTTCTGTAATAAAATGCACTGTGACAATCGCATTGGTAACTCCGAAAAAAATATAAACGTCCGAGGTGCTCTAGCCTAACAGATTGGTGGAGATGATTTGACTTCCCAGGATTTTACCACGTAACTACTGCCAGTTTGTGCTCATCAGCAATTCGTGACCAAAATGAAATAGCTTTAAGTGACAAACCACAGGAGAAGAGGAAAAATATAAAGAACAGGAATTTCAGTCCCAAGATATTTTTAAAATAGCAATTTATCAGTATTCAGAATTTCTCCAACTGTATAAAATACAAAAAAATTTATTTCTCTGCGACTTTTTGTGAAAAGAAGCTTTAAATGGAAAAATTTGCACTTTAGTACTACCCCACCAAACACAAAATTGTGATTGCCTTCCTAAAGGCTGAGTGTATGGCACTGATACGACTATTTATTAAGTGTAGTAAAGTGCGACAGAACCCGGCCCATTCGATCACATAGAAATATACGAATTTTATACAAAATGTAAGTAAAATAAGAAGCGTTTTCCAAAAAATGTATCGCAAATGTTAAATATTATATACCCAACAAACTTATCTATGATATGATCCACAAATACGTGGCACGTGCGAAGTCAAAATATTTTGTAAAACAATTGAACATACAGCAATTTTGCTCATCTGCTTTGTTTATGCAGCCATTGTATCCGTCGCATCGCCATTTCCCAGGAATGCACTGGCCGTTGCCACACTCGATTTGTTCATCAAGACAAATGTTTGATGCTAAAAAATATACCTCATGAAATCAACTTTCCTTTTCTTTTGACAAGAATCCTTATCTTTGACAATTTTCTTTTGACAGGAGTCGCTGGTGATTAAAACAAATAAAGTTTAGGTGCTGTTCTTTTCTTCATTTGAAATCATTTCGATACATGAATATTGAATTTCAAATATCAATAGACCTATTATATAATTTTATTTAGCAATAGCGAGCAATAAAGATTCTGATAATATATAGCGCAATGAATTATTTAAGGATAAAAAGAACCAGATCAAATGAAAATCAAAAATTTATAACTGATACCTGTATCAGAATGCAATTGGTAATTATACAGACGATTGTATTTTTAAAGGCTGAAAAAATTTGCTGCTTGGACCAGAAAAACAACAGAAGTTTAGTTGCTTTTGTTTCTTTATTTTGAATAATTTATCGCTCGATTAGTATTGTTGCTCTCTGAGGACAAAACTTTGTCCTCTCACCTGCCCGTTTGCTATATCTCTTTGCACTCATTATGATGATCAGTTGCAGTTTTCTATACCCACAACAATGGTGTTGACTTTCAGCCTCTTTCCAGCTGATAAAGCTGAATGATCGTGACAACAGCAAAGCACATTTGATGGTCCAAGAATGAAAAATGGAATGGAGAAATTCCACTTACAGGCTTCGTAGCTTTACGCCTAAAACCATGGTAAGACTCGCAGAACTATCTTATGGCTGACCTCTTTGAATCGTACTTGATAGACTGCGAACCGTTGGTGGTCGTCTTTTTGCGAATATGTAGATCCCTGCACAAAGGGAAAAAGTTGCCTTTTTAATATGCAAGTGCTGTACAGAACAGCTAACAGCAGATCAGGTTATTCTGTAGTGTTGAAAAGTACTCAACAGAGTCTGCCACGATTGGATAAAGATTCCTAAGTCTAGCTACCTGTCACTTGTCCAGTAATCTTGCTCGAACAAGTTGAATTGAATTGCATTGTCCATATTTATCCTCCATTCACGAGAAAACAAATTGTATCGCTATGTTTTTGACTGGATGTCAGCACTCGCTTGGGAGTTTCCATTTTCGAAGCGTCTGGGCCACCTGCCTTCCACATAAAAGCGGGGGCGTCCCGTTAAGTGCATTGCCCAAGGACACAACAAGCGAACTTGCCGGCTTGTTCTCCACAACCTCCCATAAATGCCGAGCGCGAAGCAGGGAAGCTGTGAATATCATTTTTTAAAGTCTTTAGGTATGACTCGACAAGGGGATTAAAAGCCAGGTCTACGGACTGCGAAACGGACGCTCTAACCACTACACCACTGGGTCGGTCCAAGTTCGGTCTCAAACAAAACAACAATACACAAATTATTTTCAAAAAGCGTTTATTAATATCATGGATGACTAATGCACATTAGTAAATAAATTTATAATACATCATCCACAAATCGTCATAAATTTCATGTTGAAGACAAATCGAATTTGTGATTTCATCATCTTTAGTTTTGTATTCAAGTGATAGCATTGATTACAGAATACAAAGCTTTGCATAAGATAGTGTATACAAGTAACGCGTTATTAATGTATGATACGTCATTTGGCGCAGATTGAGGCGGTGCTGAGTGAGGAGGAGGTAATAGGGAAGCTCCTCTACATAGTTTTATGTAAGGGAGCTATCCCTAATCCTATGTGAGAAAGCTAACCATAGGTTTGAGAAAGTTAATTCTAGATTCATTTAAAGGAACTAACCCTAGGCCCATAGGAGGGAGCTAACCATGGGTCTAATTATAATTCTAATTCTCACTCTTTCTCTAATCTTAACGCGGTGTAGATGTCATTAGGTTTTGTTAAGGTGTAGATTGTTTCTGTAAGTTCGTGGGAATGCAATCCTTACCTCCTTATGATATATTATTAGACTTCCCCAATATGAGGTTATTTGCACAACGATTACGTAAATCTTACACAGCTGTTATCAGGTGATGGCGCAATCCATTGTAGTATAAAAACTTGCCCAAGATGAGGTTATTTAATTTATCGCACAACGATCACATAATTCTTATGCAGTCGTTTTCCAGGGTATGGCACAATTCTAGCTCCTTCATGATGTAATTGACTCCTTTATGATACTCCTTATCCCTTCAAGTATCTTATTTCGTTTTTCCTTGCAATCTGCCATATCTCTTGTGGTTGAAATATTTAATTGATTATTTATTGTGCTTTCTCCCAACCTTTGCAACTCTGCCTTGCAGTTGTTTACTTGTCCCTTGTGTTTTAAATGTTTATTTGTTTGATTATTTATTGTGTTTTTCTCCTAATCTTTACAATTATTCTTTGCTATTTTTCTTCCTATTACCCTCGCAGTGAATTTTTTAGTAAAAATTTTTATTTGTTTGTCTGTTTGATTGTTCCTTACAGTTTCTCCATGTTATATGTTTGTCGTAAAATCAATGTCAAAATCGTGTTATGTCATGCAGCGCTTAAACAAAAACAGATTTTTCTATTGTTTTACGTTCATACAGCCTGTCCATTTCAAAAATTTATTTTTTAGCATATGTAGCAGTGTTGAATTTTTAAGTTAATATTTTACAACTGTAGTAGAACTGACGGTCAAACAGATATTTTAGCAATCAAACCGTTTTACAGCGTAAAGATTACTCTGTATAGAGAAATTAAGTAGCATTTACAAAATAAAAGAAAAACCATAAAAGCTTGTTTTAACTCAGCAGTTTAAAACGATGCTAATAACTTTAACGTCGACAGGAGTGTAGTAAGCTACACAGAGATTAGCAACAAAAAAAACATGATTGTGTACAAAACGTTAAAAAATACTTCAGTAATTTTCAAGTTTTTACTTAGAATCATTCACGGAGCATCAAATTTACAACTGTAATCACTTTTCACAAAATAATTAAAGACCAATAATTAAAAAACTATGTCCTATTATCAGATATTTCTTAGACCGATAAAAAAATCAGCTGCAAGCTCTACTCCGAAGTCAAAACGTTCCATGTGTTACTTGAATGGTCTTGAGCTCGATTCTACTTGACAATGTTTTTATTTGTTACTCACAGGCTCTTGTAGTCAATGCTGTTATTATTTAGATTTATCATTCAAAAAGGTTTTTGTTTTTAGAAATCAAACACATTTGTGGCAGAACCTGGAAGTGCCGCTGTAAAAAAATTGGCTTTCAGGTAAAGCTTTGGTGGAAGTCAGAAAAAAAATTAATGAAATTTAAGACAAATTTAATCGAAAAGTTTTTATTGCAACTAGAAGTTAGTTTGCCAGTTTTTAGAAAATTAGAGGAATAGATCAGTAGTTTTTCAATGTTTTAAACATTTTAAAATTTGTATACAAAATTCAGATTTAGAAAAAAAAATCAAAAAAGCGATGTTTTAGTTATTTGAACAGTCTTTTTAAAGTTTTAGTTGAAATTCAGAATTCAGACAGGTTTGCTTCACATCTATTGACAGTAAAGTCGTTAGGTGCAAGATCCTAGTTCAGTTCTATGCAGAAAAATGTTTAGAGCGCTAGTATCAGATAGAAAAAATAAAAGAAAAAACAGAACAATGAACTTTTTTTTATTTCAAGCCAATACAGTAACTTTTTGCCAGCGACATGGATGGAGGTTTAAGTTTGACTTTCGTTAAGAAATGAATGCGTAAAGATTGTAAGAGACTGTTTCAATGATTTAAAAATTGTTTAAATCATCTACTGAGCATACAGTTTAAAAAACTGTTATTATTTTCAATGCCTAATCTAAATTTTACATTTTCTATTCAACTGAACGTAGAAAAAATCTATCTAAGACAGGTCTCTTGTAACATCGTTCTATCACTTCTCTCAATGTTCAGCTCTTCTCTTCATGCTTTTGCTACCATTTCTGCCCTTGATTTATTTACAATCATCTTTCTTCCTGTTGGACGACAGCTTTCTTTTTTCCCTCAGACGCTGTTCTTAACAAAGATTTGTGTCTTAGAATGTGTCAAATCCTTTTTCTTTTTTTTCCTAATCTCAGTTAATGATTTCGGTGTTTTATTAACAAGATTTAAGAATTTTGCATTTGTTAACCTTTCTGTTTGCTTTACTCTCTCTATCTTTCTCCAAACACACATTGCAGACGCCTCCAGACTTACAGTATCCCTTAAACTTTACGTCTCTAATTCGTACGTTAAAACAATTTACACCAAGCTCTCTACCGCTAGTTTCTTCACAGAGTCTTACTTAACCCCAACTTCATTGCTTTTATCATTTTTATAATCCAAATTTTTTGAAGCTGGTGCTAGCCTACATTTTTTACAAAACAAAATTTTTGTAGGTCATTGTAAAACAAAAATTATAACCTATTCTTATCGAATATTTTGGAGTTACCAGACATATAATTTTTAAGTCTGGTTTTGTGTTTGCTAGCAAACACAAATAGAAAGTCATCAAAAAATATGCTCAACAATTCCTGTCAAGCTTAAACTTTGACCAAACATTCAATTCTCAATAATACAATAATTCTTGTTTAATGCTTTTCTAAAAACACAAATAAAAAGTAATGAGCAAAATTTCTTATCAATATCTATGAAGCTTTAACTTTACAATGTTTAAAACTTTTATGTGTATCACAAAACAAAAAGTTTATATTGTAAGCCTGTTATCTCCAATAGAAATCTATTTTCCCTAAAGAAATGTGCCCACTGTGAGCCGGTAAGGGAAATCCCCACATTGCTTGCGACAGCGCTATTCACCATGGCTGTTATGGACACAACAATTTCTCAAACTTATCTAAACATAACTTTTTGTATCTAAAATTACCAATAAAGAAGCAAATTTGCAAATTTTACGTTTTTCATTCTACATACTCACTCAAACTCCCAAGCAAGCTAAACTCAATGTCAATTTTCTGGTAAATCTTCTTACTTAATCTCAAATTTACAGCTGTTCAAATTCTTTCCACATCGAAAACCATGAGATTAAAGTCTGCCAACTATTTCTAACTTTATCTAAATTTTAGCAATCTGTTGTATCTACAATCACACTAAAAATCAAACTCACAGCTTTTACAATTTTTCAGTGTACATAGCTATGCGAAAAAGCTATTGTTAATTCTGAATACTTTTTGTCAGTAAACTGCATATTTGTAATGTTTTGTTTTATTACCATCTTCAAAGTGATTACAGTTCAATCTTTGATAAGGGTCAATACACAAAACTTTTGAAAGTACATAATAGAAATTATAAAAGTTTTGTAATCTAAATTATTTATCGAGATGTGCAAGTTTAATACTTAAAAATATTTCACTTTTGTTAGTTGTAGCTGTAAGCTTAGAATTTTTGAAGATTATCATGGCTTTAGAGTTACATGTTGATAGATGGTGACCAGTTTTTAAACAAAAAAAGGTCATAGTTGACATGAATTGTCTAAAAATTTTGCTATTTTATTTCATAGTTATATCTAGAATTGTTAGTGTTGTAGATTTGATGGTCTTATTAAATAAAAAACCGAACGTTTTAAAAAATATTGATTATAGTAATGAGCTAAAGCTTTTTTCACATAGCTATGTACACTGAAAAATTGTAAAAGCTGTGAGTTTGATTTTTAGTGTGATTTTAGATACAACAGATTGCTAAAATTTAGATAAAGTTAGAAATAGTTGGCAGACTTTGATCTCATGGTTTTCGATGTGGAAAGAATTTGAACAGCTGTAAATCTGAGATTAAGTAAGAAGATTTACCAGAAAATTGACATTGAGTTTAGCTTGCTTGGGAGTTTGAGTGAGTATGTAGAATGAAAAACGTAAAATTTGCAAATTTGCTTCTTTATTGGTAATTTTAGATACAAAAAGTTATGTTTAGATAAGTTTGAGAAAATTCTTAAAGCTATTTTAGTTGCAAAAGACGTCAAACATGTTAAAAATTACGAGGTTGCTTCTTTATTGGTGATTTTAGATAAAAAATCTATGTTTAGATGAGTTTAAATAGTCTCTAACCATCTGTATTTAACGAGCTTTAGTAGAAAGAAGGTAGATGTCAGTGTGTTCATGGAAAAGATTGCAAAACAACGGTGAAATTTGATGACACAAATTTATAAAGTGAGTAAATTCAAGTATTTGGAATCGATCTTACCAAAAAACCGTGATAATGGAAATATGGTTAAGAAGAGAATTCAGACAAGACGGTGTGGGTGAGTGTCGCGTTTTAATATGATGATAATATTAAATATAGAATTTTCGATTCTATCTCAATTTTAAATCTCTTTAAAATTGAGGCGTCGTGTGATAATCGCTCGGATAATTAGGTCTGACTGCAACTTAACAATTCTTGGAAAAAGATTGGCTTCCACAAAAAAACGCCTTAAACCACTTAGATAACAGAATATTGTATTTACAGAGATAGTACTTCACGACTTCAAACTTCTTCGTTCAGCAATCTTAGAACAAATCACTTTACTACACAATCAGGAAAACCGCCAAACTAATTTCGCTAATAACTGTTCAACAATTGCCACGTCCACAGAATCCACAATAAATTATCGCCAAAAACAACAACAGCCCGTCAAACAATCTCTCACCCCACTACGCACTTTCTACTCCTGCAACTAACTACTAACTAACTCAAAAAAATTCCCGTCGCCTTGTACATAAGTCCCAAAAAACAATCCAGAAAACGCTAGAACGAAATCACGTGAAAAAAGAAAAAAGGCATTTCAAGTTATGTAATCGATTATCGAAATTTTTCGAATAAGCTAGAATTACTAGATCAATCTGGAATTGTGTTATGTCATAGACGGTTGTGACGTAATAAAGGCGTACTTACAGCAAATCCAACTGCGAGGAAAAAACGTCTTTTTTCAATCGATAGCCGAGCAAGCAAAGTAATACAGCATTATACACATAACAAAACTATTCTTACAAGGCAAATTTCCTAATTCATGACAGTGAGGGAAAGGCAATTGCAGTAAGATGCGATAAAAGATATACGCCAAAACAAAAGATAAAATATTTTAGTTCGCAGCTGGGTTAGCCATAAAGTTCGGCTTAGAACTAATATTAATAACTGATAAATCTGTGATGAAAACCCAAGCGGATGAGCTGAAAATAGTAAGATTTTCACTTGGAGTGTTGCATCAATCAATCAATATTTGCAAAATAGTTCAAAACTAAAAGCATTAGGTTGTGGTAATTAATCTAAGTTAAAATTAAACTGGAAAAATTACAAATAAATTATTAAAAAATCTCAGAAAGTAGAATATTCATCCTCGAAGCTTTTTGTCTGACACTTGAAGACTAGAGTTGAAATCAAATTAGTCTTCCGTTTCATGGGGCAAAAAGAGTTCCAGCGAATGTATTGGCCAGTGAAAGTTGGCTTCCTGTAGATAGATGTAACGAATTCGTGATCATTCTTTTCTACCAGGACGTCAAGAAAGGGCAAAGTTCGATTGCATTCCTTTTCAAAAGTGAAACGAAGCGATGGATGGAGAGAATTTAGATGGGAGAAAAACTCATTGCATTTGTCTTCGTCGTTTAACGTCTAGTCATCTGTTCGAAATCTACTCTTCAAAATGAACTTTCCAACATTCTATCAATCCTTATCAACAACGGTTACCCTGAAGCTGTAATCAACACTGTTATGACCAAGAAAATGAATCAATTTCGCAGACCAACGTAATTCGGTCCGAAGAAATGCCCAGTTTATCTTCACTTGCAATGGCTGGGCAATGTTTCGCTGAGGTACGAAATGCAAATTAAAACAGCCGTCAAACACTGTTACTTTGCAGTTGAACCATGCATTGTCTACACCACCAGACAACTTCTGCCTGCAGCCAAAAAGGATGTACTACCCACTTTACCTCAAAGCAACATTGTTTACCAATTTCTGTGCCACTGCGATAGTCGGTACGTGGGTCGTACGTTTCAAAGGCTACAACAGAGGATTAAGCAGTACGTGCCAAAAATCATTCTCCAGGAGCATATTTCTCAGGACCGAAGCACATTGGTCTGCTCTTGCAAGCCAATCAGAAGCTTTAAAACTGAAACTTCCTTTTCTGCCACAGGACAACATCTTTTACAAAGCCCTACATGCGAATATAATGACAACAAACTTTCTATTCTTGCCCGTGGCCGTACTTCTTTTCACCTTTCCACGCTTGAAGCCACGTACATCAAAACATCCAAACCAAATTTATGCAAACAAAAGGAATTCGTTTATGGTCTAAAAATCACACATTAGTTTCCGCTCGTTCTATTGGTCGCTTTCTTTACCAATCATGATAGAGCTTTTTTCTTTTTTCTTCAACTGTGTTTCTATATAAGTGACTCACTTCACCTTTTCACTCCATTTCTGACGGATTCTCTTGAAAAGTGTCAGACGAAAGCTTCGAGAATGAATATTCTACTTTCTGCAATTTTCAAATTCTGTACCACCAATCAACTCATTAAAAAATCTGCGTGTAAAACCAGTGTTTGAAGTCTTTAAAGAAATTTCAATTGAAAAAGAAGACATATTCACGCATATCTTTCTTCAATCCATAGTCTTATGGCGTCCATGGTAACCAGCGACAAAGGGTGTGTCTTTAGCAGCCATGGTTAATAGCGCTTGTATGTCACAAACAATGTGGGGATTTCCCTCACCGGCTTACAGTGAGTAACATTTTTTAGGGAAAATAGATTTATGTTGGAGATAACAGGCTTACAATGTAAACTTTTTGTTTTGTGAATACACAAAAAAGTTTTAAACATTGTAAAGTTAAAGCCTCATAGACATTGATAAGCAACTTTTTTATTCTCAGACCAAGTTTCGTTCCCTCACTTAGAATTAGGGTTAGCTTTCTTACATAAAACTATGCGGCGGAGCTCCGCCATTAGCTCCTCCTCACGGCACCCCTCAGCACCTTCTTACAATACGGTCACCACCGACGCAATCCGCATCAAATGACGCATCCTATAATACTCGCTTTCACTCACAAACCAATCGCTTTATTGATTCTTATCTGATTCAAATTCTTACTAAAAATATATTTTTTATACTAAGAAGCTGAAAATATTCTATTTGAGAAATAGCCTTTTAATTTTTTTGTTTTGATTTGATTTTTGAATTTGGACAATCATTTGGTAAAATATGCATTACATCTTTAAGTGAAAACAGCTACTCGTGCTAAGGCGAAGGTTTACGCTCGTAGGCTAGAGTGTGTCAACCGTGTGTATAGTACACCCTAGTGCGTACAAATGAGATGGGTTTCACATGGGGTGTACCAGTTTTTGAAAAGAAGAATTTTTTTAATTAACCTCAAAACTTTATGGATTAGTTATAAATCTTTGCAGATTATCTTCAAAAAAACAAATTCTGAAAGCAAAGACTTTTTTGGAGACGAATCTTAAAACAGGTAGGTGCATTTCTCAAGTTTTTACAAAAAATAACATTTACGTGGGGAAACTAATATTTTTCAGTACCTGCAGAAAAGAATTTTTCTGAGGTGAGGTAGTGAAAATTGCAAAACTTAATACCACAAAGAAAACTGCAAATTTGCTTTTTCTGATTGTAACTATTAGTGCTCTCTCTACTGCTTTACTTCTCATGGGTTTTTAGAGCAATTTTTTGATAATGCAGCCATAACATGCAAAAAATGTTGCCTGCAGGGCTTCCTTTTTTTATTAAGTGGTGAGGTGTTTACTCAATCACCCTATTTAAGCTTAAAAGAAAATTATCAAATCTACTTGTAATTTGTAAACCGAGCTTAATATGACTACAGAAGTTACTTTTAAAACTATTCTAGAAATACTGAAATGGATTAAAACCCAAATTGGTGTGTTATTCTTGCATTTTAAATTGGGTTAATGAAAAAACAAAAAGGTGGGCCTTATTGCGGCGGAGTGCCTTGGTAATCATTAGAATAATTACGACGGGCTTTATTGCGACGGAGTACCTTGGTAATCATTAGAATAATTACGACGGGCTTTATTGCGACGGAGTACCTTGGTAATCATTAGAGCCGACATGTTCTTACTGTGCTGTATTACTTGGTCTAAATCGACGAACATTAATTTATTTGCATCTTGCACTTCATGCAAGAAAAAAATATATTTCGCTCCCCTTTTTATCAATTTGTGACGCTCAAAAAGGATTCCAAAAGTTTTACCAAAATTGAAAAACTGCTCCTAAAATATTTCTTCAATTTAAGGAGCGTTATTAAAAAAATAATAATTAACTAAAATTGAGTTAAAACATTTTAAAATTTTTCTTAGAATAAAGTTGTCTGCAAAAATACTGTCTCTCGAGGCAGACCCCTTTTGATTGTGACGCCACTGCATGCACCATACAAGCATACCTTCAGCTTGTTCGGCAATATAGATCAAACTTTAAATTGGCAGGGCCATTTGCGCCTTTAATAATTCCCTCTCGCACTCCATGTGGTTCGAGCATACTGATTGAAAATGGCTGGTTTAGAGAGATATCGGACAAAACTGTTGCAAAAATATAACTATTGTACTTTCTACCTTTACTACTTAAGTAGCTTAATTTTCAACAACTTTTTAATTTTATTCGAGTAAAAACATCCATTACTACTTTCTACTTTTACTCAAGTATTTTTTGAGAAAGTAACAATACTTTTACTCAAATAGATTTTTAGGCTGCTTTGACCAACTCTGTGCTTAACTGATAGGGGAAAGTGGAAAAAACCCAAGAAAAGCACGTGACACCATAAAAACTTTTGGGAAAACAAGGAATAAAAGTTAGCTTGTCCACAGTTTTTAGGGGCCTCCTGAAAATTGGCTACAAGGCCAACCTCTCTGTAAAAGCAGCTTCTAGCAAAGAATAAAAAAGCAAAACGCTAGAAATCGGAATTGAAATACAAAACATGAATCCCAGAAGATTGGCAAAACGTTCTTTTTAATGATGGAACGCATATGTTTGTCCAGGTACAAGGAAGTCAGCATGTTTGGAAATCAACAAAAGCAAAGCTTTGCAAGGCTCACGTTGGCCAGAGCGTAAATTCCTTCAAAAAAAGATATTTTGGAAATGCTTTAGCTACCATGGCATTGGTAGCTTGCAAATGCCAGAGGGTATAATGCACTCGCTGCAATATATTGAACTTCTTCCAACAAGAGTTATTTCAGAACGGAATCGGTTGTATCCAGATGCATCAGGGGCGTTTCAGCAAGATTTGACCCAATGCCTCACATCAAAGCAAGTCAAGAAATTTTTAATGGAACCACATCAATGTAATAAAGCAGCCAAAACCTCTCCCAATTTAAGCAATTGAAAATTTGTGGTCTACATACAAGCAAAGACTTTGTGAAATGGACTGCAAAACGAAGAAAATGGTGACTCAGTTCCTAATTCAAGTGTGGTACAAGGACCAACAAATCCTCAAAAATTGTTCGAAATTCGCCGATTCGAAGCCAAAACGCAGCAAAATGCTCCTTAAGAATCGTCGAAGTCGCATTATGTACAAATTTGTGTATTTAAATTAAACTTTTGAAAAAAAGTAAAGATTTTGTATTCGGGGTTTGCTTCAATTAATTTTCACAAAGGTTTTGGATTGAATAAAATACCAGTTACCCTTATTTCAAGCATCAAAAAACGAACTATTTTATTTTTTCTATTTTTATTCCCGAGCAATCGAAGTGAAAAGACGACTTCTTCGAATGTATTTGAGTGCAGTCGTGGTTTACAAGTAATTATCACGAATCGAGGAATTAAACTGTTTTTCTACACAAATCAAATCCTAACTTTAATTAAAAACAAGATTTTATACTATCAAAATTTCAATGCTGATAAAAATTGCTTTAGAATACGTGTAATACTAAATAATCGAATACATAAACATACCAATTTTGTTCGTTAAGCGCGAACAGAACGAATTTCACTAACAAATATCAAAATACCATGGTTGTCAGCTTGCAATTGCTTGGGCAATGGCATAATAGAGAAAACCTTTTCTGCCAACAACCCAACCAAACGTAGAGTGACCTACCAATTCAAAAATTACCGGTACATGCACAAATCAGGTCAAAGTGCAAAACAAAAAAGCGTGCTTTTTGAGTGCGTAGCGAAAGATTGTACAACACGAATTAACTACAGAACTAAAGATGCGCAATCAAGAACACGAAAAAATTAAATTTAATGCAATATTGCTCGCAAAATGCAAACACGCTGGCCTCTTGTATTATAAATAAATTTATTTTTAAACTAAAAGTGACTTTGATACAATCAAAAAAAATCTGAATTAAAATTTTTAGCACTTATTAAGTTTAACACTCGTACAGTTTTTTGATTTTGAATAACGCTTTCTTGGTTATTCTTCCACTACATGTGGTTCCTTCGAGTTAAGTGTTGAGTTAAGTGTTTTTCGGTTCTTATACCATTTTTAGCAATATCTATTGTTATTCCAGGTCCAAGATGATTCTGATGGTATTGAAGCAATGAGCAATTCTAATGCACGTTCTAATGCATCACCAACTACATTAAATGATTGGATCAAAGCTTAAGCATCGTTGTACAATGAGATCTCATTTCAACGACTTGAGTCAACCTTCAAAAGGACAAGTCAACATTTAATAAATTGAAAACTGTTCAGAAGTAACCGACGCGATGGCGTAGTGGTTAGAGCGTCCGCTTCGCAGTCGGTAGATCTGGGGTTCGTTCCCCTTGTCGAGTCATACCTAAAGACTTTAAAAAATGGTATCTATAGCTTTCCTGCTTGGCGCTCAGCGTTTATGGGAGGTTGTGGAGAACAAGCCGGCAAGTTCGCTTGTTGTGTCCTTGGGCAAGGCACTTAACGGGGCGCCCCACCTTTATGTGGAAGACAGGTGACCCGGAAATGGCAACTCCCAAGCGAGTGCGAACATACCGTCCAAAAACGTAGCGATAAATCGCTTTCTCGTGAATGGAGGATAAAGATGGTAAATAAAAAAAAAAAGTATAGACCCATCAAGTCAGCCACAGTTACTTTATTGGAAAGTGCTGGCATTCGCTGCAAAAAGGTTTGCTGTTGCTCTTTTTTTTTACATTTTACAAGAGCTTATTGTACTGATTTCCTGTCATTACTTGATACGGCATTAGCTGAAGAGGTCCAGAACGGCTAGCCTTTCAGACTATTACCACAAGTGGCAGACAAGTTTTTTTCAGTTATCCCTAAAGCATCGGTTTCGTTTGTGTATCATGTTTCGTAGAAGGAATTTTTTTGTTTCCAGTATTATCAGATCACAGATCATGTTTTAGGGTATGGTACAATTGTAAGTCAGCTAATGAGGCAAAAGTGGGGAACTGTGGAAGCGAATTAGGATTTTAGATGATATATATACATTACCAGAAACAAAGCCAAATATCCAATTAGTTTCAAAGTTTGGTCATCAAAAAATTAAGGGTCAGTAATGAAAAAGAAAACAAAGCAATTTTCTGGTTATGTATTACTTTTAACATTTAACATGCATGTAAGATTGCACCTGGAGTACTGGCAGAGAATGAAATGCTTGAAGTTAAGAAGTCTCAGAAGAAAATTATACCTAATCAAAAAAATTCGTTAAAGTCTTTTCTAATAAGACTCGAATTTTTGCTATTTTTAAGAAATTCTTGACAAAACAGCAATACTTGCTCACAACGGTGTTGTAAATTACGAGGTAGTTTACTGATGTCAAAGAGGTAAAACTGATTTTTGTTAATTTTGTGCCAATTCAATCTCAAGACACAAAATGCCGTTTTAGAAAGGAATATGGAGTCATCAAACATTTTTCTACGCACTGCATCACAGCAAAACTCAAGAACATGGTGTCTACAAGCCAAAAGCAGCACTTTTCTCCCCAAATATTCTTGCAACCTCAAAGCAACACCATTTCGCAGGCCAGTGTCAACTGCTGTGGTATCAAAGCAAAATCCAATAATTTTGTTTTTAACTGCTGAATAGCGCTGGAGTTCTTCTTGAATGAGTAACGCTTCGTTCTCAGCTGCACTCGCTTTGTTGTGTAGTCGTATTATTGACAATATAGTGTCGTTGTGTGATTGATAGGTAAATGAAGAATGATGACAACGTGCTCAGATCTTTTATCAACGAGATAAAGACCATCAAGTATTTACCATTTCACTGAAACAAAAATAATGAATTGGAAGCCTCAATAGATTGCTCAAGAATATGCAAAATAGTAGAACCAGCAACAGATCCTACGGCATTTTTTTGATGTTTGCTAGTCATAAATGAAAAAGTGACCTGGCTTGAACTCTCATGTGTCACCTTGTCAGTACACACAATTTCAGTTAAGGCTTTGTCACTTATTTGATATGTGTCAGCTATTTTGCAAACATTTGGATTTGAGAGATCTCCTTTTTTGCAGTCTGTTAGGTTTGGGCAACAAGGTTCAAAATTTCTGTTATCTTGTTCTATTTTCTCTTCCTTTCATCACCACTGGTTAGAGTGATATCCATTCTTATGCCATTTTCAATTAAAGGTTCCTTCTTTGTCTTTTTCATTAACACATTTCTGTCACATATCTTTCTCTTAATTTTTTTCTTAGTTTTTGTGTCTTCGGGTGCAATAACAACATGTCTGGTAGGGTCTTTTAATGGCAGAAACCACTGGAAACCTTTAATCAAAACAGGATTAGTTGAAGCACATGCTTTTTGTTAGATTGTTCAGATACTGCCCAAAAAGGTTGTTTGCAGTCCTGTAAAATTTTTTTCCTAGCAGTTGGCAGCTTTTTTGCTAGGCTTGGTATTTTTTGTGCAATTTTAAGATCCTTTTGACTTATCCATTTTCAGATTTTAAGTTTACAATATTTTTTTATTTTGAATTTAAAAGCAATTCGTTCAGCAGCATGTCTTGTTTTTGATTGACGTTCGGTTCCCTTTTGAAATTGGGCATGCCGACCTTTAAAATTCATAAAAATTTCTTTAACTGAAAGCAACTTTACACCATGAAATACTATTCTAATTGATCCAGCATTTTTAATTTGTACATAATCATTAAGAAAACAAATTATATTTTCAGACCCGGTATCAAGATTAGAGGTGGACATTTTAAAAACTGTGATTAGTTGGAAAAGTTTTATTGACTTCAAAACTCGAAAAAACTTATTTATTGACCAAAGAAAATTTTCAATGAATGAATTAACGTTTCGTGAGTTTTTTTATTAAAACTAACATTTAATTAACGAAAACGCAGAAATCCTCAACAAAACTGGCAATACGTATGTCTTATACTCTATAAGCAGCCTCTCTGCACTCACTAGGTGCAAGAACTAGATGTAAAATTATGTAGGCCTACTTTAACTTTTTTGACATTAAATTTTCTATTCTTGGCTAAAGTTTTCGCAGTATCATGGAAAAGTTCTTTCTGAGAAAGTTGAAGTAAACTGTAAACAGCCTGTAAAATGCTTGGTTTTTCCAAGCTCATTGTTTTAGAAATGTCATTGTTTTGCATTCTTTTTTGCACAAAAGGAAAAGAAAAATCTTTGCACAAAAGGAAAATCACTTATAGTGCCGGTGGTAGTGAAACAGAAAATGATTTTGTGCTTGTGGGGGAAAAATACAGAAAGTATATGAGGGATATTAAAGTGATTCCATGGGAACTTCAGCACAGGCCGGTGGTTGTAGATCTAGATAAAAAGATTCTAAAAAAAGGTGTGAGAAAGAAGCAGATCATAAGAAGAGGGATGTGGAAGTTGAATGAAAACCGAACAAGAGTAAGATTTGAAAAAAGAGTAAAAGAACTAGTAAGCACAGATGCGCCTGATTTGTGGAAAATTTTCAAGGATGGTGTTCTGAAGGCATGTGATGAAGTGAATGGAAACATCAAGGAGACATGTTGTGGTGGAATGAAGAGATCAAGGATACCATAGCAACAAAGAAGGCGGCATTTAAAGAGCTGTGCAGGTTCCCATCAAAAGAAAATAAGACTCAATATAAACGTATAAGAAATCAAACGAGAAAAATTGTTACTAGAGCTATGAGAAAGGAAGCTAATCAGGAGTTGAATAATTTAGATCAGAATTCTAATAGTGTTTTCTACTTCCTTAGAAGAATGAAAAAGGAAGGAAAAAATGTGGAAGGAAGAAGATGATTAAGAGGAAGAGGTGGACGATTGGGTTTTATTGAAGAAGATAGGGCAAAAATTTGGAAGGAACACATGGAAAAGATCATGAATGAAGAGAACGAAAGGGAACACATGGTAGAAATTGGTTTAGTAGAAGGACCGGTGGAAAAAATGGCTCGTAATGAAATGATAGAAGCAATGCGAAAAATGAAATCAGGAAAGGCAACTGGACCATCTGAAGTGAGTGTGGAGATGATAGTTGCAAGTGGCGAAATTGAGGTTAAAGTGGTGATGGAACTGTGTCAGCGTGTATTGGATGGTAGAGGAAAGCCTGATGAGTGGAAAACAAGTGTGATTGTACCGATCTTTAAAGGAAAGGGTGATGTGATGAGCTGTGGATCATACAGAGGAGTGAAACTGCTAGAACATGCTATGAAAATTATTGAAAGGGTACTAGAGAGGCAAATACTAACACTAGTCAATTTGAATGAAATGCAGTTTGGATTTATGCCTGGAAAAGGAACAGTGGATGCGATATTCATTGTGAGAAGAAGGCAGGAAGAATATCAAAAGAAGAACAAGAGGTTGTATATGTGTTTTGTTGACATGGAAAAAGCTTTTGATAGAGTGCCAAGAAAAGTGATGGAGTGGGCCATGAGAAAGATGTGTCTATCAGAAGTAATAGTTCGGGCAGTTATGAGCTTGTATGATGGTGCAAAGACAAGAGTGAGGGTGGGATCTGCATATTCAGAGGAATTCGAAGTAAAAGTTAGTGTGCATCAAGGATCTGTGCTATGCCCACTATTGTTTGCAATAGTGGTGGACGTTATTACAGAAAATGCAAGAAGGGGTGTGGTTAATGAATTACTGTATGCAGATGACCTTGTTATCATGAGCAAAGACATGGAAGCCTTGAGGAAAAGGTTTTGGAATTGGAAGGATGCACTGGAAAGTAAAGGTTTGAAGGTCAACACCAGAAAAACAAAAGTGATGGTAAGCGGGTCAGAAGGAGAACTATTCAAAAGCAAGATAGATCCATGTGGAGTTTGTTGGAGGAGAGTCATGGCCAATTCAGTGTTGTTCACAAAATGTGAAAACTGGTTTCATGGCAAATGTGCAAATATAATGAGAGCTACCGCTAGGTTGGCTATGCATTTTGTTTGCTTGAAATGTAGAGGAATAATGGAAGGGACGGTGGATTCGATCGAGAAGATGTGCGATGAAGTGGAGACAGTGAATGGATTTTGTTATTTGGAAGACAGACTAAATGCTAGTGGTGGTTGTAAAGCGGCAGTTACATCAAGAGTAAGAATTAATTGGGTAAGATTCAGGGAATGTGGAGAGTTATTGCTTGGAAATAGGTTTCCTCTAAGGATGAAAGGTAATGTTTATTGTGGTTGCGTAAGATCAGCAATACTGTAAGAAAGTCAGACATGGCATCCAAAAGAAAATGAAAAAGCAATTTTGAGGAGAACGGAGAGAGCTATGGTGAGAGCCATGTGTTATAAAAATGATTTTGTTTTACGTTTTACTTGCAAAGCCTTGCATGAAATGCGTCCGCGTGATTTTTGCAAGTCCGCTTGTACTTGCGCGTGGTTTGACAAGCCTACTGCGTTGATGAAAATTTAAGTTGAAGCGTATTTTGTTACCAGTTGCAATAGAATTTTACTTTTCTATTACTTTAAAGTTTACATTTAACTTATGGAAAAGTCTAATAATCTTCTTTTATTTGTATGTTGTTTAAAACTTTTTTGTTATTCTATTTGAATAAGAATAAATTATTATTATATATGTAAAATTGAAATTGTGTCGTAATTTGAACGAGCAAGGAAAGTATCGGAAATAAACCTGAGTTCGAAACGTCGAAACACCATGTGCGGTCAGAAAGTTGTTGACAGGAAGATTACTGATAAACAGATGGACATGTTGGGATTGAAGGAAACTATAGACCGGTTAGCAACAGCAAATGGAGTCAGATGGTATGGACATGTGCTGAGGAGGGATGATGATAGTGTTTTGAGGGTTGCTCTGGATCTTGAAGTGAGTGGCAAGAGAAAGCGAGGACGACCGAAGAAGACCTGGAAGAAGCAAGTGGAAGAGGAGACAGAGAAGATCAGTTTGAAGAAGGAGAATGCCCTGAATCAAAGCAAGTGGAGAGACAGAGTGCGAGCAATTGCAGAAGGAATGGGGTGAATCCGACCATCTTTACTAAGGGAACAGCACCGGATAAAAACTGAATAACTACTACTTTTAATGTAACGGTTAATACTGTAAGTATCTCCTTCATAGTCAAATTCTTGGATTGCTTGCACCACTTCTTTGATGGTGTACTTGGCACTCTCCATTGTTTCTAAAAGCTCAGCTACACATTCGTATAGGTTTTTGCTTTTGAGAAGTTGAGTAGCTAAACCAGTTGTTTGCAAGCTAACTTTTGCTGAAGCTGTTAAAATACCATAACCTTCAAAACTTCCCACAATCGCTTTCACTTCAAGTAAATTATTTGCATAATAGAAGGCAGCATTTAACCAGCTTCCCTTTCTTGTAACAACTGGCTGAGGCGGGCAGCCAATTGCTGCGAAAATGGCTTGTCTGGTTTTGTATTTAGTTATTGCTCTTTTGGTTTTTGCGATTAGCTGATCAATATCTTCAAAGTAATATTTAATTGTTACAGCACAATTGTGCAATAAATGTGCCACAAAATAGCTTAGAATACAGAGATGTAGTATCTGAAGCCAGCATATATTTTGTAGCATCAGGCAATAAAAGACACAAAGAGTTTCTGTTGATTCCAAGATATCTAACAGCATCGTAAACTGCTCGAGCAATGCTGTTGCTATTTGGCGCACGTGATAGAGGTTGACAGTTGTACAAATAACTGATGTGAGGTGTTTCTAGGCTTTTAAATAGAATATCTAAATATTGTATGACAAATAAAAAGCTCTGATCAACAACCAGAAAGATTTGTTAGTCGTGTGCAGCATTTCTTATCCGCTGTCATTCATCTGCACTTCATTGCAGCACTGTTTTTTCTACATGTAGTATCAATTGGCAAACAGTGACGAATGTCGTGAAATAGGTTGTTGATATGCTTATTGTTTGACTTGTACAAAAGAATATCAGCAGAGAAAAATGCCTTGGTTATTTTTCCACAAAATTGGTGTTGCTACTCCTCAAAAGCGTTTGCGAAGTGGGTGGGATTAGTAGCTCAGATCTGCTGCCTAACGCTGTTTGGTGTGTGGACGTATTTCGATAACATTCAACAAGAGACCGTTTGTTGCAAGAAATCGACAGCTGCACAAATTGCCATATAATTTGTTGTTGGCACTTTTCATAAATACTTCAGGAAAGTCTTAAAGTACGGATTGAATTTGAGATATTTTGGTACCATAGCTGCGCATTTCTTTAAACTCCGGGGTGACACAGAAAAGCATGCAACTCTTTTAAATGTGGAGTGCCAATAGTTTCACAAAATGTACAAGCAAGGGTATCATGCAAAACCACTTTTTTTCAAATATATGCAGGATTGTAAAACTAAATGAAGATAAATTCATTCTCCATGTCATGATTTTTTCGTTTTTAATTTTGCTTGCTTGATTACGATCAAACATAAACACTTTTTAAGTTTAATCGTGTGATGAGGGAGAGAGAGAGAATTTATTTGATATTGCTTTGCGCACCGACACAATAATCAGATTAATAATACACAAAAAAAACACTTGTAACAAAAGGCAGGGAGCATCGAGAAACCTTTTGGTTATGGAGTCAAGATGCTCCCTGATCTCAGCAGATTGAGATATAAGCGAAAAACATTATGTGACACTGTTATAATTTGAGTACCTTATGTAAAAAAGAATTGAGTTCAAGTTTTTATCAAATGATAAAAAAAAATAAAAACAAAAAAAGGAAACGGAACAAAGAATAACAATAAATGTTTTTTACGCAATCGAAAGTTTTTGCAAGAGTTAATATTCTTTTAGTAATTTTAGTTTATATGCCTTTTTTAAAAGAAACCCAATGCATGCTCTTTAATTCTGATTCGAGGTTTCCCCACAATTTTGAACCTCTGTGAGAAAATAGTGTTGGGCTAAATAATTTATTTATTCGGGGGCAGTAGTAAGCAGTCGAATTTATCAATCTCGTTTCATGTTGATAAATAGCATTTATCTTACGAAAAGAATGATAAAAGTTTTTAGGCAATTGATTATGATGGAGTTGATACATAAATTTAGCTAACTCAAGTTGGTATACTGTATGTTTTCTACTTTTAACACTTGAAGTTCTTTATTCATTTGTGAAATTGGCGTATATAAGCTACAAAACAATATTATTTTCAAAATTTTATTAAGTCTTACCCGAATTAGTTCTTGTGAAGTTTTATTTGCTGTTGCCCACGCCGTAATTCCATATTGAATTTTGCTGTATACAAGACTATAGCAAAGCATGCAAAGGGTTTCTCTTGAAACAAAATTGCACAATCTGTAAAAGAGTCCTGTGCATCTGGCAAGCTGCGTGGACAAATAATTTATTTGCGAGTCCATTTGAGATTATCGTCAATGAATAACCCAAGGTATTTGACAGTATGCGCTCTATTTATAGTAATACCGTTAAGAGCTATTTTAAAGTTACATTGACAAGTTTTGAGGGGTCGCTTGTTTATGATCATGTAGTTAGTTTTTGAAAAATTTTTAAGGATAGCTTATTTTGATAGAGCCAAGAGTTAACTTTTTTGAGTTCTATTTGAACTTTGTGTTCCAGGTTTTTCAGTTTGTTATCAGCCATCATCAAGCAGGTGCCATCGGCAAATAATGTGGTGTCAAATGAAACAATTTTTTAATCTGTCACGAGTAAAAGCTGACGTCAAATTAGAAAATGTCTCTATTTTCTTAATGCCTCCACTACAGCAAACGATTTTTTTCCACTGAAGAATGCGTTGTTCTGCAGGAGACAAAGTTTTTGAGTGGAACGCTATTGAATGGTCTTTTTCATTAAAAGTTTCCGCAATAGCAACATCTGAACCACCAATTTCGATTGTCAACGGTAACAAATCGTCAATAGTATGTAGAGCAGCCGATGCCAAAGCTTGCTTTTAAACATCTTATACAAACAGTAAATCATTTGACAAAGCATAGTCGATTTAATTAGAAGTCAAATTTTGTCGAAGTAAGACGGTAACCATTTATCATAATATGTACAGTGGTGGATATTGGGTGAGGCAAATGAGGCAGTCGCCTCGGGCCCTCCCTTTTTTGAGTTGTCAAGATGCCCCCCTTTTAAAATGGTGTGTGTAGTTTTAGGCTATTTTGTGGCATTTTGAAATGAGTCCTTGGTCCTAACAACTATGGAAGTGCTAACTAAAAGTGGCTATTTTGCCTTTGACAGCATTTTACCTTTGCAAGCTATTTTGCCGTTCAAGGTTTGTGTGTCTTCAAAATTAGCTTATTTGCTGCAGTGCTCTTAAGTATTGTTTTGGTGTGCTCATAGTTATTGTTTGGATAGTGATACTAACTATGAATAAAATGGTTAGAAGTTTGAATCTTTGCAGGCAGGGTACTTAAACAGAGGCAGTATACATTAAGGAGGGGATGGCAGTTTGTGGATATAAGTGGGAGTGTAAGCTAAAAGCTCCATTTTTGTCGAATCACTTTTTGCCAATTTTAATACATTACAGAGATTGACCAATCACAAACGACTAAAAGTCACGTTTTTAATATGCTACTAAAATTGACCAATCACAAACATTCAACGGAAAATAGAGTGCAGGGATAAAATGTCATTGACGGCAAAATAGCCACTGCCTAAATAAAAAACCAAACACTAAAATTTGTTTTTTCTATTACTGTTTTGGGCTGAAGGTTTTCCAGTTTTTTTGACAGAAACTGTTGTAACAATGTGGGTTTAACATATTTTTAGGGTGGAACCTCATTTTACTGATGTGATCAGAACAACTTATATTTTTAGCTGTTTGAGCAGACCAGACTTTGCCCTTGAACTGTGATAATTTATTTATGAAGTCGGTCCAGCTTTCCATTGTATCAAAACGTAAATTAATTAATTCATCTTTTTATGAGCAGTTTATTGATGTTAGTGAGATACTGGTCAAAGCGGAAATAAATTTGCTTTGAAAGAATAATCGGTCAGTTGCATTTGTGGTGCAAAATAATATTAGAAGTATGCAAGCACAAAAAGTTTTTGCAAGATTTAGAAACATTAAGTTTTAGTTATTTGGCATCTTTGTACTTGGTGTGTTCTGCTCAAGCCAATGATTCCACGGCAAATTTGCTACATTCTTATATTTAGCTTTTTAGAGAAATTTGTAAAAGGAGAATTAGTAAAGTCATTATTCATGATTGGTATATGCCACTATCTTTGGTTATGACAGTAAAACAATAGAAGATTTTAGTGGCTTTAACGCTTTACTTATCTGGTGACTCATCCAAACATGAAGTCTACTACAATGATATTTATCAAAAAGGTTTGTTTATTCTGATTCATTTGTAAATTATTAGTTCAATTAAGATAGTAGTCCTTGATTTGCTGTATACCTTACCTTATGCCAGACAGTTTTAGTGCATCGGTTAAACAGAGAGTATGAAAGTATAGCATCAAAACGAAAGCGAAAGGAAGAAAGTAGGAACATGGATGATGCAAAAGTCTAATGGATAGATTTATTGTAATTAACAGCCCTACTACTACTACAGAACTGAGAGAAAAAAAGTGCATTTTCAAGCATCCAAGTTATGTGTATTGATGAAACAGAAAATGATACCAGTAGCCCTATGTAATCAAGTTTCAGTGAGTTCAAAGATAATAATGTAGAGGATATTGTTATTGGTAAATTGGTTGCTGACCGGTGCTCAGGAAAAAACAAGGCGATTAATATCAATAGTTTTTTACGATTAAATTCAATAGTTTTTTACAAGCATAACGTTTATAAGCATGTAAAGATTCATATATTTTTAGGAAGTTTAAGCTTTGTCTAGCAGTACACTAGCTAAGCATATTGTCAGCCCTTATCTCAAAGTAGGCTGTGGCATTGTAAAAATTGTTAGTTTTTGATGCGTTTATTGGCGTATTTATTTGTGAAATTATACTCCATATGATCACTGTACAATAGACCTATGTGGTTTCAGATTTTTTGACAAAAAAAATGGCCAATGTTGCTGCATAACATCTGAATATTCTGCAAAATTCTGTTTTGCAGATTGTTTCATGACAATCAAAGTCACACCAAGTTTTTAAGGCACTTGTGTTGCAGCAAATCATTTGAATATTTCTACAATTGTGCTGTTATTGTAATGCTTTTGATAGCAAATTACTCCACTTTTTTTAAAGGTGATTAACTGTGTGAAATGCGGTAACTAGTCACTGCAAAAAAGCGTTTCAATAATTCTAACGTATGGTTTTGATTATTATTTAATCCTAATGTATCTGCATCAATTCTTTTGCAACAATCTATAGCCTACCCAGTAGCATTGTTTGATCATAATTAATTATAGCTACATTAATTTTTCGGGGCCCCTTATTAGAATTTTGCCTCAGGCCCCCAATTGTGAATATCCACCACTGAATATGCAAACAGTCCAATCAGGCGTTGTAGTTCCTTGTTTATTGTTGAAGCAGGCGTTTTCAGCAGTGAGCGCACTCTTTCAAAATCTGGCTTTATGAATTATTGGGTCACCTTGTATCCCAAAATGGAAAGTTTTTCTGAAAACATTGAGTTTTTTTCTCATTACTGTAAAATTTCATGCTGCTGCCGCATTATTAACTGTCATTAAGTTAGAGTCATGTTCTGCGTAATCTTCGCCGGCGAGATTGATATTGTCCAAGTAAGGAAAGCAACCATGTAAATCATTGATCGCTCTTTGAAAATCGGGTGCGGCATTCGTACGTCGGAATGAAAGTCAGTGCCATTAATAAAATTCCCGACCTGATTAAAAAGCAGTAAATTTTCTATCTCTTAGATTTAATTCGATTTGATGGTAAGCAGATTTCAAATCTATGGTGGTAAACAACTTGTATTTGAAAAGTTCCAGAGCTCTGTCTTTAATTTAAGTGAGAGGACAAGCATCTAGTGAGAAGTTTGGTTTCATTTGAATTTTCGAAATTCTAGTTTACAAATTAAGTAGTTATGTTTAAACTTGTAAAATATCTTCATTTTGTACCATGGAGGGAACACTAAGGTGGTTTACATGAGCAGCTTCAATGCGCATAGCTCATATACGCGAATTGATGCTGGACCATTGATATAATTTGTTGTCAATGGTTTCAAAATTCAAAACTATTGAAGTAATTATGGCGTGTCAGTGCAAATTGAACGCACTCGTAAACGGCCGTACTGCTACCGTTTGATGCATAATTTTGTCCTTGCTGTTGAGATAAAACTTAAATAGTTAATTGGTTACTGCAGTGTACCTTTCACGATGCAGGCATATCTTGAGAAATTGACATGTAATTTTAGATATTTTACAAACTAGTCAAATTTAGAATTGAGCAAAGCTAACTTAAACCCTAACTAACTAGTGTAGAGCTTTCAGTTGCATTCAGCGCATTAAAAAACTGGGTCTTATGTTGGCGCAAAAATTCTAATTACAAGACTAACGAGATAACTGGTTGACTATTACATCATAAAATAACTGTGCCTAACACAATGTGAAATAAAGCGGAACATCACTTTTACATTCAAACTTTGATTTTTTTAGGGGTTTGTCTACATACATGAAAATATATAAGTTAAAGATCTGAATAAGTACAGCTGACGTGAGCTGTGTTGTTAAGTGTGGTTAGCTTAGATTGTTAAAAAAGTGATTTAGTGAATAAGTTTTGTATGCAGTATGCATTGTTACGGTTTTATTGTTGTATGAAACCCACCATAAGATCGACAAGGCAAACACGGAAATGTATCTCATGCTCTCCCCGACAGCACCGAAGAAGCTGTACGCAAGCATATTGGCTCAATCAAAGGAAGAAAATTACCTTACAGCAGAGAAGCAACACAGCGAATATATCTTCCGAATGAACTCACCGTAACCAAACTTTACAGCATGTTCCAAGAAAAAGAACCCTTTGTGAAGCTGTCATATAAATCTTGATGCACAATATTCAATACTTAATTCAATATTTCATTTGATTATTCTGGAGCTTATATTTGCAGTACATGCAACTCCTTCAAAAAGTATTTTATTCTGTCGCGTTTGTCCTGCAATGAAGCAAAATATTTAAGCTTATCTTTTGAAAAACTCTTTAATGTGACTCAATTTTTGACAAAATTTTAGCCCTTTTCTCCTGCATAACGCCAGTTTGACGTTTTGCCAACTCTTTGCAGATACTTTTTTTCACCATTCAATTTTATATAATACTCGTGAATCTTTTCCTTTCTACATCAACTGACTAAATCTAAATGCACCTTTCCCCAACAGATGTAGTATAATTTTTTATCGTTTCTCGTATTGATTTGCAAAAAGTAGTGTGCTGATTGCGGCGCACTGTAACTACTACTGACAAATTATTTCCTAACATTAATATATTTGACATTGTTGCAAAGTTGTTGTGTGAAATTCTGCATCAAGCATGTTTGTGAAATAGAGAAAATTACAGTCATAACTTTATTAAAAATGAGATTAAATAACAACTAAATATTTCTTGTATCTGAACTTTACTTCAGTTTGTAGGTCATAAAATGTAATTTAGGCGATTAAATTGACAGTTTAGCACTAATTATAAAAACAACCAAAAAAGATTATACTTATTTTGCTTGATAAAACCAGGATATCTTGAATTAGGGGATGTGTCACTGATTTTTGCATATAACAACAGAAGGGCTATTAAAAAAATTTTAAAGAAATATGTCAAATAACATGTTTGTTGGTTTTAGATAGCTCCTTGCAAAATATCGCTACCATAAAGCTCAATGAAGGTAATTTTGCATTGTATTTAGTATTAAGCTAATTCAGTTTCGAGCATGAAGCCAAAAGTTGTAAATAATAAAGTGGCAAACAAAACATAACAATACTGGTTATGCAGAGTACTGCAAGAATACTAGACGTCAGCAAAAATAATAACATAGCAGGAAAAAGATTTAATTACTAGTAAGCTCCTAACTTTCCCAAAGGTCATGGCAGGGGGATCTTTTTGTCTAGCACTGTTAATTGTTTTTAATTCATTTCTTGAAAAACAATTAAACTAGCATTTGACAATTAATTGAAAATTTAAGTGGCCTTGCACACAGTTGACATTTATTGGCTCTCAATATAAACATTTACCTGTTCCATTTACGATTGTCAGTAGCAATTGATACAATGAGAAAAATAGGCTGTATCAAGCTTGTTTATAAAAACCAAGCAAACTGTGTCTTTGTAAGTGCTACAAGTTGATTGAACCGTAAAATTAGAACTGCTTTGGCTGGTGAGTTATCTTCAGTCAGCTTAACAAAGCTTCCATTGCAATATTCAATGCGCTGTGTAGTGTACACTTCATCTACGATAAGAGTAACTATGTGTTATTTTTTAGGTAAGTTGGAAATACGCGGTTTCAAATAATGCAAGTCTAAATCTTTTGCTTCAACAGTAATGCCCTTGACAGTCTATGCGATTTACTTAATGAGAACTAAATAAAAAGTCAGGAAGTCTTTTGTACAAAGATGTGTTGGTTAGCTGCAAAAAAAAGAAGATACTAAAATGTTCATGGAGTATCTTCGATAATTTTTGAAAACTTGCATTAATTCTAATTGCTCATGATGAAACGAATCAAAAGCGATGATGCAAACCAACTGTCAGACTTCAGTAGAGCAGAGCAAAGTTCTTTCAATAAGGTAATTAATGAAATTAGCAATGCATGCCGGTAGATGACGGTCGGAGTAGACTTTTTAAATTGCATTTTACAGAACGCCAAGATATTGGTTAATTCAGTTACGGTTGTTAATTTATCGGCTTTTGAAACATGCCCATAAGAACTTTTAACTACCAAAGCATTTTTTACATAGACCAAAAGTTCTAATGCTTTAGAAATCGTTAAGCACACTCCTATTTTTGGTGCTATCAAATCACTATCATTCCGCTGAACATAGTAAAACTCTACGGAATCTTGATTTAAGCAGGCGGAGTAACCAGTTGGTAGAGTTACAGTAGACAGTTTTGACTTTAATGATGTCAGATTATGAAACTTATTTTCTATTAGAAGGTCTTTATTTTTTTGCAATTGGTGTCGGTAATCTGCATTAGGTCTTGCTGTAGAAGTGGATGAAACTGTGGGACAAGAGAGTATACGATCAGTGCTAAGATATTTTGGCAAACTTTGGAAAACATGAGGAATTGCAGAATCCTTTATGCGCAGTCTTTTCAGAGCATCAAAATCAAATCAGAATCTCAGCTTTGACGACGACTATTGGTTTTAAAACAAGATGTTCTCATGAAACCTTCAGAAAAATGTTTGGCACATACACGATGGGATTCACCTAATGTCCAATTGGCCCTTGGAATTGATTTCGGCCATTTATTTTTGCTCTCGGTATCTTTTGGAAATTTAAATAAAGCAATTTTTTCATAATCTTTATCGGACCTGTAGCCACTTTTACATCTTGATACACAGCAGGCATTAACCATTTTTTTAGCGTCACTAATTACGAGCGTAAAATATTAAATAGTTTCTTTTTTCAAAAAAAGTGGTAACAAAATGCAACAAGTAATCAAAAACAGTAAAAATAGTCATAACTAGAGCCCGCTAAAGTCAATAAAGTCAAAATTTTTTCAGGACCTTGTTACATGATCAAACGTGTACTAACGTTCGTTTTAGGTGTTCAGGAGTCTGTTTTGGTAGATTTTATAAGTCAAAATAAAGTCAAAATTTTGCATAAAGTCAAAACTTCTCAAAATTGTCTTCATCAAAAATTTCCTAACAAAAACAAACAAATTTAGATTTTTTTGAATTTTTGAGCTGCTATTAAAATTTTATGCAAAGTTTTATTTGATTTTAAACTTCTCAAATAGTTGCAATGGTAAAAATGCGTGCGGTAATTGAGAAGGAAATAGCACTTATTATGCATCAAAGCTTCATTGTTGATGCATAAACACATAATTGTTAGACAATTAATCTATTCCTATAAAACCTTTGCGCTCTTTACACGTGGTCTCTTTAAGTCGTAGCTTGCAAAGCAAAGAATGCCTAAACAAGCCAAATCTCCTACAACGAAAGTTAGGCAAATTTGCCAGGAATATCCGGATGAGTTTTCGGCAACTCCTGCCCGCGACTTGCGATGCAACCTTTGCGACGTGTTAGTCAAATGCGACAAAACGTTTTTTGTGGAAAGCCACCGAAAAAGTAAGCAACACCAAAGAAAATTGGAGACGAAGAGCAAATCCCAAAGTAAACAAACCTTTTTACAACTCGATCAAGTAAACTTCAAGGAACAGGTTGTCTCTTCATTCTTAGCTGCAGATATCCCACTTCATAAACTCAACCATCCTTCTTTAAAGTCTCTGTTTGCTACAATGGGAAAAGTATTGCCTTCAGAGACTGCAGCCCAGCAATGTGTTGCTAAATTAGCATCCAAAAAAGAAGAACAAATTCAAGAATTACTTCGTGACAAAAAAATTTTTTTAATTTTGGATGAAGCAGAGATTGCTAAACAAAAGTATATTAGTGTGCTTGTGGGCAGCTTAGATGCCCCAAATCAGACATTCCTCGTTGTTTGCTATCTACTTGACAGCGGTAGCAATGTTAATAGCAGTATTATTCTGCACACTGTGGATGACATATTGCGACAACTTGAAATAAACCGCGAGAATTTTTCATTGTTCTTGACTGATGCTGCTCGGTACATGTCTTTGGCTGAAAAGACATTAAAGGAATTATACCCTTCTTTGATGCATGTCACCTGCGTTGCGCACTTACTACATAACTGCGCTATGCGTGTGCGTGCTCATTTTAAAAATATCGATGAAATAATAGCAACAATCAAAAACAAAGATCGCAAGAAAGATTTTCATGATGCTGGTCTGCCATCTCCTCCTGACCCTGTAATTACAAGATGGGCAACTTGGCTTAGAGCTGTCTTATATTGCAGTGAGAACCTTCCAGCTGTTCGTACCATTGTCAACAATTCGACAAGTGCAGGCCTTTTAGTCAGCAGAGCAAAAGACGCTATCAATGTGGAAGATTTGGTGCCGGACTTGGTTAAAATAAATCAATACCGGAATCTAGCAGCCAACGTAGAGTTCTTAGAAGGAAGTCTCTGCACGATAACCGAAGCATACGGACTGCTGAAGAAAATGCAATTCGATGATGATCCGTGCGCAATTAAAAATTACATTAAAAAACGACTATCCAACTCTGATCTAGAAACAATAATAAACTGTACCAACTTGACAATTGACCCAACAAGCTACTCACTATTGCAAAAAGCCCAGCAAACCTCTGCTGCTGTTGAGAGGTCGTTTTCTATGCTCAGTAAATTACTGAGAAAAGACGGAAATTTTGATGTTAAGAACGTAAAAAAATATATGATGCTGTATTACAATAAAAAGTCCTGGTAATTATACTGTGTGGCTTTCGTTAAAAACATCATAGACAGACTGTTAATGTACAGTACAGTTGCGATAACTACGCATTTTTTGTATTACACACTAATTGATGTCGGTACACACGATGGCTCGTTATCCTAGGTTTTGACGTCATGCGTCACTTTGTTGAATTAGCTTCAAGACTGAGTGATTGAGAAAATGTTTAAAGTAGGCTTCCTTCTTCTTTAAAAACTTATGCAAATTGCCGATTATAAAACATTTTTAATCAAAAAAGTGCAACAAGACATAAATAATAGGCGAAAGCGGTTAGGTCAAAATAAAGTCAAAATTTTGCTAAAATAAAGTCAAAAATATATTTTTTTAGGTAAAAAAAAAATGGCCCTAGTCATAACCATTTTGATCTACATCTTGTTATAGGCCTGGCCCAAACCAGATTAGTGACTTTGTCAGATGTCTCTTGACTCTGAGCTACGATAGCTAACTAGCCTTTTATTAGCGGTATTTCACAAAAACCAGATATCAGTAAGGTGGAAATTTTTTGAATAGCTTAACTCTGAGCTATGCTAGTCCACTGGTAGCAGATTTTGTGTTTAGCTTTAATCTGATGCCGGTAGGTAAGAGATTTTCTAGGATATATGATGACTCTGAGCTAGGCTAGCCTACTGTAACCGGTAGCAGATGGCTACCGTAAATACAGGGTGTTCGGAAAGTCACTGTGCACATATACATATTTATTAACATACATGTTTCAATATAGAATACAGGAAGTAAATATGAATGACAATTATAAATTATGTTGAAAGTGACCCCGCTTAGCATCAATACAGGCTTGGACCCTTCTTATTTTGTTTCTAAACACCGCTATCAGTTGCACGCTTGAAATAGAGTGAATGAATGCTGTTATTGCTGCTTGCAAGTCATTCAGCGTGCGTGGACGATCTCGATACACTGCAGATTTTTCTGCTCCCCATAGATAGAAGTCTGGTGAATTCAAATCTGGTGAACGTGGGGGCCACACGTCTTTCGAAATAATGCGGTCTCCAAAGAATTCCTTTAATAAATGCATAGATCTGCCAGATGTGTGGGTAGTAGTACCATCATGTTGAAATCATGAGTAATTGATTTCATCACTTGTCATGTGACCGATGAAGGCGTCACGAATATCCAAACAATAGCGCTCGCCGTTTATTGTGTTCATAAAGAAAATAGGGCCAACAATTCTACGTCTGGTAATCGCAACCCACACACCAACTTTCTTATCATGTAGGGGTGTTTCGTGCAAACTGTGAGGATTATCAGATAACCACAATCTTGAATTTTGCGAATTAACGTAACCTGAGAGATGGAACCATGGTTCGTCGGTGAAAAAGGTCACATCCAACACATCAGCCGTATTCTCTTCGATAAATCGGTTAAATCATCTGCAATATCGTAATCATTTCTCATGATCAGTGGTTTTCAGTTCTTGTACTGCCATTATTTTGTATGGGAAGAGCTTTAATTGGCTTCTGACGGCCTTTGTGAGCAGTTGCAAGATCAATATCATCCTGCAGAGCTAATTTTCGTAATGATTTTGATGGACTCTGCAATATATTGTCAAAAATGTCCAACAGTTTCACCCCCGATAGCTTTGCTGACCTTCCACAGCGTTTGGCATCATCCACTGATCCTGTTTCTCGAAACTTATCAACAAGGTTACGAACTGCGTTGCAATGTGGAACAGGTTTAGAAAAATGCACAGTGACTTTCCGAACACCCTGCACATGGATTTGGGGATTTTTTAAATGTATCTTTACACTACTCTGAGCTAGGCTAGGCTAGGCTTTGTGATCTGGATAGCTTACTGAGCATACGAGCTAGCTGCTTATTGAGCAAATGCATTATCCTATCAACCTGCATCAAAATTGGGTTTCTAGATGTTTTATTTCAAAAAGGTTACTAAGCTAGGGTTGCCAACTTAAACTAATATTTTACGGACCTGTATTCAAATTCTATCGACTCTAACTTAAAAATTCTACCACTAGGCTACTGTCTTCTTCAGTAAATTACTTTTGTAGCTAAGTGTATTCTTTTTTCATCAGCTTGTGATTATATGAACACAATTACATTTACTTTTTTAACTAAGTGGCTATCTTCTATTTTCTAACTGTTTCGCTTCATAAATATTAACAACATGAAAATTGACCCTTCTGTTGCAAGCTCAAAACACAAAATCAATCAAGTGAAACATCGCGAAGTTCTAGATATCCCTGGATAAAACAATTAAACTCCTGGCTGTAAATTTATTTTTCATAATTTTTGGTAATGAAATTTTGCAGAATATTTATCAAACTGTGTGAGCTGCTTTCCCTATTAACTCAATACTGGCCAATACCATATTACAATCATTAAAGTTACTAAGTTTGCACAGTGGGTGTTCAAACTTTAAATTTCATTCTGCACGAAAACTTTGTTGTGGTAGTTTGTCGTTATGCAACCTGAACTCTTCAAATGTTCTCCCCGATGATGACTTCAGTAACTAAGTTATTTAAGAGGAAAGCAACATTGGGATATTCATGATATAAGTGCGTTCAGAAAGTCACTGTGCACCTGATATTTCAATGTGTACATAACAATTTGATTTTAATTATTTTATGATTGTGATATGTATAGTATTCAGCGTATTGTAAAACGACGAACAACCAGGTAAAAGTTAATAATTTATTAACGACGTATGGATTTGTTTGGACTATAAACTATCGTTTCAGAAATAACATTGACCTTCTCTTCAATTAAAATTGTTGGTCGACCTGAGCGTGGTGCATCTTTCACTGAGCCATGTTCTTGGAACTTGCGAACCGTATTCCGATGTGGCAAATCAGTTTCTCAAAATTTTTCTAAAAACTCCTTCACTTCATTAGTATATTCACCATTATCGCGAAAAACATATTGGACCAAAAAGATTCTCTCTTTTTTTGACAAAACCAATTTTGACGTCGAACTGAAACGGGTATAAGACGCGCTGTTATTAAATATAGAGTCTGATTTAAATTCCAACTCAAATTTAAACTTACAATAAAATTTATCAAAAGTAAAACTTCTTTATCGATGTGATAATTTTTTTCATCAACCTAGATATCTACAACTTAAACCACCCTCGTTTTATTTAACAAAAGTATCTCTATGTAGTTAATAACGGGTGCACAGTGACTTTCTGAACGCACTGTTATAATGTCTAACTTAGCAATGCGTTGTGCATAAATTTGCATTTGGCCAAATTTCAGCAAGAGTCACTTTACCCTTCCGGTCAAAAATTTTGAGAGCGTGCTTTGGAGCAAATCTTTTATCAAAATGACAGCTTGAAGATACGACATCCACAAGTGATTTCGCTGTAGCATCGCGAAGTTTTACGTCAAACAAGATTTTATTCGAATTTCGTACAACTGAAGCAGAAATTGGAGCTAAAGTGGCTCTACTAATCGCATTTGATGTATAATCACGATTAGCGCGCAATTTCATTAGTCTCTTTTGAGATGCTTCAGCATAAGGTCAAACTTTACTACAGTAGTTACAAGCAAGGGCTTTAACTAGTCATGCATTTCTTGCATAATTAGCTTTTCCACAAAAATAACACCACGATTTTGTAAACAAGCAAGGTTCTTCATTGTCTTGAACATTTTTTATATGCTAAGCGCCAAGCAGAGAAGCTGTGAATACCATTTTCTAAAGTCTTTTGGTATGACTCGACCTAGGGAATGAACCCCAGGTCTACCGACTCCGATACGGACGCTCTAACCACTACACCATCGCGCCGGTAAGACTGTTCATCGCTGGTTGCGCTTGCATAATCTTCTTCTTCATCAAATGACTCTTCTTTTCAATTGATTGCTTGCGGTGATATTACAGGAAGTGGCACCTTGAAAAGTTTTAGAACTCTTGTAAGCCAATTCTTCTGCTCTAGCTCAGCGTTTCTCAAACCATGGGTCGCGACCCACATGTGGGTCGCCAAGACTTTATTAATGGGTCGCCAAAGGCTTTGTTTGTAAATTGAATTAGCCAAAATGACGTTTCCAAGCAGTATTTTATCGCTCTTTTTTTTTAAAATCGATAGCAAATGTTACATCATGGAGTGAGTAAAATCGTTCTACATTGGGCATGTCAGGCGGCAAAGTTTTAGCTGTTGTTGTTGTTGGTTACCCGACCCCTTCTGAGGGCATAGGGGTATGGTGGAAGACCATGGAGCCCCAGAAGCCGGGCAACTTTGCAGGATCTGGACCAGAGGTCGTAGAGAGACAGAAAATTGCCAAAGAGTGAGCGGCACAAAGAGTCCGTAGCTGGACAGTGCAGAATGAAATGAGTGGTGTGCTGGGACGAGTGTTCACAGGCGCTGAAGGAAGGATTCTTGATTCTGCCAATCCTAGAGAGATAAGAACCTAAAAGAAGGCTGTGTCCGTTGCAGCGTAGACAAGAGAGAACACAGCGAGCATGAGGAGGGAGCACAAGTTCCTCGGTGGAAATCAAGAGAATCTGCGAGTCGAAAAATTTCGATGAGACAGTACGCCTCCAGTCCAAGAAAAGAGAAGAGTGGATACCAGAGATAAGAGGAGAGAGACTACAAGGGATTGCAGAGTGCGCAAGTAGCGCTCCCCGTCTGGCCAGCTCATCAGCCGCGTCGTTTACCGGGAGAAACGAATGTCCGGGGACCCATTGTAGCCTGATGGAACAGGAGAGAGAAAACAGTTCCTGCCAGATTTGCCACAGAGTTTCAGGTAAAAAGAAAGACGAAGGAGGACAGAGTAGCTAGGACAGAACGAGAGTCAGATAGGAGGAAAAGAGAAGTGGCAGGCTTGTTGGTTCTGCCAAGACCAGCAAAGAGCTTGCAGAATGGCGCAGGCTTTAGCGGAAAAACTTGAACAAACTGGGCCTGCTGAAAAGGAAAGAGTGGCCTCAGTGTCACAGAGAAAGTAGTTGGCAAGTACGCCAGAGCCGCCCTTGCCAAGAGGAGAAGGAAAAGAGCCGTCAGTCCAGAGAAAAGTTTTAGCTCGTATTATAAAATTGCAGAACTAAAAACATTTTTGCGGAAGAAATATTTAGCGCTTGGCCAAAAATTTCAAAAAGAGAAATGGATTTTACTTCACCAGTACTTGTGTGATATAATGACCGCGCTGAAAACGTGAAATAAATAGATGTAGAGAGAGTGTCATACAGTGACTGATTTCGCAGACAAAAACGTGTTTTCAAAGAAAAGCTGGAATTGTGGTATGTCAAAGTAGAAAACAAAAAGTCTGCTTTCTTTCCAGTTTGAAACAGGTCCATTGAGGACCAAGATCCAGAGCCCAATTTAATGACTTCAGTTTCGTTTTTTATTTTGAAAGACTTTCACACTCAGAAAAAACTATTTTTGAAAAATACATTCCAGAAAACATCAACTATTACACGTGAATAAAAAATCGATTCAGCGCAAATGTGACCGATTTTAATGCAGGATTTCCTTTTGGTTTTCAAGAACAGTTGATTGATCTCAAAAACGACTCATCACTAAAGTTATCTTTTGAAGAACTTTCATTATCCAAATTTTGGTGTCAAGTTCCAAACAAATATGCAACCTTGTATAAAGAAGCCTTGAAATAATAATCCCTTTCCATGTTCATACTTGTGTGAGATGGGATTTTCAATACTGGCATTTATGAAAGACAAATATAGAAACCGTTTGGATGCAGAGCATCCCATGCGTTTGACGCTGAGTGATGTTGAACCACGATTTCAAAAACTTGTTGAAGCGAAATAACCTGGAAAGTCGTTGAATGGGTTCTGGTATTTCGTGTTGTTTAAATTTAATGCTGTATGTGTACGCTCGAATTTACTTGAGTCGAAGCTACTCTTGCAGAGAGAGCTTTTAAACGATTTTGGGTCGCAGAAGAAAAGGGTTGAGAAACGCTGCTCTAGCTTGATCATATGCCTGCTGAAACGTCAGTGTTATATTTTCTAACGGACGTTGCCGAATCGGTAACGAAACCATATCAGCGATTAAAGCATCACATATTAATTCTAAACGCAGTCATGTTTCTTACTCGATGTCTCAAGTAGCAGAACAAATTGATCATTGGATTTACATGCTTGCTGCTTGCACATTCGGAATTTGTGTCGTCAGCAACCACATTTTTCGGTTTGACGTAAATATTCTGCAGTGTTTTAAAAGCTATGTCGTATTCATTGATATTGGCGATACGGCAATAAACTTCGAGTGATATTAACCCTTTTTACGGCAATAAACTTTGAATGATATTAAATTTGTCAAAACTCGCGCTGAATCTCTGCTGCCGTTAAAGCAGCCAAGTAATAGACGAACGTTTTTTACCATTGCTTGTATTGAGCACTCGCATTTACTGTACTTGGTTCGACAAATAAACGCTCTGACGTTGGAACTTTGTCCATAATTTAAGTTTATTCAATTGAGCTATAATCACAAATTTAGCTTGAATAAACTTACACATGACATATGTCTGCAACAAATCTATTTGTTACATTATGAAAGAAACTATTAGCAGGTCTTAACAAAGTCTAATGATCAAGCAATAGACTACAAACCAAAACAATGCATTACTGCCAAACAAACACGATGTCTCGGTGCCTAAAGCTAATGCAAACTCGTGTTAAGCACATGTGATTGGTGATTGTTCGCACAAAAGGCAGCAAACGGCTGAAGGCAGCGAACTGTGTAAGAGCAATTAGCAGATCAACTTGCCAGCATTATAAAAGATACAGAATTTTTAGCCTACCGTTATGTTTACACAGCAAGGAAACATTCAACTTTAAGAGACGGCATATTGGTTGCGTACTTTTGAAACGGCAGCCTATAAATCTGTCAGCGCAGCTCCTGCCTGCTGCTGTTTTCACTATAATGGTACTAGACAACATTATGACATCATGAAGATAGCTGAAGCGTTAAAAAAGGCATTCTTAGAATTCTTGAAATGCTTTAAAAAGAACCAGCTGTTGCCTTGTTCATGCAAAATTATTTTCATCAAAAGCACTTTGTTAATGTCTCCTGAAAAAGCATGTAATTTCGCTGCTACGCTCAGTACTTTTTGAGAAAATAAAGAGAACAAAATTTGCAATCAAGTGTCGATGGTAACGTCAACCTACGAAGCAAAAAGGTAAAATTATTGAAAATCGGTAAATTGGGGACTCGCTTTCATTTGAGTAGAAAAACTGTTTTCTTCTGTCATAAAATAAAAATTTGAAAAGTTATCTTTGATGATGACGTCGTCATGACGCAACCGATTTCCTTACGACACTCACCGTGCAATAGTGTTCAATGGTGCCTAGTTTCATGGTTGTACGTTGGTAGCTTCAAAGGAGCTAAAACTCACGCACAAATACAGAAAGACAGAAAGAGTCGGCCTTTATAGTATAGAATTGGTTTGCTTAGTTGTGTGCTTGCGCTCCGCTGAGCAAATTGGAATTGGTGAATTTGCTGGAAAAGGTAGTAAACTTACTGCATTAAAAGCATTCTTTGGCACACGGTATAATTGAAAAAGACTAATAACTTTACTCCCAAAATAACAGCTAATACACCGTGGGCCTAAGCACACTGAAAATCATTGTGGGATCACAACTAAAAACTAGTACGCAAACTGGAGGTACTACAACATAAAAAAGTGAGGCATAAAGAAGAAGTTGCTTTTTGGACAAATGTAGCATTTGTTTATAATTTGTACCCCAAATTTTTAAGCTTTGGACCCTATAAACCTAAATTGACTGACTCCGGAGAAGCTTGTAAATTTCGCCGCACTCTTCCACCAAAAAAATTAGAGATTCACTAAGAAAAAATTAACGCCATCAAACATGATAGATCGCTAACAATGCAAGACGCAGCATGTTTTAACGAGTTGTTCAGCTGTTATTTTTGAGAAAAGCATTCTTGCTTAAAACTAATGACTCAATTTTTGAGCCTAAGTTTCTTCTTTTGGGTGGGTGTGTGAGCTGAGATAGCGTGGTTGCTTTCAGAAGTAACCTGTTAGGCAATTAATTTTTCGTGCTTTAAAGTTCATAAAGATAGCTCACTGTCAACAGATTACTTTTGTAGATCACAATAGCTGCAAAATTTTAAATAGCAAACGGCTTGTAGTGTTCTCCTGTCCTACATTGGAGACTATGTCCGTGGTGAAAGATGAGTTCTTAATCTGTGACAGTTGTTTATTTTGATCAATTGTGTTGACGAAAAAAAATAAACGCAGAAGTTAAACTGTTTGCTAAAAGACAAATACCAATATTGACTAGGAATAGATTTTAAGCCAGCAACGTTATAAAACTCTTAATTATATTTTATAAATGATTTCAAAGCCAAATAAATCGCTACCTAACAGTAAAGATGCAAACAAAAAAGCCATACCAATTTGGTTTATCGGATATGGACAGAGTTAAATTTCCATATAATTTTGACTTCAAACAAAATGTTTAGCAAAAAATATGACCTACTGTTAACTTTTACCAACTTCCAAAACAGAGTGAAACAATTACAAAGTTTTGTTACATGTAGAGTCAAAGTGCCAAGGGAAAACGGTGTTTGCACAAATTGGAGCCAAAGTGCAGGGCAGAAAGGGCGTACATTGCAAGTACGCAACAAAATTACATAACACTACTTACGCATAACTGCTGAACTAAAGATGCGGGTTTGATACTCAATATGGCGCAAAACAACAAAAAAGTAAACAGAAACTAAAAGGTGATTTTATATGAATAAATTTTTGAAATTTCTAACAATAGCAATTGCTTTACAGTAGACTTCTAAAAATATTTTCAAAATTGTTATTTAATCACAATCACCGATTCATCTTATGTACCTGGATACTTTAAAAAAATGGTTAAGTTGGTGAAAAAGAAATATAATTTTAATACTTGAACTAATTGGGTTGAATTTGTTTAAAAACCCCAGCTGTACCTATCTAAGTGTAGATTGCAAACAGAAGCAAGCGATAGCTAATATTTTTGAAAAAGTAAAATCTAAAAGTGTATTGCAAAGCAAAATCTTAGATAAGATTGCTAGAATTTGTGTAAGATTTCATAATTATTAAACCAAGTTATGATTTGATAATACAAAATGTCTAGAAAGCTAGGTGAAGTACTTCGACAGTTATATTTTTTACCTTAAAGTACCAGGCTTAGTCATATTGGAGTGGGTCAACCCTATGTGTGAAATTCACTTTTAAAATCTGTTAAAGCTTTTAGTTCGGAAATTAGAACTAGGTTATATTAAAATTAGTGCCTTGGTGATAACTTCGACCAGCATTCTCACCTTCAGTATTTTAAAATTGAAACTTAAAACATCAATTTGCAGAGATGTCGATCGAGCCAATGTCATACTAAGTACACTCTGCAAAAATGATCCATAATCTGAGAAGCATATGATAGCTTTAGTTTTGTTGCAGTGCAGGGCATTGCTGTGAAAGCTGTGTCTAAATATTTTGCGGATGCAGTGCGATGTAGCGTGGAATATAAAAAGTGCGTGCGGGCAGTGGACACAAAGCTTTGTGGGTGCTGAAAACTAATTTAGCATCACTTTTTATTAGTTTAAACAAACTTAAAATTACACATGGTCTAAATCAAATAAAGAATAACTAACAACTATAACTATAACTAACAAAGTACGTCAACCAAACAATCCAAACGCAGCCCGCCCTGCAACAACTAATACGCGAACAAACAAGGCACAGGCAATCAACGCGGCTGCGCCCGAAGGCAAGCCACGTCAAGTTGCACGTTGATTACTACTTCAGGTGCAACATGATTACTGCAAACGAACAGCAGAGATGTTAATAATTCTTTTCTCAGACAATTTTTCCCGAGTTGGAGATGACTGCAAGCTTGCTTTTTTAGCTGCATGTCAAAGGATTTTTTGTTTCACGCTTGCTTGAATGAGTTGTAATGATAAAACAGGTGGCGTTAAAAAAATTATAATGAAACTTCTGCAACTTTCACCGTAAACAAGTCAAACGTTTCAAAGTACACATTTGATCAGATCCAGGCTTTCTAGCCTGAACTAAAATATAACTTTTTTGCGAGACGAAGGTTCTACTGAAAAGTAAATATGAGAACATCTTAGTATGGACAAAACAGCTAGGTCAATGAATAGTGTTTGTGTGATATTTTGACCAAATATAAGTATGTCTAATACTTTAATGTTAAAACTTAAAAGATAAGTTGACGGAGTAAGCCAGCTAAGCTAATTCTATTCTGTGTTTACATGTATAAAAATGATTCACTCTCTATAAAGCAAACAGTGCAATGCGACGAAAGCTGTGGCTAAAATTTTGCGAACGCGGTGCGGTACATTGTAAAGTATGAAGAATGCATGTGGTGGCGGAGGGAAAATTTTGTGTCCGTGACGTCACTATTTTGTATGCACAGTTCGCCGCATGATGGTAGAAGTTGATGTGGAAAAAATAATCCAACACATATTTGTTAATCGAGCAGATCTGCGTTCGAACAGATATGTCGGTACTGATGCGAAGAAGTTTTAAGATCTGGTACTACTCTTGTTTTTGAGTGAAAACTGCGGTAGCCAAAAACAAGCAAAAACAGCAGTAAATCAATCCAATGCCAATGGCGGTAAAACAAGAATCTAATCAAACTTTTCTTCCCAAGATTGCGGGAGAGGTCTGAAAGCAATAAAACTGTATTTAAAACGTACTTTTTGAGATAAAAGTGTTGGCGTCCGGCAATAATCCTCAAGCCCACTGGTTCTCATCCGGTAAGTCACAGCACGTAAGTCGGGTGGGCCACGGACGTCTGCGTACTTTAGGAATGGGTTTGCATGTCGAATACTTTAGGAATGGGTTTGCATGTCGTTGAGAAATACTGATGCACATGAACAGCCATACGGATTAGCATCTGTGAATTAGAGGTGCAATGATCTTTTTTTTGAAGATAAACTCCCCTTCCGTGTTGTGTAATGGCCATCCTCGGCACTGAAGAGGTAATGACCTTTTTTTTTTGGAGATCAACTCCACTGCCATGATATCTGACGCTTATCCCAGTGACATTGTAGCCATCGCATCAAAGTACTTGTGAAAGTGGGCCACAGCACAAAAAAGGTTAAGAACTACTGCTCTAGCCACCTCACAAATCAATGCCGCAGACTGGACATCAGCCAAATGGAAGATGCTGCAAAAAATGTCTAAGGGGAAAGCTTTGATTGTACCAGCCTAACCCTTTGCGGATCAATCTAACCCATAGGTTAGATGGTTGTTAATTGTTATGTGATTTTGACGTAATAACCATTTTTCTGAAATTAAGTATAATCCTATTGTTACCAAACAATTAGAGAATTGTCTCAAATGTTATTAATTAGAATCTTGTGATTTTTAAAAAGTTAAGAAACCAACAAAATAACTCCAGAAAAGCCTCAAGCTCATCAATAACCCCGTATAGACTCAATTTGAAAAAATATATCCTCGTAAATTTTTTACTTTTAAACCAACATGACATTGTTACTTTTGTCCCACCCATTTGATCTCATAAAAGTATACAAATTCCATACAAAATGTGAGTAAAACAAAATAAACAATCTGGAAAACATTCCACAAACCATTAAACGCTGACTACCAATAAACTTATCTGTGGTACAATTCACAAATATGGCACAAGGAAATTTAAATATTTTATAAAACAATCATACATACAGCACTTTTGCTCATCTTTTTTGTTACGGCAGCCATTGTATCCGTCGCATACCCATTCCATAGGAATGCATTGGCCATTGCCACACTCGAACCATCCGTTGGGACATGTATTTGATACTAAAAAATATATCTCATGAAATAAACATTTTTTTATTTTTACCGCCTTAACAATTGATGGAGTTGCTCCTGATTAAAAGTATTGAAGATTATACGCCTGTAAGTTTTTCATTTAAAATCATTTTAAAGACAAATTTTCAATTTCAAAAACATTAATAAATATAATACCGTATTTGCCGGACTATAAACCGCACCAGATTATAAGCCGCACCTCACCAATTTTTCCCAGAAAAAAACGCACCGCGGTATAAGCCGCACCGGACTATAAGCCGCATTTTTAAAACACTAAATGTAAGGACTTTAGCCCCATTTTATCGTAAATAAATCATTTTAAAATAGCTACTGACAACACCAAATAGTATATTCACCAAATTATTTTATTAGTTTTCTGAGAATTCATCATAATTTTCATCACATTCAGAATTAATATCAGTCAATTCATCTGAATCTACTACCGGTACTTCATTTTCTTCTTCTACTTCACCTTGTACCCCAGAACTATTAATGATGCCTGCTTTAATAAAGCCATTAATTATTGTTGATGTTGGGATAGTGTTCCAAGCTTCAAGAATCCATTCAATTATTGTCACATAATCAACTCTTCGCTGTTTACCTGTTTTAGTAAAAGTATGATTTCCTGAGATCATCCACTCTTCCCAGGATTTTCTTAATTTGGCTTTAAATGATCTATTGACTGAGATATCAAGAGGTTGAAGAATTTTAGTCAAGCCACCAGGGATAACAGTTAAAACAGTATTGGCTCGTCTCACTAATGACTACCTCCTAGACAAAGTTATAATAAACAACTAGGCCAACTACCTCTTAAACAGCTAGCTAACCACTCTTACGCTGCATTTTTACAACTAGAGAAATATTCAAGCATTTTATAACTTGTTATGAAAATTATGACGAAACAAGGCTATCTATTAGCAAATGGAAACTTACCGGTAAAACATAAATTGAATGGACTGGTGTTCCTAGCCATTACTAGATTCAGGTTTTTTTAAATTTTCTGGTTTTAAAAAATAGATTCAGGTTTTTAGAAATTTTCTGGTTTTAAAGTTAACTTATAAGCCGCACCTAACTACAAGCCGCACCCCTTAAATTAAACCACATTTTAAGTTTTTAAGTGCGGCTTATAGTCCGGCAAATACGGTAGTTTTTATTTGAGTAGCTGTAAGCAGACAATAAAGACTTCAAAAATGCATAACGCAGCAAATTAATCACCGGCAGAAAGAAACCTATCCAGCTAAGATCAAAAAGTGATTTCCTACATTTATGTGATGATAACGAAGCTACTTGGAACTAAAAACAACCGTAGTTTAGTTGCTGTTATGTTTCTTCATTCAAAATATCAGCATACGTCATTATTGTCATACAGGACTAATGCACGTGAGTAAATAATTTGTAATAAAGCAGCTATGAATTTAACTTAAAGTTCATAAAAAATCAATGTCGTGACTCAACCACTTTTAGGTTTTCATTTAAGTAAAAGCGGTATTTCCGTAATTTTGGATTAGTGTTTTTTCGAATTGCCATTGTGTTCCAAATATCACAAACTTCACAAATGGCCAAAGTTGTGACATGTTGGCCCAGAATACAGTGCCGGCAAAAAAATCTTTAAATTTGTTAAATATCTTTGCAAAGAAATCAAGCGAATAGATTTTAGAATTTACGTCTTTTTTTGCAGATAAAATATAATGTTAATCAGTATTTCGTCATCTCGCCCTTAAGTTTGTTGACCATTTGAAGCCTTTTGGACATGAAAATAGCAAGGGCGGCAAAGCAGGAGGAGTCCAGTGTTACCCAGAATTTTTTTCGCTCCTGCTGTATTTCAATGATATTGCTTGGTCGCGTCTTTTCAATCTTGTTTTTAGAAATCGCAAGCATTTTTAATTGGATTTAGGTCTGGTGAATTATCAGGCTAATCTACAACATGGATATTACGGCTGTTAAGAAATCATGTCACGATCTTTGGCTTGTGTGCTGGGACACCGTCATGCGTGAAATGATCATACTTACGAATCCTCCAGAATGTGAGAAGATGCTTTTTTAAAATGTTGATATAAATGCTTCCTTTCATTGTTACATTTTTAGGAAGGAAGTACAAACCAGCCCGGCCCAGATTTCCACTGAAAGCTCCCCACACCATTACACTGCCTGGGCGTTTAATGGTTTTAACCGTAAATTTTGGGTCATATCGTTATGCACCACTTGGACGACACACCATCTTTGGGACTCCCCTAACCAGTGTAAAAATTCTCTCACCAATAAATATCACTTTTCTCCATTCTGCAGCTGTCAAATGCTGATATTTCTTCCAAAGTTGATTCTTTTTTCTTCATTGCTTTAGTAAACATGGGATTCTTGGCTGCACGGGGACATGGTAGACCAAGATGCTTTTGAAGTCGATGACGAGTTGTCCTGGTTGAGACATTGTAGAGATGCTCAAGGTGCTTGTTTTTTAATTCAACCGCAGTTATAAACGGATATGATGTTACTTCACGTTTCAAAAGCTTATCCGTTCTTGGCGATGTTTTCTTAGGAGCGTCAGAGCCCGACTTCCTCTTCGGTATCATCCCGGGTGGTAATAGCGCAGCCGACTTTTTTAATTGATAAATTACCTCTTTTGAAATCCCAATATCTCTGGCTACAGCAATCACATAATCTCCCTCCTGTAACAATGTTAAGGCACGAGATTTTTCTGCCATTTGCATCTTCTTTCGACTTACTTCAATGTCTGAGATAAATTTTGCAAGATCTCTAAATTTCAAGAAAATAAAAAAATTTTGTCCAATTTTACAGACCTATTATTCACCAAGCTGAAAACTACACGAACCTCGCAGAAAAATGGCTATGCGGTGAAGCATACCCAGATAGTAGCTGATGACATAAGTATAAGAGTTATTGTGATGCAATGCTTTTGGCTAAAAGAGTAAGTGAAATACACGTGCTTGTTATTCATGTAAAGTTTTTTTTGCGAAATAGATGAAAAGATTTTTTTCTTGCACTGTTTAGTTGCATCTTTCACACACATCTACTACAAATTCTTACCCGAGACAAATTTTATTTGAATAAAAAATTTTAAATGTTTTATTTAAAATATTTGTTTCTTTGCTTTGGTTTCCCTTTGTATTTGGACAACTGGAAAAAAATGTATAACGGACATGAATGAAAACTAAATACCCGCATTTGGCTGCAATTAGTCAGCTGAGCACAATAAAATAAGAATAATACGAGAGCTCAGATATGTTAATTAAACTGCAAATAAAATTTAGATAGGGGTCCGCCAGCCTAATAATAATTTATTTTAAAGGGTTCTTGAAAACAAAAATTTTGAAGCTAATGCTCTAGAGGATGTATTGGTGGTAGGAGAGCATAGCCTGCATAAAAAAATTTAATGTAGCTACAACATTGCGGACGTTTGTATACTTTTAAAAACAAAATTATTATCAGGTCTTGAACCCTACCTGGGTCGGAATTTTGTGTACTTTGAAAATGCAGTGATGGAATCGCATAGACGTCAGAGTTTTAGTTGGTAATATATTTTAAACCACTCACTGCTGTACAGATTACCTCCTCACAAATTACAGTGTTTTATACAGTGATCAAAATTTACGAGTTTGCCGCGAATAATTTTTTTTACTGAACTACTTCATATTTGCCTCAAGAAAAAATTATACTGTGGACCTTGCTTTATAAATCCATGGATAATAAATGTAGCCGCCTATTAAATCCTCTTACTTTGGGACGGAATTATAAAAAATTTTTAAACTTTGATTTTTAGCGAATTTTAACCTTTGATTTTTTTAACCTTTTTTTAACCTTTAACCTTTAAAAATTTTAACCTTTGATTTTTAGCGAAACGTCCTAAATAAAATATGTACAACAGTATACTGGCTCTGTTTTTTTTGCTGAGAATCGTCAAAAGATCCCAATCGTTTGCTCCTAAGTTTGTTGAGAGCCACTACTGGAAGACAGTGAAAAAGAATCTCCGTCAGCTTGAGGCAGTTTCAAAGAAAGTAGCCAAGCACCAGGCAGACGTAGAGTTCCTTCAAACATGTGCAACGTAACACCTCTATCCGAAATTTGTTCGTTTTAAACTACATAAAAAGGACAGATACAATGAACGGAAGGTGAAAAGCTTAAGACAGAACTTAATCATTATGGAAATAAGACAAAAGCGGAAAGATTTAAAAAAAGAGAAAAAAGAAGCAGATAGATTAAAAAATTGCTGTTTGAAACATTAGGCTTACTTGCTAGAGTGTATGTGAAGAAATTTTTGCAGTATCAAGTAAAAAGTTATGAAACCTTGGTAAAATCTATTCATAAACGTAAACTTGAAAATCTTGGATTAAGCCCGATTCAATCTTCTGCTCAATTAAACGTAGTAAGAAATTTGTCTAGCCGCTCTTTAACAGAAATTGAATACAAATGTCTCAATTATGGATTAAAATTTGGAGTGTTTCCTTCTTTCTTCTATCATATAAAAGTACAGACAGAATTTGAAGATCTTTATCAACAAGTAAGACCACACTTGGATAACAATAAACGAATAGAATTTAAATCAAGATTGATAAATCTACACAGTAAGTACAAATCTTTTTTCTATAAACGATCTCACCAAGATTTAGGCTTGTCTCATGAGAAAGGGTAGTTCTTGAAAATCTAAGTAAAGACAAAACGATTGTAATTTGTAAACCGGACAAAGGTAACGGAGTTGTAGTGATGAATAGAGATGACTATCTGAGAAAAATGAATAAAATTTTGCAAGATTCAACTAAATTTAAAAAAATTGCGAATGACAATAACATAGAAAATCTAGCCAAGTTTCAACGGTTTCTTTATAATTTGAAGAGAAAGCAACATTTAGATGATGAAACGTTTCGCAGAATAAGACCAGTGGCAGTAGTTACGCCCACACTGTATGGCTTACCCAAAATACATAAACCTGAAAATCCATGTCGTCCTATATTAGCTTCGTCAGGCAGTTACACATATGAATGTGCATCGTGGTTAAACGAAGTTTTAACACCTTATAGGCACCATCAAACAATGATTAAAGACGCCTTTGATTTTGTGGAAAAACTTAACAAAGTCCACCCTACCTCTTCAAATGTATTAGTCTCATTAGACGTCAAGAGTTTATTCACAAATATTCCAATGGACTTCACTATTGATTTACTTTTGAACACGTTGGGTGCCGCGTGCATATCGCGCGTGCATACTGGCTGGTGCCGGCCATTTCTGTCTGCGGTTTTCCAGTGCGTTTATTTTCCGACGAGAAAAGCAAGCAAAATTGATATACTGCTACTTCTCTAAGCCATTCTCGTGCATACACACACACAGACATTCAGAAAACCATGTCTAGGCTTATCACGACGTTAAACTACGTCGAATCCAGCGATTTGGCAGTTAACCGATGGCATTTACCAAACGACGTAGATTTACGTCATAAAGCACTCTGCGCAAAAAAAGTCAACGACGTAAATATACGTCAAACGGCACCCGACGTGTGAATCTAGTATTTGATGGAAAAGCGAAAGATGGCAAATTTTATGGAATAAATAAACAACAATTAAAAAAGATGTTAGAATGGACAACAAAGAAAACGGTATTACAATTCAACGGCAGTTATTATGAACAAACTAACGAGGTGGCAATGGGAACTCCTGTTGCTCCTCTATTAGCAGACATTTGTATGAATTGGGTAATAAACAAAACTTCAAAATCACATGTTCAGCCTAAAGTTTTTTCCGCTATGTTGACGATTGTCTAGCAATATTTTCAAATCATGAAGAAATAAAACACTTTTATCAAGAAATCAATAATATTCACACTAACATCAAATTCACTTATGAATTAGAAGAAAACAGAAAAATACCATTCTTAAATGTTTTCATTGAAAAAAGAAACCAATCATTCATTTCTTCTGTATATAGAAAGAAAACGAACACTGGACTGTACACCAATTGGAAAAGTTTTATTCCTTTCAAATACAAGATAAACATCATCAAATGCTTAATTGACAGAAGTTATAAAATTTGCAACAGCTATCAAAAAATACACGAAGAATTTCAAAAAGTAACCACTCTCTTATTAAATAATGGTTATCCACGAGGAATTATTGACAGGCACATAAAAACGTATCTTAATAGAAAACATAAACCTCTAAATGAAAATGCAAGCGAAACTAGAAAATCCAAGTTTGCTATTTTTTGTTTACCTTTCATCGAAGAAGCATCCCAACAAATTGAGAAAGAAATTAAACATTTTTTAGAAAATAAAATAAAATCAAACTTTAGCCTTCGGATGAATCACAGCGTATCAACAATTGGAAACCTATTCAAAAATAAGGACAAACAGGCCCTTCTACATCTCACTGGGACAGTGTATAAACTTCAATGTTCGTGTGGAAATACCTATATTGGACAAAGTAAACGAAATTTAAAAACAAGATTGGAAGAACATCACCCAATTACATTTGGAAAAAGCGATGTTACAGATTATTTACGGGAAAATCAACACCACACAATCGACTTTCACAATCCACTAATACTGGCTCAAGAAACTAATTGGCGAAAATTATGTATTAAGGAAACGTTATATATTCAAAAACTGCAGCCACAATTGAACTCAGATGAAGCTTCACACCCACTATACCTTTTTAATGTGTAAATTTTGTTTTATTTTTGTTCCTAATTATTATCTCACTAATTTAACACAAAATAACTTTGACCCTAAAGTATGTACCAGCTATTGTTTTCTTCTTTCATAATTGAATTGTCACGTCATAAATGTTACACTTGGCCATAGTTTATCAAATTTTAAAATAATCAGTTGCACTACTTTGGTTAACAATGCTAGCAGCGTTTAGCGAAACGTTCTAAATAAAATATGTACAGCAGTATACTGGCTCTGGTTTTTTGCTGAGAATCGTCAAAAGATCCCAATCGTTTGCTCCTAATTTTTAAACAGTTTAATTTGCCGGTAAACAAATCCATACTTTACTTTATAAATCCATTTTGGTAGCTATTTCCCACCACTATTAACACTTTGGTAATTGTTTTTCAAAACTTCTTTAATCAGATCAAAATTGTTTCTAAGTTTACTTAGCATTTTAATGAAAACAATTAAATTTTGTTACACAATTAATGTATTTTTTAGGCAAACACTCCAATTGTTCTCAGCAAACTGCAGACAGTAAAACTGTTTCGACCTATCAAATCTCTTCAGTGCAGTTGGTAACCGACAAGAAGCAAGAGCAGAGTTGGAAACGAGCCCAACTGTAAGGCACGGGCCCGGCCCGAACCCGACATTTATTTTGTAGCCCGACTTAGGCTCGAAAATGTTTTAGGTCCGAAAATAAATCCTCACTCTTAATAAGCCTACTGTGAAAAAATTTTGCATACGGGCCCGAAATCGGTCCGAAAATATTTTAGAACTTAAGCCCGAGCCCGACCCGAAAAGCCCGGCGCGTTTCCAACTCTGAGCAAGAGCCCTTTAAGAAAGCATAGCTTAGACCGTAACACCGTCACAGCGTGACAGTCTAAGCTATGCTTTTTTAAAAGCCTCTAACTCCGATTGTTATTCTATAATTCAATCTTAAATTATGCAAATTCATGGAATGCTAAAACTTCAAATTTCTAAATATCGTGATGTTTCACCTGCATTTTCAATTACCCTCAATCCACGCCAGCATCTCATAAGCCAGCCATCCACAGGTCTCCCACACAAAATCAAATTTGAAATAGTATATTGTAGGATGGTCCACTCATAGTGTTTCTCGCATAAAATCCGAATAAGCCCTTTTGAGCAATTTTTGATCATGTCATCAATCCATTGCTGCATTATTGCATAAATCTCATATTAGGTAAACGGTTCTGATCGATATCACATAGGCATTTCACATGTCTCAACCGCATTACGCTAGAATCAACATGCAGGAATAGCATATGAGTTAGCATGTTACACTCAGTATAACACAAAATAACAATACGGGAAAACGTTGCCTCGGGTTACTGACCCTCATCAACCATAAATTTTTTTTCCTCAATACCCTGCATAAAACGCTCCCACCACCCCTCTTTGGTTCATTTAAGGACCAAAGAGTATATATGTAAATCATGCAATTTTATGGAATGCTAAAGCTCAAATTTCTAAATATGGTGAGCTTCAATATGCTAATATGCTAATGCAGATTTGATTTTATGTGGGAAATCTGTGGATGGCTGGCATGTGAAATGCCGATGTGGATTGAAGGTAGTTGAAAATGCTGATGAAGCATCACCATGTTAAGGAATTTAGTCTATTGGCTGCGGGCTGAGATGGATTTATGAAGTGGAGGGTTGAACATTCTGAAGGTATGGATCTTAAGTGTATGACAAAGAAACCACTACTTGAACGAAAACAGTTTTTTCATGTTTTGAAGTAAAACAGTACTTTTGTATTACTTCAATAAATTTACCTTTTCTGCGGCAATCTTTACTATTTCTTCTTCTTCGTCTTTGAAAAAGTAGTAGAAGTCCGTTTCAATGAGATTACTTGAAATTGGCTAGAATTATAGACTACTGGTATGGTCTTTGCTGGTCTTGTTAGCAACAACCATTACATAGAACCACTCTTATGTTATTAGCCACAGATAAGATATTCGCTGATACTGCCGCTTATAATAGGAATTCGCAATTGTTTTCAGTTTAAAAATAATATATTTTGCTTTTCAATTTCTTTTCAGAACTCCTCTGTTTGTGTGATGCCAAAAGTAGATACTGTACGCCATGCAAGATGGATTGGAGCAAAAACTGGCTTTTGTCGTAAAGCTGGTCTTCTTTGGTCAAGATAAAATCAATTTGGCCATTTCCCGGAACATGATTTTTAAGATTTGGCATTTTATATTTTATTCTAATTACTGGTTGTGTATTCCAGTCTTAGCTAATGCTTCCTATTTAATCCTGACGTTGCGGAGAGACTTTAAAAAATGGACAACCCGTGAAACTGCGTTTTCTTTTTCTTACTTCAAAACACTATTAATACATACATGGTATTGATTCCAGTGAAACATTCCGGTTGATCTCTTTTCGAACAAAGTTTATGCTAGTAGCAAGACAACGTTAGGCAATGTTTAGAGACAAAATTTTCCACGTGGAGTAGATTTTGGAAAACCAGGAAAACGAAAGAAATACTAAAGAACCAAAAACGATTTCACACCTCAAAGCTTCATCTACAGGAAAATTTTTCTACTTAGATGATGCATTTTTTGGTCAACTTAGCATCATCGTGTAATCAATAAAAGCAGTGAATGATGGTGCACAGCACCCAGCCAAAATCAAAAGCCGCTTTATCAGCATGATTACTCCAGATAAAACAAAAAAACAAACATATCTTCAAGAAGTAGAAGAATTTTTCAAAAAAATATATCCCAAATCAACAAAACAAGGCTTTCTTTAACGATCTTTCGAAGGAATCGACACCAACTGACCAATTTTGTTGTGTCAGCAATAATATTTCTATCAGTTTTAGAAATGCTATTTTAACACTAGAAGGACTAGGATTTAGAACTAACTATAAGGACCAAGAGCCGTCAATTGAAGTTCGCATTTCTTTAAAAGCGTTTTTAGTTTACATCTGCTACTTTTTATGCTTGCACATTTAAAAAATGTTTTTCAATTTTGCTAAGATGCTTTTATTTAAAAAATAAATTAAAAAATTACTACATACTAAACATTTACACTCTCAACATTGTTCACGGTCATCACGACCTGCAAGTTTTGCATAGGTTTTTGTCACATTTTCTGCTTATCGGCTTTTCACACAGTGCACACAAATCTGTTGTTCTGTTTTTGCAATGTTTTGCAGAACATGTGCTACGTACTTTGGCCGGTAGTTATCCAAGATGGTCAGCTGCATTGGTTTCAGGTTTTCTCTTTGCAGCTAAGTGACTACTGCCAGAATTGCTTCGTGTGAGTTCTTCGCTGATTTTTGTATAAACACTCTGCGACTAATTTTGAACTTGCAAATGGTTTTGTTTAGTAACCAGCCATTTACCAAAGCTATCCCGATCACATTGTAAAAGACATGAACTGGCTATCTTCTGCTTCCTGCTTTTACGGAATATAAACGGGAGATTTGGTCTAGTACATCTACCCCAACTTTGATCTGATTATAAAATATAACTGTTTCAGGCTTTTGTTTGGATTTATCAGCTCCTGAATCGTCACACTACAGTATTGTGCAAAAAGCTCAAGATGCATACACATTTACATCTTTTGCACTGGTACGCTGCAATGGTCGCCGTGGCAGTTTTTCTGGATTTCAAAATTACAGTCATGTAATGCACGATTTTCTTTCAAAACCGCAGGAACTTCTCTTCGATCTTGACGTATTGTTCCTACTAAGCTGCAATACTGCATTGCGAGTTAATAAGTCAGATTAAGTGAAGTGTGACGTTGTACCCTTTTTTGAAAAAAGATGTCATGAACTTCATAGCTACATTAGTAGGTAAACCAACATCTCCACTTCTGGTAAAATCCTTTCTGAGATATAGAAATCCATTGTAGAAGTATTTGCTTTCGACGTCAACAGCCATATAGCAATTTAGTCCAAACTTATCGGGCTTTTGGCCATGTATTGAGCGAATTTACACTTTGCTTTGCAAAGCAGAAAATGTTCATCAACAGTAATATTTATGTTTGAGTTGTATGCCTTTTGACAGTTATCGACGAATGGATTCCAGATTGAAGACGCCAAAGAAAATTTGTCAGTTTCAAAGTTTCGTTTCCTTTGACCTTTTAGGTCAAACCGAAGATACTTCGTGATTTCAAGAAATCTCCAGCGTGGCATGGTTGCATTAAAAAGAGGACATCTTACCATCCACCCTGAAAAGATTTTATGGGAAGATTGCGACCTGGAATCACTCTTCTAGCTATGACAAGTCCAATAATTTTTTTATTTCATCCAGTGTGACACTCCATTTAAAATCGTCTGTGACGCGTTGCGCCGCAGCAATAGTACATTTCTGCATATGTCTCAGCATTGATTCGTTGAAAAGCACAGCAAATGAAGAAAGTGGACTACCATATATGATAGAGGATGTAGGCCCTTCACAAAATTTGTCGACATTTTGCTGTTGTATTCGTCCAGCAGCTTCTTGGGTAAAGAGTTGGAGTTTGCCAAGATAATTCATCTTTGCTTTGAATTACTTGCGTGTTGTTGTCATCATCTACATGTGCTTCAGCATCAGCGACTTGATCATCATCATCATCTGTGCTATCTTGATAATGCTCTTCTTCATCATTTGAAGATTCTTCTTAATCAGATATATCTGCATTATCAACAGCGGCTAAAACATTATTTATTTCGTCATTATCGCCATCGGATGCATCCATAGCAATATTTTGTAAAAACAGTAAAGCTTGTTCAGCAGCATCCCTACGATATATTTTATCCTAAAGCCACACATTTATCCTAAAGTTTAAACACTTGTCGAAATGTTATGAAAACTATTGGAAAGGATGTTTCTACAACTCTTGCAGTAACCACGTAACTACAATGCAACTCTCTTCTAACCACAGCTCTGTCAGCAAAGTTTTGCTTCCACTGATTTCACGAAGGAAAATATAGCATAGTAAACAGCAAAATTATTTTATTTCTCTACATGGCAAACTAAACCGAATCAGTTCTCCAGCATACCGCAGCAAAACAAAGAAATACGCAACTGGAAACCTAAACCAAGCAAAAGTTGTTTGGCTTGAGTTCCAGCAGCTGGGCATCCTGTGCAGTGTGAAAAATGAATGTTTATACATGATTTCGCATTGTCAACTCGCCAACCGTCGATAAACGGTCTTGGTCCTTCTAGGTACTAACCAGTTTTTCGGTAACTGCTGGCAGAAAAAATCCTGAAATTTTCACAGAAAGTGTATTAGAATAAAAAAATAAAAGTCAAGAGAAATGAAGTTAAAAACTTTTATAGAAATCGAGTTCTAACCAATTAAAAATAAAAATACGTCAATTGACGGGCTTGGTCTTTCTAGTGTTAATGTAATTTAATGATATATTAATAACCGACTCTGGCTGCGTCGCCCACAGGGCCCCCATCAGTAACGTCGGGGGTAAATAATGTCGGTTTAGCCGGCTTCACCTATCCTGCACCTGTGTGAAAAGAAATGATAACACTGCGTTTTTGTGTACATCCCCGACTCTTATACACGTAATGGTGACCATTATATTCTATTTATCAAGACTGGTAATGCTTACAAAGAAAGAATCTTGCCACACACTACTATTAATACTTTTAAAAAGTGTGAAGGGGTGGAATTGAAACACAGTCAAAAATGATGGTGGCGGCCAAATGGTGGTTGTTTTCACAATTACAGAAATAAACTATTTAATGGTAAGCCTATTTTATGATTTGGTGCAGCCCCTTTCGTTTTTATATTTGCGGTGTTAAGTATTCTGGCTGCGCTATTTGCCTTGTTTCAGGCACAGCGAAAATAGCGGCCATGCCACTACAAAAATCATTTATGATATTCCAGTAGAAGCTTGTCATACCAAGTTATTTTCAAACAAAATGTTCTCTTTAAATTTAGTTTTACAAATTATTAGAGTTATGATTCTATTCTGATTTTTTCTTAAACATGGGATTTCATTACATTGCTGTATAGTATAGATATAGATACTTTGACAGGCCACCTATCAGCAAAAGATAAACATCCTTGCTTCATGGTGTATAGCAGCGTCGCCCGTAGGGTCCCCATCAGTAACGTCGGGATTGAGAATGTCTGTTCAACCAACCAAGCAGGCTTGACCCATCGAGAAATTGTGTAAACAGTAACAAAAATTTCATGTTTTTCCTGTACCTAAAATTTTTACAACTTGGCGCGATTTTTCATGACAGAATTTCTAATTTCAAGGTCCTGGCTATGCCTTAGATCTATGTGCTCTGTTCATTGTTTATACTAACCCAAGGGGGCCTTGCCTTTACCCTTAGTTTGAAAGTAGGAAACACATTATTGATATTAAGCTATTCTAAAGCAAACTATCAAAAACGTCTTTCGTGTGGTGCGATTACACACAGGAACGTTGTTTTGTTTTGATTTTCCTTTAAACTTTCACAAGCCCTCGCTGCCTACGCATTATGTAGCATGTCTTATCTCCTTGCTTGACGTGACCTGGGAAGTTAAAAGAATCTTTACTTTTCTCCAAATGTTTAGCTTTGATCCCGGTAGCTCTATAAGGCTATTATAAAGCAAAATATCAATGATATCTTCCATGTGGTGCGATTTGACACAGTGACGTTGTGTTTTTTTGATTTCCCCTCAAACTTTCTCAAGTCTCTGCTGGATACGCATTGTGATTCATATTCGATTTTATTTGCTTAGGTATTCTCAGAGAAGTTAAAAGAGTCCTTGTTTTCCCCAAAATTTTTAACTTTAAACCCGGAAGCTCTGTATAGGTATTATCAACCAAATAGACAAAATGTTTCCACTAAGTATGGTGCGATTCTAGCCCGGCAGGTTATACCATTACCTGTGCCAATTTGAAAGGTATCAATTAATGCAGCTGCATTGGCTTCACCCTACAAACATTTGTGAGAGACCACAGACCACTTACAGCGTTTTTACATTAAATTGAATAGCAGTGATACCGTTTTTTGTAAATGAAATGAATAATTGTGACAGTTGTTAAATGAACGTTAAACACAGTATGTTGTTTAACGGCTGTTAAGGAATGAATCTGAAGTCAAAGTAAAGTAGGAGGTGCTAAGGTTTGCTTGTTATTGCTAATAGTTGGGCTAATTTTATGGGCTAAACATGCAGGCTTATTTGTAGCCAGCTGCTATGAGGATTTCATATTCGATAAACCAGCATGTTAAGTAATGCTGAGTTTAAGTTAATTGTAATGTGCAACTTTTACAGTATATTTAGTGGCATAAGCACACTGAAAAGTCGTAAACTTAAATTATACTGTAGCCTAAATAATAGGGCAGACTTCTGTACCGTTTGTCATATGTTCGATTAGATATCAATGACTAAAATCAGTAATTTTTTGAAATTTTTTGTCAATAGTGCTTGCAGACTTGAGTATTGATATATTAGATGTAATTTTGTGACCTTAACTACACCTTAGGAAGTTTTTGGGCTATTACCTATGCTGCTGGACCAAAGGTAATTTAAAAACTTGCGGTAGCGATTCATTTATTCATGCGTATGAGCTCATGCTCTGTTTGCATGTCTTTCGTCAGACTGGGCCACCACGACGGGTAGACTGCTTGGCCCCATTACCTGTTTGCCACATAAAGATGGAGGTACTCGTTAAGTGCCTCGCCCAAGGACACAACAAGCAAGCTTACCACACCGGTAGTAGTGATCAGATAATGATTGTTTTTGCTTATGTACCAACGAGTGTGTAATTGGTTTAGAGTTATTTTTAACTGAGGAGCAAATGGTATTCAGATGTCACCTCTCTTAGGGGCAATTTTTTTAAGTTGGCACACAGTACTAAGTTTAGACTAGCCAATTGAAAGACCTAATCTCAACCAAATTGCTTTTGATTAATAGTGTTTGTTACCAAGGATCCAACTAGCAATAATTCATTCCAATCTCTAATTAATTTCTCATTAGTTTTCAAAATAATTCCAAAAGTTGGTGTTCGCACTATACTTTTGCAGCATAAATTACAGCTTTTGGTCAGTCACTTTCTTTGGCGCGAACGTGTGACGTCATATGCAGCCTTCCTGTAGCAAGCTGAAATTCGAATCGAGTTCTTCGAATTGCGAAAACAAATGATTGAGAGGATAAACTTGGTCTTAGACCACTCGGATTCGTTGGTATACTTTTCGTTTAACCCCAGATTTTAAAAATACGGAAACCACAATCACTTAACTGCAGGCCGATACAATATAAAATTATCGCATACCAGAACTATTTTCCAGGCAAGAAATCAAATACCTCACTAATTGAACTGCCGGGTGAGACGTCACTTAACATTTGTTTACATTTACCATTAATTACTTTTCAGTTGTCTTGCTCTACAAAACCGATATTATGAAATTGATACGTTGACTAATTACTTATGCAATATTTAACTTTTCTATTCGTATAAAGTCCATAACAACAACTTGATTTCTAACTAAATAAACCCTAGCGCCGTTTACTGCTACTTTACATTTAAGAGCATACACATTTATAGTTAACAACCAAAAAGCGAGGATTTTGTTACTACGCATTGATCACGCGTCAGAAATAAAGAGCTGTTAAACTTAACAAAGTTCCAGAAGACAAAACAGAAGGTCTACAGCAAAAAATATTTAACAAGGTACAAATAATTAGTGTCGTTTGAAGGCTTAGGAAATTTACTTTTCAGCAACATGCAACTCCAATTAGTTCGGGCTAAGGATTAGTTTAGATTGGCTGATTAAAAATTGGTTGCAATTAATCATATTCTTATTTTAGTTAAACAATTTTTAGTCTACACTCAAGTAACTTGCAATTTTTAGAAAAAGTTTGTTATTTGGTAGTTTATTTCTCTGTTTATTGAAATTGATCTTTTACCTCCGTTGCTTGGAATTGATTTTTTACCGTCGTTGAAATTTACAAGTCCAAGACAAGAACTTTGCCGTTGTTAATGGGATTTTTCCAGTATCGCTGGTCAAACACTAAATGAAAATTTATCAGCATACCTTATCATATCTTATGTATGTTGAACTTACCTGTTCTTACTCCCCTTAACACTTTTTTGGGGGGAGGTGAGTAAAAAGTTACTCTATAGATCTTAAAGCTAAGTTTTTTTGATATAAAAATAATAGTATGGAAAGAAGTCATAAATTATCAACATTGCCTTGAAATGATCTTTAATTTGTTACAATTGTGAAAATTGGTTGAGAAAGGAAGTCACAAATCAGTTTTTAGTAAAACAATTTTGTGAAAATGTAAGTTTTGAAAAATTATCAAAAAATGACCTCTGGTAGTGAATGTGTTATCGTCCAGAATATTATGACATCATTAGAGCGAGTTTAGAACGTTTAAGAATAAAAGGGAAAAAGCATGCTCTAAAATGCTTAAAGTGCTTAAAAAAGAATCTCTTGTTGCAATGTCATTTTACCTTAAATCGTCGTAGAGATTTTTTTCATCAAAAGCACCTTGCTAATGTGTTCCAAAAAGTTTTCAATCGTGTTTTTACAATGAGTAGTTTTTGAGAAAAAACAGAAAACAAACTGTGCAATTAAGTATTAGTTGTGATGTCATTTAAACCTCAAAAGATGATAATGCTATAAATTGGCTGATTTTTGTTTGAGCAGAAAACGGTTTTCCTCGGTCAAGAAATGCAAATTTAAAAAATTTCTTTTATTATGACGTCATCATGACATTGCAAATTCCCTTATGCCACTCACCCTAGGGTGGTGATTAATCGTGCCAAGTTTCATGCTCAAACGCACAGTAGTTTTGGAGGAGTCACAACACACACACAGAAAGAATTGTGCTTTATAGTATAAAGGCATTACTAATTAAAATTAACGTGTTAACCCCGCAAACACAAAGCAAACTTCACAACCAAGCGTCAAGAACCATTACTTAAGCTATCAAAACTGGATTAGACAAAATTTCAACTAAACAACGTGGTCAAATAAACGTTTCTTTAGAAAAAGGCTGCGTAGAAATTAATCAAGAAAAGACGCAGCTGACAAGATCCATACAGCCAAATAATCACGCAATATAAACGTTACTCGAGAACACGTTCAACTTTTTGTTAACGTTTATGACAACAGCCAATAATCGTTTCAACCACTAGCACGACGACGCCAATGCTGACAAGCAGTTTGATTTGGTGCAATTAATTTCTGTTGTTGTTGTTGTTACCCGACCCCTTTCGAGGGATGGAGGCATGGCGGAAGATCATGGAGCCCCAGAAGCCGGGCAACTCTCCAAGGCCTGGATCAGAGGTCGTAAAGAGACAGAGAGTCGCCAAAAAACAAGTGGCGCAAAGAGTCCGAAGCTGGACAGTGAAGAATAAGATGAAAGGTGTTCTGGGACGAGTGTCCGCTGGCGTACTTGAAGAATTCTCGATTCTACCAATCCTCAAGAGATAAAAGCTTAGCAGTAGGCTGTGTCCGTTGTAGCGAAGACGAGAGAGAACACAGCAAGCGCGACGAGGGAGCACAAGTTCCTCGGTGGAAATCGAGGCAACCTGTGTGTTGAAGATTTTCGATGAGACAGTACGCCTCCAGTCCTAGAAAAGAGAAGAGTGGATATAAGAGGTAAGAGAAGAGAAACTGCAAGGGATTGTAGAGGGCGCAAGTAGCGCTCCCCATCTGGCCAGCTCACCAACCGCGTTGTTCCTCGAGAGAAACGAGTGTCCGGAGACCCATTGTGGCCTGATAGTACAAGAGGAAAGAGAAAACAGTTCCTGCCAGATCTGCGAGAGAGTTTAAGGTAGAAGGATGAGGAGATGGAGGAAAAGACAGAACGAGAGTCAGATTGGAGCAGAAGAAAAGAGAAGTGGCAGACTTTTTGGTGCTACCGAGACCAGCAAAGACCTTCCGAAATGGCGCAGGCTTCAGCGGAGAAGGTTGAGCATACTAGGCCTGCTGAAAAGGAAAGAGTGACCTTGGTACCACAGAGAGAACAGTTGGCGAGTACGCCAGAGCCACCTTTGCCAAAAAGAAAAGGAACAGAGCCGTCTGTCCAATAGGGTGGAATGAAAAAATTTTTTTTTTAAATCAAAAAACCAGGTTTATTAAAGTAGGTGGTTAGGTCTAAAAACACCTTCCAAAGTTGTTTTGGAGTTCTGCCACTTACACCCAGGTGGCTAAACACCTCCAAAAATTTTGCACTCTCCCAAATTTATGAAAATCTTTTAATTTAAAAACCAGTTAAGCTAGAAAGTTGGTTTTGGGCTTGAAATGCTCAGAAGACCCAATTTTATATCTGCTCCAATTCAACTTTTTCTCCTAACTACATCACACATGCCATAAATCAGCAAAATCGATGCTTTGAATCAAAATCGTTGAAAAAATTATTTATTATTAAGAAATTGTTGTGAAATCTATGTTTTAACTAAAGTCATTTTTTAGCTACTTGCACAAATAAAAAAAATTCACTTAGCATTTTAATCTAGCAGTCTTTGATGCAAGAAAAATTGACTAAAATGCTACCAACTCTATATACTCAACAATAGTTAAACACTATCTAGAATAACAAAATGTTGCCCAATTTACTAATTTTTAAGTTTTTTAGGCATTAAATTGCTTTTTGGTGTTAAAAGTTTTCATTAGTTTTCTTGATCGTATTTTCTGTCTGATAAGTCCATCTCTATTTTTGAATCCAGAAACAGCTGCTAAAGCTTCAGAAACCAGTTTTATATGCACTTCAACAGTTTGATGGTGGAAAGGATGTTCCAGATTGAGTTTATATTGTTGAAAAGCCTCAATTTTTTTATATTCAATAAGTGTTTTAATGCAGGTTGTTCATGAATGTCTTTTAAACTCAAGCTTGACAAGGAATAATTTTTTGCATTAGTATTGATTTCGGGTGTTATAGATTTTCTGACATCTACTTCTTCATCACGACCAACATTATTCAAATTTTTCTTAGATACTCTGATGCTAAGTATTTTTTGACTGCGAGAAGGTGGACATTGTGATCATTATTTGCCAGCATCGCAAGTAATATATTTTCATGGTGAGCAAATTAAGCAATTCGTTGCAAAACCGCTACAGTAATATCCTGAATAATTTTGTTTGGAAATCCCATTACTTGTGTAAGGATATTGATATAGTTCTTTGGTCCATCAGTAATCTTGTTGTTGAATTTGATTTGAAACCAACCAGGAAAGTAAACTTTAGTTAAAAATTCTGCCAAAGTGCTTAAATTAGATGTCGGCTTTTCTTGGGCAACATAAAATTGAAGAATACGACATCTAAGTGTTAACCAGCATGAATGGTTTAACTCTCCTACTTTGAGAAACTCAATATTAGCGTCAACTGATTCCAACATGACGGCAGAGCAAATCCTGTATGCATAATATTGATCACTGCTTAAATCATCCATCAAAGAGTTTGGAGTAACAGGAAATTTTGGATTTGGGATAGATTTGAACTTCACTACTTTCCACTCAGAAACAGCACTATTTAACTGCCTACCAATAGGTCCTGAAAAAGAGTCGGGTTCAGAAGTTACGCCATCTAAGTTTTGAAAAACATGTCTGAGAGAAAGCTCATTTAAATGGAGCAAGCATATAACCCATTGCAATGGTCTTCCTATTAAAGTTTCTAGTGATGCAATAAATCCTTTGCTTTTGCTAGTCAGTACAGCGGTTCCATCTGATCCAACAATTTTCAATTTTTGTTCCAGAGCTGTATTTTTGATTGCAGAATAAATTAATGTGGCTATTTTATATCCAGTCCCATCTTCTGGTATTACATGTTAGAGATAAAAACCATTAGGCTCTCCTACAATTTCATAATGTTTTTCAATGACTGTTTGGCGATGATAATTTCCATTTATTTCAACCATTGTCATTTTGGCATCTTTCCTTATATCTACAAAAATGGAATCCACTAATTCAACTAATTCTTGCTCCTTGTTTCTAATTTCTTCTCTGTATTTTTGCCTTTCTCTTCGCAACATGCTTCTATCCACCACATATCTTTTATTCTCTTCAGTAACAATTCCAAAAGCTTTTAATGTAGGCGAAGCTATAGCTGCACCAGCTCTATCAGACACTTCATATCGCTCACAAATCATTGCAAGTTCTTTTAACGTAACTCCATTCTGCTGCAAAATAGATTTTGAAGAGCAAGGTAACGCCGAATCAAATGATACTGATATTTCTAAATTTTCACCAGTACTTGTATCAGATTCAAAACCAATTACAATATCAATATTGGCTGAGCTTGTTGAAACTATATTATTAGAATTGGATTATTTTTGAGACATTTTTTTTAAAAAATTTATATCAGATTGATCGATTGGTTTAACAACATCCAAACATTTTCTTTTTCTAGGACCTGTTTGATCTTCATAAAATGCAAAGTCATCTTCATTCATTTTCAACTTATTAATTTCTTCAAGTTTTCGTCGCTGTTTTTAGTCATTACAAAAAATATCGAACAATTCTTCAATATAACGTAAAAATTGCGTCATGTTGTAATTAAATGTCGCACTGTTGTTGAATCCTTTTTTTCCCTTTTTTTGGGTGAAATTTAATCTGTCGAAAATCTTTGACAAGAGTTTCATTCATTCATTCATTCTTTTTTTATTCATGACCACCACCATTACACACGACACTGAACAACAATAATAATGAGAGAAATGGAGTCAAGAAAAGGAAGAAGCGACACAACGTCAGACGTTAAAACATGCAAATGAAAACAGTGGATCCATAAAACTAGAGCAATAGTTGCATGGCCGCTAAACCCTAAATTCAAGCAATTAAAGGACAGTTTAAAAAAAAAACAAAAAAAAACAAAACAACAAAAAAAAAACAAACAGAACAAAACAAAAACGCAGAAGATTTTATAGTTGTAGATCATATTATTTTGTAAATAAGAAGTTAGAACATTCGAAATAGTAAGGATCAGAAAGATGACCAGTGCGAGACACGGCTACGTAGGTGGTCAATGGGTGGCGCAACCGGCCTATAAGGCTGTTTTTTAGCTCATCTGAGCATGGTGAGGAAAGAAAAACCACCCTGAAAGTGAAACCTCACCGGGTCCGGAAACCCTTTCATTAAGCAACTGGTCGAAAAGAAAAAAAAAAAAAATTTAATATCTACGAAACACATGTACATTATTAACTTACAAGACACGTAGCTTAGCTCATCTCAACACAAAGGTTTTAATGTGTTCCCTGAGAGTAACAGTTCATCAATAAGTAGTACGTCCTACAGCCCCAGTTCTTACGTTTGCATGAATGTTAGTAGTTTGTTACTTGCAGAATTAAAAGAGTAAAATTTTACCTTCACTTCGTGTACCTGTATTTTTGATGAGAAAGCAGTGTTGAGAGGAGCCAAGCGTAAACATACAACACAACAACATAATCATTTAAACAGATGATAATCCTATTTTACATTAAGAGATGATATCTGCAATGCACATACCATACTTGATTATAATAATGTGGTTGTCATGTTTCAAGCACTATTGCTCTGCCAAGTGGTGTTACATATAAAAATAGCACTGTTCCATAAATTGTGAATTTAACAACTGCCAACCGTTGTGTTAGAAACTGGCCTATTATGTTGCAACATATTAAAATGTGGGTAGTATTACTATTCTTTTACAGTCGATAGAATTAAGAAGGTGATTATGCTCTCAATATACAGTTAGAGTACCGGTATACTAAAATATTCAAGTTTAGGTAGTAGTAATTTGGTAACACGAGTTTCGATTGTTATCTTCTTCTTCTTCGTATGGAGGCGATGTTTCTTAGAGTTGAAACCCTAAACACAATGCCATCTACACTTATGTAATAAACATTACAGTGGATCCAACGGTCATATAGTTTGTTTGCAACAATGACAGCTGCAGCTCTTGTTCGCCAATTTCTTTCATGAAGCAATCTTTGCAAAACATCTCTTTTGGTTGGAAGAACACCATTTGGAAAGGAGTCACAGCTTATTAAAAGGTATTTTCCTTGACGCTCGCAAACTCTAGTAACAGCTTTTCTTGTAAGCATTACAAAATGATAACACTTTACATACTAAGAGTACCAAGTTTATAAGATATTTTTGAGAATAAGAAACATTTTCTTGATTTTACTAATCTCCTAAAAAACATTTTGAACTTGTGTTGCCTAATTGATTTCGACTAGTAATACAGTAGTTAAGAAGGGGGAGCAAAAGGATGAGTGAGATTCCTCAAGGAACGTGGCTCGGCGGAGCTCGGAAAGGTAGCCTCTGGTCCTGCTACGCTGAGCTTTTGGCTGGGAAACAGAAAAGTTTTATCTCAGGTAATCAGCGAAGACCAAAGCCGACTCCCTGGGAGAGGAGCAGTTGGGAAAGTTGGGAGAAGAGAAAGATGAGTCAGCGACATAACGGAGGAGAGAGTACACAAATTTAGGGTTAGATTTAGGTGAGAGGGAAAAGCAAGTCGCCTGCCTTGCCTCAGCGTTGGTCATGGCGATGACAGACGAAACACGTCGGGAAGCAGAAATGTAAGCCTGACAATAGTCATCACTTCTGTGAGCTCCAGCGAAAGCCTTACTTCTTTCATTAACCGTTTCTTTCACTTCAGCAGACCAGCAGGCTTTAGGATGGCGTTTGATGCGGCCGAAAGAAATGGAAAATTTGGCCGCATTCAATGTCAGAGAAGTAAAGAGAGCAGCAACAGAAGAAAGAGACGAGTATTCCTCTGCAGAAGGACAGTGAGAGTCAAAGTAATAGGCAAAGTCATCCCAGCGAAGGAAAATTAAAGGAAGGGAGACGTCCGTTGGGGCCAAAGACCAAAGAAAGAGAGAGGGTTAATAGAATTGGTAGCTGATTTGAACCCAAGTTCTGAAGCACCTTCCAAAAGCAAGAGAAGGTGAGAGAGCAGGGAGCAAATGAGAGGAGCGACTACCATAGGAACGATAGAAATGAGTAGGTATGTTATGGTCATTGAGGAAGAGAAGGGCAGAAGAGATGACGCAATCAAATACTTTTTCCCGACGGGGTCGGAAGTACCTTTTGAGTTCCAGAGGAGGTAATGGCAATTGAAGTCCCCTAGGATAAAGAGATTTCTGGAGGAGGGAAGGATGAGAGAGAAACGGAATCGGTTCTTCTATCCGTCGGGGAAGAGCGAATAGGGGGAGCATAAATATTTAGGAATGAGAGTGAAGAAGAGTTGTTTAGAGAGATGTTGATCCCTACATAATCAGAGTAGGGGTCAAGCGAAGAAAGAGAGAAGGCAGAAAATTTAGAGAAAGATAAGCCCTGCTTGACGAAAATGATGACATCACCGCTAGCGTGCGTGGCATCAGGAGAGAGAATGCCAAACCAGGTGCAATCAGATCGCAGAGCAGAGAATCCAGGGATCCGGAAAGTGGAAGATGAATTAAGGCTAGATTCCTGGATACAAATAAGATCAACGGGATGAGGCGAAAGAAAGTCTAGAGGTTCAGTGCTACTGGCTCGGAGATCCTCAGCATTCCATTGAAGAACCCTGAGGGATTCAGGGGAAGAAGAGGAGGCAGGAGGTTTAGAGAGACAGCCAGGAGCATGGGGCAATGGTGAGGGCGCAGAAAGAGAAGATACGAAGTGGACGAAAAGGAGATAAGAGATTTGAAGACAAGGGCTGGGCCGAAGTGCTGCATTGGGAAAAGATGCCACATGGGCCAAAATGAACAGTGGAGGTATACAAGCTGGAGAAGTCCGAGGAGAAAGTCACAGTGTTGGTAGGTGTGGGATTTCCAGAAGAATCAGAGACGCAGCAGGGTGGGAAGCTCCAGGAGTGAGAGCTGCCAAGGGTTTTGAATTTAGAGAAGGAGATTAGTGAGCACTTTAAATGGACCCATTTGGAGCAGGTGCAGCATTGCACTGACCTACCCCGCCATGTCATATTTCCAGTGCACACCGAACAGGGAAAGACGGGGCCAGGGTTAGGATGAATGTTGCCACTCATCAGGAGAAGGAGAAGAAGAAGAAAACGAAAACGGGCAAGAAAAAGGCATTAGAAGAGAGAAGATAGGCGACCGATTTTAAAGAAGCTGCGTGCTACCCTTCCGCGGTCGTTCAAAGAGCAGCATGGCAAAAAAATGGTTTGTGCGAGGGGATTGCCCGGGATAACTGGGACCTTCGGAAAAGCCAACAGCTATTTCGACCCAACCCAAGCGGGATCGGGGACCGCACAACTACGTTGAGGCGGCTGTTGATTGGTGCAGCGATTAATTTCTCGCCAACAGCTAGCCAACGTTGCTAGCAGTAGCACGCCGATGCTGGCAAAAAATATGATTCTGATGCATTTAATTATTTGGCAATGTAGATGGCAACAGCTAGCCTTCGTTTCTCTGGCAGCGAATGACATCACGCCAATATTGGTAGCAGGAAAAATATTTGCTGAGTTATAAGTTTAGACAAGATTGTTTCGCAACTGTTCATTGAAAGGTTGTAACAAATAAAATCTTTAGTTCATTTTCACGGTAGAAAAATTTTGTGGTATTAAAAGATGTTTAGGAAAAAGCCGGAGCAATGAAGTTTGTTTTGAGTCAGCAATTTCAAATCACTACTGATAATTTTCACGAGTGTAATAAGTCTGTGGAGATTTAATCTAATTTGATCAATGTTGGTTTCTACTCTCCAGAGACCTAACCAGTTTTCAATTGTTAAATTACGAGCTATTTTCTTTTCAAAATCATTTCAAATTTCCTGACTTTTCCTACTTTTTATTATACGTAAAATAAACCCAAAATCAATATTTTTTCCTCAGTTTATTTTAAATAAACAAGCACTTTTTTCATATATTAATAAATTCTTGCCAAGAAGCAGCAATTATACTAGTTAATCCAATCACAAGTGATGTCATATTGTTTATTTTCCTATTTTGTATACTTTAAAAAAAGTTCTGATTTCTCAAATTTAATAAAATTTATATTGCACCGCAAAAAAGTTTGTAATTATTTAGATACAAATTTGTATTGCAGTTGTGATATATATTTTTGCAAATTTTTTTAGAATATTTTTGCGAAATTTTTAGAAATGTCTGAGATACAAGCATTCAAAATTTGTTGCACTGCTGCAGTACAAACTTGTGTAAACTATTCAAAAATACGTTGAGCTTTTTTAAGATAAGTTTAACTTCAGTAAAAAAATGAATATGTACATATCTTTAGAGACTACTGGAACAATTTTTAAACTTTTACTTAAAATCGTTCACCAAGCATCGAATTTACAATTCTAAACAGCTTTATAGGAAATTGAAAAACAAAAATATCTTTTCCAAATATTTTTAAAGTTTCATATAAATTTTAGCGACTTTTTAATTTCCAAATTCACCAACTAAACATAAAATTCATTTTACATTTCTCAATCTACTTTACACACAAACATTGAAACAAAGATAAGCTAAACATATACTTTTACCAATTAACATCTTTTTAACTTCTCAAGCTCAAACTTAAGCTTCAAATTTTTCAACTATTGTTTAATGTTTGCCAAAAACCACACGAAAGAAATATTGGTAAAAAATCATCTCAAGACCAGCGAAGCTTCAACATTGCAATTTTTGAAAATATTTATGCATGCTTACAAAACAAAATATTTTGACTGAAAGCCTGTTTTCACCAATTTCAACTTACACACTAAATCTCAATCTCATTGTTACTAATGCACATTCACAAAGCATTTCTACTTAACTGGTATTTTACCTCAATTTGCACAAGCTTTTTCTAACTTCTTTGGCAAAGATCAAATTAACAACTTAAATACTTCTGTATTGCACATATAAATCACAAATTAGAAGTCCTTCTACCTAATTTGAAAAATTTGCTACTGTAGAATACAATTAATTTCTTGCGTAAAATTTTGATCTCACAATATAACCACTGCTTCCTACGCTTGCAAACAAAATTTTTCAAAAATTTTATTCAACAAAATTGTTGATTGATCTTAATTAATAAAAAATTTAACTAACAACCTCTTTGTCAAACATTAAAACTATTTCATTATTTCTGCATTGTCAACTACAAACCACAAATTAAAAGTTAGCTAACCCAACTCATTTTTAAACAATAAACTTTTTTTTCTTAGAAAATTTGCACATAAATAACCAAAATGGCATGTTAAAGTTTATGTAAATGCTTGCTAAATGATGAAAATCTTTCTTAACTTTTTTAATAGATATCGCTCTTGCAAATTTAGCTTATTTTTCTATCTCATTTTAAAACAAACACTGTAAATCATTTTTAATTCTACATAACAATTTTTTCTTAACTAAACAATCAACTTATATATTCTTTGATACCACTAGACCTAATTTAAAACAAAACAATCTAAACATACAAAATAGTTTTTAACTCCAATGTAATGTATTTTCTAAATATTGGCTAACAACTCTTATACACAAAAAATCCCAACTCACCACCAGCGATTTACAAATTTTTTGAAGCTTCCATCCAAATCTCATACTAAGAAAGCACCAAACTCAAACTTTTGCCTCGGTGATTACTTTCATATTCATAATAGAAACAGTCTAACTTAATTTTGAGGTTAAGTGAAACTGTATGGTTAGCTTATTTTTGTTTGAAGGATGGAGCAAAAGTCGTGTTAACATCTTGTAAAATCAATACAATAAAAAGGTAAGACAAGTGTTTTTGAACAAAGCTAAATTTGCTTTATGGTCTTGTCACACCATTTAAAATTTTTACTTTTTATCAGTCCAATTAGTCAGTCTGTTCGTGTTCCTTGATAGTCATAACAGATATTGGTTTCACGCTAAGTTCCGTTATATATTCTTCTAAGCATTTGTGGTCTAACTTCTTTGAAAGCATCTGTCACTGCTTTTTTCAACTTATCAGTGTTGGTGCAGCGCAGCTGAGCTCCCAGTTTAAAAAAGTTTGTGTTCCCATCTAAAAAACGTTTTGTTTGTGCAGATTATTTTCTGAATCTTCTTTCGCTTTCTTCTTTCGCTAATTCCATCCACACATATCCACCATGCAAAAATAACAGTCATCATGGTGATTTATGAGCTCACGCCATACCATAGGAACCCCAAACCGCATCAAACTGACTTTGCCTTGGATCCAAAAGCGCAGCGTTTATGTGCAATGTTTGTACACCTTGTGGGGTACCCAAAACTTGTCTTGGTCCCCTAACCTAATGCCAAAGTAGGCTTTATAAGCTCTCTTGGTGAAATCTCTCACATCGAATCGGTACTTTGCCATCATATATTCACCACAAATATAGCAAATTACGTCTGGATTGTTTCGGCATTGCCTTCGCTTAGTACTCATCTCTACTACTTTCTCATATACAGCTTTATTCAAGACAACGTAACTAAATTTTCCTACAAATAAACTTATAATACCCATTAAAATGTTCGCCAAAAAGCAGCAATTTATCGTTTATTATGACCTTAAATTCACAAAATCTAGCACTTTAGTTAGCTGAATGATACGTGCTTTCCACACTATGCTGCGTTTAGGCCTTATTATGGTTGTTTTAAAGCAGAGGGGAGGACAAATAAACTGAAACTGATAACTCTTCTGTAAGAAGGAATATAAGCATAATAAAAAGAAATTTTAGACAGGAGTAAGTCGTAAATTGCATGGTTATTAGCTGATAGTAATGCTCTAAACCGCATCAAACTTTCATAAATCATCAAGATTATTATTTGGTTTTATACGAATCGATATGCATATAGGTTGTATAGAGTAAATGGAAACTAAACTTTGAATGGAAAATCAGTAACATTACATCAAAGAAGCTTCGCATGCTTGAGAATGCACCGTGCTCAAGCAAAATTAGAAAAAAATAAAAGTAAAAATATCTTCAAAACTAAAGCCAATTCGTTAAAACTAAGTGAATTTTTAGACTCAGCGCACTCGATTTAACCCCAAAACGATTCAACATTCTTTGCCTTTTGACAAAAATTTTTTCGTTGGCCTGTACAACAAATATCCAACATATAAAGCGCAATTTTGTCTATGTGTCTGTCTGGTTTAACTCCTCCAAAACTGCTGGACGTATAAGCATCAAACTTGGCACAATTGATTTCCACTCCGTGGTAAGTGTCATAAGGGTGTTTGTGACAAAAATCATGACGTCATAATCAAAAATTTATTTTTTAAATTTGCATTACTCGACAGAGGACAATCGCTTTTTCCTTAAACGAAAGCCAGCTTCCTACTTACCACATTACAAAAACTTTCGTTTTTTGGGGGTCTAAAATGATGTCACAATCAACGCTTCATTGCACAATTTTTCTTGTCTGCTTTCTCAAAAATGCTGGTCGCAGAAACGCGATTAAACGCTGTATCAGGAGATATTAATGAGATGCTTTCGATAAAAAACAACTTTACAACAATTAAAGCTTATTTGACAATGCAACGAGCAATTCTTTATTTGAGCTCTCTAAGCCTCTTAGCATGCTTCTTCTCTTTTTTGCTTGCAGGTTTATAACTCGCTCTATGATGTCATAGTATGTCTGGTATCATTAACACAAGTCTTTCACTACCGCAGATTATAATATAAAAATGTTTTTAAAATTTGCATCCTTTTTGCAAAATCAGTTTATTTAGAAACTCATTTCTAAATCGATTTTCAAATTTTTTTAACAAATCAAAGGCTATTTTAAGGCAATTTTGATAGTGTATAATATGTGTCTTTAGCATTACAGTTTATACCAACAATCTGAACTTTATTATCGGCAGAGTAACTTTTTATCCTTCCTAAAAAGTGCTAAGCTAAGTAAAAACAGGTGAGTCTAAAACAAAAATTTTATAATAAGGTACCAACAATTACTGTTTTTTAAAAGCTGAAGCAATTTTCTTTTCAGCAATATATGATTCCAATTACTTAGGGCTAAGGATTAGTTTATAATGGCTGATCAAAAATTGGTTGCCGTATATCATGCTCCATTTTTAGTTGAACAATTATCTTACTTGACCAAACAATCTTGCAATTGTTAAAAAAAAGTTGGTTCTTTGGTACATTTTGACTACTTTTCCTTACAAACATGGTTCTTTGGCATTATCTGTCTACGTTTTCAAAAATATTCATCAAAAAATGAAGTCTCTCGACGTTTATAAAATGTAGCCTATCGATTAGAAACACACAAAATTGTAATGCTTGCACTTCACAAAACTGAAATTTCTACAAAAACTAAGTACTTTGGTACATTTTGTCTATTCTTTCACTGTAGCATGAATCTTTGGCATTATCCATCAAATTATTCAAAAAGATTCATCAAAAATAAAGTCTTTAAATTTCATTATGTAACCAACTCCAAGCAAATCACTTGGTGATTTCCCAAGAAAAAGACGAGAGAATAAAGATGGTCCTGTCTTATCTATTGCAACAAAATATTACTGTCGAGCTATGTCGAGCTATACATATGATCTAAATTTTGAAGCAATTTCTTTTGCAATTGGGTGAGGCTAGCGCAACCAGCTGATTGATATCCTTAATCTCGACATTATTAATGGGGCCCCTGCTATTGCTATAACTTAAATGAGAGTATTTCATTTCGGGTTAGTTTGCTTTTTGCATGGCGGCGTTTATACAAGGACCAAGCATATACAGTATATTAGGGCCAAGCAACATGCGCGCAGTCAGAGGTGTTATATAATACAAATTCGCCTGCAGTAACGAAAGTGTCTTAAGTAGTGGTCCTAACATTTATTGGCTTAATCCTGAAAATACATATCAATTATCTTGGCGCCTTTCCACAACTTTGATGTGCTTTTGGAGCACTTGCTGAAGTGAACGGGTAAAAGTCTGTTTAGTTTAAGAACGCGATGGTGAAAACAGGGCTAATACGACGTTGCCAGGAACTCGATAAACTCGGAACACATTGAGCGGCTATGCATACCCGTTCATAATATTGTTTTTAATCGATTTCGTTTCAAGAAACGTCAATTTTTGTTAAAAGTAATTCTGTAATATTTTATCCTGTATGAACGTGCTACAAGCGATTATATATTAATTTTTTAAGCATATTTTTTTTCTGTCTTGACTCCTTTTTGAAACGCACTGTTAGGTCATAATCTTAAAAACTTATCCTCTTATGACGACAATCAATGTTACTGTGACTGCGGCTATCCCAGTTACACGGTTTGGGGGAAGGTCTTAGCGCACAGCACAAACTTAATCGCGGTATCAAAAGGCACTCTTGATGATTGAATCTAATGTGATTCAGAGACGAACAAATCCGATCTATGATATACGAATGGCGTCGATACTGCGACAAGTTTTCTAGAGTAATTAAACAACTATAAGCAAATAGCCAAATCTCACTCTTAATTTGGGTACAAAACATAGAAGAATAGAAAGATTAAATAGCAAATAGCGATGGCATTAACAGTACGATGATAAATAATAATAACAATCAGAGAATTATGAGAAGCACTTTATTTTATCCACACTTAAGCTTTTGGCCTTTTAACTGGGATTTAGCGAGATTTGACTCAATAGATGCACGGTATTGTTACTGATACTATTATAGTTTCATTTCATCACAAATTGATTAACAAGAATTACAAGATACGATAAATTACGTATATACACTTACTGACTGTATGCGACTTCCCAAAACGATTCAAACTTTGTGGCAGAGATTACACTTCGTCCATATTTTGATTTTGAGAAAAATAGCAAAATGATTGAGGTGCCACGGTTTTATAGTGCTGCAAATTTACGAAATTCTCACGCGAACAAGTGGAAATAAACAATGAAAACTTCATAGAGATGGCTGTCTTAGGTATTTTTTCTTAATATTGTTTACAGCACAAAAGACACGAATTATAAATGTAGGACTCCAGCATCTATAAGTGGTTGATATAGAAAGAAGCCCTGCAGTTTTACCAGGGCGAGAAAAGTTTTAATTAAAAATTTTATAAAAGAATTTTGTCTGAAACAGTTACTAGCTTCCACAATTTGTTGTAATCTAATCATTCAATTCATTCTTTTATGGATTTTTGCTTGTCTATCACCTGCTTAGCGATTGCGTAATGACGTTTCAAACAAGGTAATTTGTGACATTACATCCTCCCTATAACGAAAATTATTCAACGAAGTTTTGTATTTGACAATGGCCAATGAGGTTGACTATAAAAATTTTTCTAAGGTCGCAGATCTAACAGTAGAGAGAGTAAAGCGAACAGAAAAGTTGACAAATGCAAAAATCCTAAATCCTTATGCAAAAACGCTGAAACTACCAACCGATATCAGGAAAAAAAAGAAGATAACGCAGACACATTTTAAGACATGATTTTGTGTTAAGAACAGTGTTCGAGACCAAGAAGGAAAGACATTTAGCAAAAAGAACGACGATGGTAGATAAAATTAAAAGCAAAAAAGTACAAAAGGATGAAAAAAAAGCTGAAGATTTAGAGACGTGATGGAATGATGTGATAAGAAACCTGTGTCTTAGGTTATTTTTAAGGCTTATTAAAGATTGTATATAACGATGTAGGTGTGTTACGTAAAATAAGCAAAGTAAAATCTAAATAAAGCAATCAAAAATGATGATAGTTCTGTAACTTTTGGTTTTCAATGCCGTTTAAAACTTATTTACGATTTAAAAATTATGAGGCGAAGAAGAATTTGTAATAGGAATTGTAAACCTTGCACCTAATTGGCAAAGCGCCACACGGGCGAAAGGGGCATTAACAATTTATTAAAATGATTATGCCAGGAAACAATAATGAGTTTACCACCCAACCAATTTAGACGAGACCATCCCTGGACGCGTTTCGTCCGTTTGGACTCATCAGCAGGGCCCGTCCCGTCGAAAGCAAAAGTAACCCACTCATTAACGTTATCCTTAAAAAAAAAATCCAACTATGCACAAGCAGAAGCACTGAGACTTCAACCGACGACATCTTGCTTTACTTAACAGGGCGGGTTGACAAATTGGTTGATTTTGGTTGCATATCCACTGGGAGATCAGTTTACACACTGATCTGGATGAACGCGTCCAGGGATGGTCTCGTCTAAATTGGTTGGGTGGTAAACTCATTATTGTTTCCTGGCATGTTCATTTTGGTAAATTGTTAATGCCCCTTTCGCCCGTGTGGCGCTTTGCCAATTAGGTACAAGGTTTTACAATTCCTATTACAAATTCTTCTTCGCCTCATAATTTTCAAATTTATAATTTTTTCCCTACCTTAAAAAAGGTTGGCATGGATTTGCCCCGTTTCACTGTAGGAGGCCCGGCTTACTGCGAAGTGAGATAGAGTGAAAATTCGTTGGCATCGATTTGCTCGACACGTCTATCAAAGGTCGCCCGGCTCCCACCTTGTGAATTGTGAACGCACTTGCCGCGAGCGTGATGGCATTACAAAGACAAGACGCTAGGCTATATATGCAGTGTTCAATCTGCTTTTTCAGATCAGTGTGTAAACTGATCTCCCAGTGGATATGCAACCAAAATCAACCAATTTGTCAATCCGCCCTGTTAAGTAAAGCAAGATGTCGTCGGTTGAAATCTCAGTGCTTCTGCTTGTGCATAGTTGGATTTTTTTTTTAAGGATAACGTTAATGAGTGGGTTACTTTTGCTTTCGACGGGACGGGCCCTGCTGATGAGTCCAAACGGACGAAACGCGTCCAGGGATGGTCTCGTCTAAATTGGTTGGGTGGTAAACTAATTATTATTTACGATTGTAAATTCAATGCTCAGTAAATTATTTCAAACGAAGTTGTACAAACTTATTGAAGTAATCTTCAACAATCTGCGCACAATTATTTTCTGACAAAGGGCAATCTTAAATTTTCACAATTTCGCTTCCAAAAAGTTGCTGTATTGGCTTAAAACAGAACAAATTTCACTGCTATGTCTTTTTCCTGCGAACGCTACAAAAATTAACAGCTTTACCATAAAGTGTTTAAGTTATTTATGCGACCAGTCTACAAGAATAATTTGGCTTTAATTCTTAATTTGTGACAAAAGATCAAAGTAATGTTGGTGAATAATATCTTTTTCTTAGTAGAATAAATTTGATTATATAACATTTTCGACTAGCGATGTAAGATCTGCAATATTGAGTAACAAGTCTCCTCAACAATAGACTTGATCACAGGAGCCTTTGCATGACAAGTCTATGCATTAACAACATTGATTGCAAGAGCCTTGGAGTATCACATAAAAACACAGTCAAGTGGAACGAAACTCAGGGCTGTTTAAGTAACAAATAAAACGTTTTGACTTCGAAGGAGAGCTTGCAGCAAATACTTATTGGTCATTAGTCGTGTTTAAAAGGCATTAGCATTGCATGGTGCAGATTAATTAATTTTGTCTCATTATAAGACAATGTTTTGACTCATCACGTGAATGAAAAAGAAAGGCTTTGCGTTTGATGTTCCTGTTTAAAAATTATTCCTTTTTCTTTTTTTCTGTTTGTTATTGCTAAAGTTTGTGTATTTTTTGTCGCTTGATAGGCGCGACAATTCTGATGACCTTGTGGGCTTTTCGCTGTCTGCTTATCAATTGACTGCACGAAATTACACTTTCCGTGTTTCTATTTTTGTAATTTATACAAATTATTATTTTCGTGTACCACTTGATAAATAAACTTCCTAAATTGAACAATGGTACGAGCTAGTCTCATTGTCTAAATCGCTGGCAGCATAGTTACGTAATGCAGAAACCTTATGAATAGCTTTAAAATAGTTGAATTGATGAATCTTTTTGTCATATAAGCCTGCAAACAATTTTTGGAAAGAAATATGCAACAGACTTTGAACGATCTTAATCGCAAAATGATAAAAAACAGTTTTTAGTATTTGCCTCAAAATCGTATGCTTTGTACAGTCCTAAGAGCGATGTTGCACTTTGCTGGATTTTTCCCAAAGTGTAGCTTCAACGTCATTGCGTAATATCCCAGCAAACAATTGTACCGGAATTATGAAACCATTGTGTATTATTATATAACTTAATGTCGGATAAGTATTATATACTACAATAAAAGGACAAGAATTGCACCATACCCAGCAAACAATTGTATAAAAATTATGTAATCGCTGCGCAATAATAATCTAATAGCAGGCCGGTCTAATAATATACCATAAAGTGGCAAGGATTGCTCCCCAGCAAACTTTTTGAAATACTACAACACAACAAAACCTAATTACATCTACACCATGTTGGAGATAGAATTAGAGCTAAAGTTAGCTTCCTCATATAAAATTAACCCCCTCAGGCCTAGGGTCAGCTCCTTCATATAGAACTAGATTTAGTTTCCTCACATAAGATTAGTTCTTGCATTAGATTAGAACTAGGGTAAGCTCCCTCAGACCTAGCCTTAGTTCACCTCAGGTAAGATTAACTTCCTTACGTATGATTACATCTAGGATTAGCTCCCTCACATAGGATAAGCTCCCTTAGACCCAAGATTGTTTGTTGCTGCTGCACAAAAACAAGTCAATTATTTTGATGAGGTCTAGCTTTATTGCAATAACTGGGCAAATGACAAATAGAGAAGTGAAAAATAAATGCCTCCCAACTCCCAGCTTTCATTTCCTAGGCCGGTCCAACTCCATTAAGAATAAATCTTTCTAGACTTGCCTGTGTTGGCCTCAAGTGACTCAGTACTGCTGTTAAACTATTCTGCTCAACTTTGTACAGGTGAGTATGGCTCCCACAGCGGCGTAAAAGTGTAGTCCAGAAGAGTATCGCGGCTGATCACCTGCTATCACCCTGTTTCATTGTCATCATTCAGGGGCACTTGATCTAGCAAATGTTCATAACGTCATACGCTTTGGCTGTTCAACACATTCTTTCACCTCTGAGAAACATCACTTAGAAAGAATCTTGCCTACACGAAAAGAAATATAGCGCTAGATTTTCCACAAATAATTTGTGAGGGTAATGATTCAGGTAAAGCGGACGACTAAAAAGAAGAAAAGATATGAGGACCATGCCTCATTCGTTCCCTGAAGTTTTGATGATATAGCGTTTTATAATTGAAAATTGTGTTAATTGTCGGAAATAAAGAAAATTTCAGCGCTTAAAAATGTTTTTGTTAAAAACGCTCCTTTGAATTATAGATATTTTGAAAAGTACTGGTGTTTCAGCCAAATAAAAATCTTGATATTGCCCCTGAGACCTGTCTTTATGACATTGACACAACAACAGAATTTAGTGAAATGTGAATGGACACCACCAATTTGATCAAATAAAGATATACAAAATCCATACAAAATCTGAGTACAACAATAAAATTTCCTAAAAAGCATTCCTTCCACAAACCGCTGGTTAAGCAATAAACTGAACCATAAAACGATCCAAAAATAAAGCAAAAAAAATTTGAATAATTTATAAAGCAATTGAACGTACGACAATTTTGCTCATCTGGTCCGTTGCTGCATTGAGGAAATCCGTCGCATCGCATATAAAACGGAATGCAACTTTCATTACTACACTGGAACCATCCGTCAGGACATGTGCTTATTTCTAAAATATATATTCTACAGTAAATAAATTAGTCACTAACTGCACTGAAAAGACCTGACCGGTCAAAACAATGCCAACTTTTTATAAATTCATTGAAATCTTTACAATTGGTAGCGTTCTTGTAATTAAAACTAATAGATGCTTTTTTTTCTGCATTTAAAATCATTTTGAAGCACAAGTATCGAATTTTGAATGATTGTATAACTGCTTTGAACAATTTTGAATAAGCAATGAAGACTACAAAAAATTGTACAATGTTGCAAATCAATCACGTACAGAAAAAATAGCGATCAAACCAAATCAAGAAGGGGTTTATTTACCCATAAATGTCAAGATAAAATAGTATAATATAAAAGTCAAGAAGGTAATTATAACGACAATTGTTTTTAGAAGTTAAAAGAATAAGCTAATTTGACAGAAACAAAAATAACAATCGCAGTTTACTATTGTGTTTCTTCATTTAAAATAATTTCAAAATACGTCATTGTTACCATGCAGAACTATGACCCATATGTAAATTACTCTTTAAAAACAGCCATCACATTGCACTCTGACAAAGTGAAACAAAATATCATGACGAGTTTTTACTGCTTCGACATTTTAGCGCCGAAACACTTTTTAACTTTTTCACAGGCGCACTTTTTTGTACGTCTAATGTATGACCGCAGACAAAAGCCATAACTTTCAAACTATTGTAACTTTGTGAATTTAAGTCGTGCCGCTGTAATATTTTCACATTAAAACTAAAATTTCTTTACCATTTAAAAACATGTCTTCGTGTTTGGCAACGGTTTTACCTTTGTCAAAAAACTGTTTAGTTTGGCATGGTGTAAAAGTACACAAATTCAGACATATTACAATAAAGAAACATAATTTTTTCTCACTCCTAAAAAAAAGTAATAATTTTTAGACCTGTAGGTCACGTGGCTTATTTTCGCGCATTTGAGCCATAAAACTATTTGGTTTAGATTCATCAATCGCCAAATTACAACTTGTTGAAAATTTTCGGCTATAAAACTCACTTAATTTCTATATGATTTTAATTTGCTATTACTACTCACATCATGCTAATTACCTACTAGATCAAATCATAACAAATTGTAATCATGTCAATTATTCAATCCCTTTACACAAAGCCGAAAACACAGCTTTTCTGCACATCTGACATTGGTTTAATTTACTTGGAAATTTTTTTGTTTAAGTCGAATTTCTTCTTGGGTTTTCTTCCAAGACATCCGTTGTACTGTAATATTTTCGTTTTTCACCATGCGCAGGATAGACGCTTGAGTTTGAAAAAGAAATAGTTGATTTCTGCTGGGCAAGAAGTGGGTATATTTATTTTGCAATAAAACATTGTAAGCAGGGTATTGCTTGTGACTGAATGTGAGGGCGACTTAGATCCATTGCCAATTCTCATATGAATTCAAATGCATTATCTTGTTTCAGTTTGGTTTCTCAATTCATCGCGTACACTGATGAAGCGTTTACGCGGCATGTATCAAGCAAGTATAAAAAAGCTACCATTGTTCAGGGTGTTGCTTTTGCTTTGCAGTTGTATTAACCTATTTTTTGATCTACAATGTCTGTACCACTCTTTGAATAATCATAAAAGTTGTAAATGGCAGGTTTCTTTGTGTTGTCTTTTGCAACGCCAAGCAAAGAACGCATAAATGTTAAAAGAAAGATATTGCATTTTACTTTGCTTCTGGTGTCAGTGACTTACAAATGAAGACTAAAAGGTAATTCTGACGATTCCCAGCATAACTCACATGATAGACTTTCACCTTCTAAATAACACTGTGGTTATTTCTTTGAGAATCCTCTTTCAATTGGCCTCCGTGTGTCAGAAGCCACTCCGTCAATGTTACAGATATAAATAGCCATATGACAAATTTCTTGCTCAAAGATCCTTATGTGAATATAATGTTTAAAATTTGAATCATAAACTAGACTGCTTCTTTAGTCCCACAGGTATAATACACAGTTGGATTTTCTTTGGCTTTCACTGCATAAACTGTGATAGTAAAAGTTGACGGATATCGACAAGCATTATTAAACTTAAACAATACTTCATATTTGGCTGGCTTGGGAGAATTAAATTGCTTAAAATTTACTTTTGTGGGCATTGCATACAATGTTTTGTCTAATGAAAGGAAATCACTGAGAAGACATGCTTGCCATAATTTCTACTGAATTCTTTTACCCATATTGGACAATTGTTTCACTACGGCAACATAATTTTAAATGTTTACCACTGATGGCACACATGTGATATCAAGACACTGTTTTTTTCATATCTCTATTTAGGGGTTGAAAATATTGTTCATAAAAATTTGTCATGATGACGTAGCAAATTTTGCTGTAATTAATCTTCCCATTTCGCGATCTAACATCTTCTCTAAGTCTTCATCATTATAGGGGAAACAGTGACGTCATCAAAACAAATTTTAAGCTCTTATCAATGCAACTTTTTTCTTTGATCATTCACTATTTGGTAGGTGTGAATTTTGTTTCGACGTTATGTTTATTCTCTGAGCAGTATCTGTTTAAAATTTTGTTCAAATATTAAAACAATTGTTCAATGCCTATGTTAAAGCGTTATTTGGCGTACTCGCGACATGACCAAAGCACCATATCTACAATTGAATAGCTGACTGTATCAAGTTTTTTCGAGCCGATAATAATAAAATTAGTTTTCTCAACAAATGTTAATAACCATTAAATAAATATTTAACTTCATTTATGATTGTTTTTTCGTAAATTGCTGTTTCTTCGCAAGGAAGTTGATGGTTCTTTTTGCCTGTGAACTCTTTTTGCGACCACTTAAAAAATGTGCTATAAAAGCAAATTTGTTGTAATGTTGGCAAGCAAGTTCAATATGACACACTAAATAAATCAGACTTGAAGCGAAATCACAAAAATTTACTTGCATCGGCCATGAAACGTGGTGATTGCATCATTCCTAATCGGTTGCATGATAAGGATATAAAGCCGGGGCAGTAATCGTGGATCTGACAGCTGCCTACGATACTGCTTGGTACCAAGGCCTGGCTCTAAAGCTTCTACGTACCATTTCGGACCGCCATCTTGTGCGTTTCATCATGAACATTTTATCAAACCGCAGCTTCAAACTCAAAACCAGCACTGGACAAATAAGTCGACTGCGCATACTCAAGAATGGTTTACCGCAAGGCTCAACACTGTCGCCAATCTTGTTTGACATCTGCATCAGCGACATCCCAACAACTGTCTCCCACCAGTACGGTTACGCAGATGACATGGCACTTCTTTACTCCCACAAATGCTGGCCAAAAGTTGAAGAAACGCTATCTAGAGATATGGAAGATCCAGCTGACTTCTTACATACCTGGAGACTAAAATTGAATTCATCAAAGACAACTTCGACCCCTTTTCATTTGAATAATCATGAAGCGCAACGGCAACTAAACATCTGCGCCCATGGAACTACCCTCCCTCACAACCCACACCCTAGATACCTCGGAGTAAAACTGGACAGACAGCTAACGTATAGACAGCATATACAGTGGAAGGTCTACGTGGAAAAGTGATGGCAAGAAACAACTTCATCCAATGCCTGTCTGAATCAACTTGGGGTATAAATGCTAAAACCCTTCAAACAGCAGCCCTTGCAATTGTTTACAGCAGCGCATAGTATGACACTCCAGTATGGAGCCGAAGCTACCATACCAAAAAGCTGGACGTATCCCTGAATGATACCATGAGGATTATAACCGGCTGCGTGAAACCCACACACCTCCTTCCTGTACTCTCAGGAATTGCCCCAGCCAAGCTGAGAAGAAACTATGTTACCAACAAAATATCTCACCACGCATGGGCCAACAAAAAACACCCACTGCACAGTCTGGTACCTGACCCACAGAGCCTACGCCCACAACGCCTGAAGTCACACCACCCCTTCTACCGTCACGCAGCAGAACACCATAACTGCGACCACGATACTATCAAGGCCTGGAACGAAGAGTGGACTAAACATCAACGCCTTAAGCAGCTGACGATAACCCCGGACACTACTGCACCACCTGGATCCGATTTACCTCGGAAACTGTAGGTTACCCTAAATCGCCTTAGAGCTGGAGCGGGGCGGTTTGGTGCAGAAATGCACAAATGGGGACTCAGAAAATCAGCCTCATGTGCGTGTGGAGCTGCTACCCAAAATGCGGAGCACATCTTGTAGGATTGCAATCTCCTTCCTCCACCAAACACCGTCAAGAACCTCACTAACGTAACTGATGATACAAAGAACTGGCTTCACCATCTAGCCGAAAACCTGCGATGAGCCCTCAAACGAAAGAAGAAGATTAGGCAAAAAGCAATTGGCATGTAATCGCACCTTGCACTCGTAGCATTCTTTTGTTGTGCTTTTCTTAAACCAAACACAACAGACTTATTTCACACAATCAACTGGCTCGTGTAGTCCGATTGTTTGCAATTAGCTGGTTTCTTTTTAGAGCCCGAGCTGTTTCAAGGAGCACCGCGTCCTTACGCAACCCAATCACAACAGATCTCGTAAAATATAATTGGTCTTTTTTCGGGATTGCATCGAAGAATCACGTGTCATTGCCACCCTGCCACACGAATTACGTTGATGCAGTTAAGGAAGAGAAGGTAATACCAGTTCTTCGCATGAATGGTTGGCCTATATTGACTGATGAAGCAGTCCAAAAGATCAACACCGCCCATCTCTTGGTTGTACCTCATGAAGCAGCGGGACTGAGGAACGTCAATTCTTTTTTTTTTGACGTTGACTAAAGTGCTTGCCGCTTTTATTGGCTGGTTGGTGCTGAAGACCAACAAAATTTGACGCCATACAAACAACTCAAATCATTCCATTGCACCAAAACAACATTTGTGTCAAAACAGAAGTCGTGAAAATCCCGTTCTTTTTTCTAGATCGCTATTGAAGAAGCCATACAACCACAACGAATCAATTTACCGCGAATAAATGTTTTACATAAATGTCTCCCAAAATATGGCACCATCTGTTCTTTTACTAATAGATCCTCGACAAAAACTCCAAACTGCTGCAATGATACATTTACAGTTTTTTTTATAAAGGACGGATTTAATCTCTCTGAGGTAAACAGTCATAGTCCGCAAAGCGAAGAAAACGATTTATTTCTTTAAAGCGGTTTCTGGTCATACTTTTGAAACCACAAGACATGCTAAATTATCATCCTGAGACCAGTATTGTCGTTGACGCGGTCTAACGTTGTAGCCAGAAAGAAGAAGAATTGCAACAAAAGTATAAATCTCATTCTTAGAAATTTTTATTGTTTCATTATGTTGCGCGGCGTAACGCTCTAATTCTCTGATAATGTGATCGCAGATTTTATTAATCAGGAGCAATTTCAAAATTTGAAATGGCTCCAATAAACACAGTTCTGGTCTTGTTTCCGATAGAGGGGGATGCGTAGCCGGTTAGGTAGATTGCTCATGTTTATGCCACGTTTCCAGTGTGGAGCCCTCGGGGTGGGTTCTGTTTTTTCTTTTAAGCTTAGGGACCAACGATGTTGCTGGCCTCGGAAGCCACATATTCTTTTCCAGATTAGTCTCCGCAGACCTCAACCCATCTAGCAACATCGTTCAGCAATGTTTTCAAGCTATGACTAACATCATCCTTGCCCTGTTCTAAGTCCGTTGCATCGCCATTCCCTGCTTTGGCAGCAAAATAATCATAGCTTGTTCACTGCAAACATTGTCGTCACCTAAAAGTGGATCTATAGCTTCCTTCAACGTAACATCTTTTCTTGAAGACATTATCACATTACAACCCAGTGAGACGTATTGTAAGTCTTCCAATGCAAAATAATTTAAAATAACTGACATAAACCATATGTACTGTTCTGTAAACAACAAGCCATATGTTAACACAGGAACTAGCATTTGTGTAGTCTGCATGCTGTATATTTGCCAAATCTTTCAACCTACTATATAAACTTCTAAACTCCGAAAAAATACTAATCAAGAAATCAACAATAATGGAAGCGTACTTCCTCTACCTCCTTTCTCTGTCTTCAACTGAACAATATGAGTCAGCACAAAAGCAACAGTTTGAATCCAAATTTCACATCATTGGAAATAAACTAACACTCTTCATTACAATGGCAGTACTTTCCGCAAGTTTTAGCTACAGAACTGTGAGTTTCAAGACTTATTGCTGGCGAACAAAGAGGCAAAAAGAACATAAATATCACAATGAAAATAGCAGGATTGTGAGTCTTGCGACAATGGATTGGACAATTGTTCCGAAAACGGAACATCCTTTATCTCGAAAACTAAAAACTGCAAAGTAAAAATTTTTTTATTGACATGTTGATGGGGATGAAAAGTCAAACATATTAGAAAATCTCAGTGTTCTGACGATTGGTTCTGGTAGCTGTCTAATATGGGTCAAATATCTCACGAAAAGCTGCAAATTTATTGGTCTTCCATCGGCTTGATCTAGTAGTAAAATCATCAAAGCCGACATGAGAAAGCAAAAACTTTTAGCGGTTTAGTGAGAAGGTTGCCCCAAAAATGGTATTTCCTTGCAGTTTGTAAAACAAAATTGAAATACAGTTTCACCTCGTTAACTCGGACAGCTGGGGAGAAAGGTGTCCGTGTTAGCCGATTGTCCGACTTAACCGACGGCCTATAGGCGATAACTTATAAACATGCCTAGGGTAACGAAGTTTAGTTAAGAATTCCGTTATTATATAGGCTATTTTGTTTTACTACATTTACCTTCATAACATGTAAAAAAGCAGATTTATTTATTTTTATATTCATTTATTTTTGTTTATTCAAGTAAATCACCTGACAAAGGTTACGTTGGTTGAGAAGAATCCGACCGTGTTGCAACTGGCTTGAAAAAAGAATGGATTTTCAATTGCTTTCCTCCCTTATGTTGCTTTTTAATTATCATATCTCTGAAAGCTCTGAAATGGAAGTAATATTGGGTACTTTCTTCGTCAGCAATTAGATCAATGTAGGTGATGATGCTGTCCAGCGCTCCTCGAACCTTTGAAAGCTTGGGGATTCGAACATCTGATTCTTTACCTCCATCTTCTTCTTCCTCTTCTATTGTGTCGCCTTTAAGAACGTCTTCTGCAATTTCCTCATCAGTCATAACATGATGGCCAGGGTCACCTTCTGTCTTTGAAAGCCGCTCTCTTACATCTTCCAAAGAAACTTCTTCCCCTGCTCTTCTACACACACGATAAAATTCATTGGTTTCAAACCCTTCGAAATCATACTCTACATCGTCAGCAGCATACAAAAGACTTTTTCATGCATTGGCCAGTGTAGTTGTTTTCACTGTTTTCCATGCAGATGCTATATCAAATATGGCCCCTTTGATGTTATATTTCTTGATATTTTCTTTGATTTTTTTCACCTCTTTTATCAACCTCACCATCATCATCATCATCAATGACACAATGGACTTCATCGAGATATTTCTGTTGATACGCTCTCTTACAGAAAACAATTACACCTTGGTCCATTGGCTGAATGAGAGAGGTGACATTGGGTGGGAAAAAAATAACTCTAATTTTCCCATCATGGCTAACAAGAGTTGATTCACCTGGGTGAGCAGGGGCGTTATCTAAAATAAGCAAATCCTTTACATCTTTGGGATCGATTTTGAGCACTTCTTCTTGAAATTTCCCTACAGCTGGTACAAAATGCTTAAAAAAACAGTCCTTAATAATTTCCATGCTGAACCAAGCCTTTTTAGAGTTATAGTAGATCACAGGCAAATGGTTCATGCAGTCTTTCAACACGCGTGAACGCTTAGACTTCCCCACCACAGCGAGAGGCAGACGATGTAGGCCATCTCCATTAGCGCAACACAAGAATGAAATTCTTTCTTTGCTCATTTTCTCCCTATGAATATTTTTTTCATCCTTGAAAGCCTGTGTATTTCTGGGCAGACAACGCAAAAAAAGACTACTCTCATTCGTATTGTAAACTTGGGAGATTAAAAGCCCCTCATCTTGGATCAATTTGTTCACCTTTGGCCTAAACGGCTCAACATCTTCGGTTGGCGCACTGGTTGCTTCCCCATGCAAAACTTTATTGCCAATTTCATGCATATTTCTGAAGCGCCATAACCACCCATCACTAGCAGTAAAATCTGTAATTCGCATATATCTGGCTAACTTTTGAGCACCATCTTGAATAGCAATCTCACGAACTTTTACACCGCATGATCGCTGCTGAACGAACACTTTCGTTACCGCTTCTTCCAAATTTTCATCTTTAGATACTCTCATCCTTTTCCTACCTCCAACAGATAAATTTTCACGCCCTTCTATCACATTGTACTTCAAAGAAAAAGCCAACAACTTATCTTTAGCTTTCCGAATGTCCGACACAGTTTGCTTTTTCAACCCATACTCTTCACAAACACTTTTCACTGATGCTCCAGCTTCTAATTTGCAAATAAGTTCTAGTTTCTTGTTAACTGATAGAGTCACAAGCTTTTTAGGAGCTTTGGCGGTTCCTCCTCAAGGCATCTTGCAATAAAATAACAATAACTTGCGATGAAAACTTCAGAAACTTGGATGCTTTTACAGCAGAAGGCTTTCTGAGGTGCAAAATGCGTGGCAAACACTAGATCATGCGTTCAGGTTCAGGTTCAGGTTCGAGAAGCAGGCCTTTGCAACCTCGCTTCTCTTATGTTTAAAAAGAAAAAAATAAATAAAAAATCTTATTGAGCTGTTTTTCGTAAAAATAAAAACAAAACAAATAAATCTCATTTACAGTGTACAGGTGTACTGTACATTAATCATTTACATGCTATGAAGGTAAGGTAAAAGAAAATAATCTAGGTAATACGACTTTATCTGTAAACACTATGCGATCAGCTGTTTGGTCACTGTACGTAACTTGCAAATGAACGATGCAGTAGTCTTCGTCATTTTTGTGTTTCATAAAAATAGAAACAAAACAAATAAATCTCATTTACAGTGTACAGGCGTACTGTACATTAATTATTTACATGTTATGAAGGTAAGGTAAAAGAAAACCTAGGTAATAGCCGATAACAACAGTTGATATCGGTACAGATTTGTTTGCTAGGTTAGGCTAGCCCAACGTAGCCTTTTTCAGGTAATTTGCTTTCATAAATAAAATAAATGAATATATAAATAAATAAATCTGCTTTTTACATGTTATGAAAGTAAATGTAGTAAAACAAAATAGCCTATGTAAGAACGGCATTTTTAACTAAACTAGTGAGTAAAAAACAAAGTGCTGCCCGTATTGCTGTCGAAGAAAACTGCTGCTACAATCCGCATTGAAGAAAACGGCCGATTTTAGGCCAAACATTTTATAAATTTTCAAACATTTTTTTTCTCAATCTTGGAATGTTTTTCCATCTTTTTTCTCGGTCATGGTCCGAGTTAACTGATATCCGGCTTAACAGAATCCGTGTTACCGAGGTGAAACTGTATTGTAATTAGTTATTCCCAACAAACCCGGCAGATGCATTGTATTGTGACAGTCAGTGATTTTATCTATACTGCAGTTGTCATTTCAAGATAATTGTAATATTTCGCAATGAGCATGTGATGATAAATTGTTTGCCTTAATGAAAAAATTTTTCATTTAGTTTGTATTGTCACCATACCTAACATAGTTTCGTTGAAATATAAAGTAGTTCCCATGCTTGAAGAGGAGTTGCTGCTCATTTTCCAGTGTGTGTTAATCTATTAGAACCATTAATTACATTTGCATGCTTTTTTGTCAAAACACCAGATTTTTTTGAATTTTATTTATAGTTGCTGTGTATGCCAATAAGTCATCTTTGGATAACTCAGAGTTTTTGTAATTTGTTTTGTCTAATGCTGATTTGATGCCATAAATTAAGTTCGTTTTATAAATTGTTGACCGGTTTTCTGATTAGAAATCTATTAATATATTTTCCTCGCCTTCTTTCTCTACATTTTCAATTTTGGAAAAATCTTCAGTGGGACAACTAACGTTTTCTTCTTTACAAGAATTATTTGAAGTTGAACAAGCTTTATCTAAGTCGTTGCTTTTGGTTTCAGAATCATTTATTTGCAGAAGTTCTTTCGGAAACTAGTCTAGCTCAACCATAATTTGTTGTCACTTAATACACTCCTACTAAATATGCATTAGAATTACGCCAGCACAATGAAAGGCAAAACAGTATAATCACAAAGAAGGACCTAAAACAGGTGTGCAGCTTTTAACATAGCTAAATCAATTACATCCAACCGAATTAAACCAGAGGCCACACTTAGTTCCTTAATGTTTAATTTTCCCAAAATCGATAGTTTTGGATTAAAATTAAGATAATGATTTCTTTCAAAGATCTACAGGGGTTGGACAAAATAAAAAAAACATCTTGAAAAATCAACAAAATTTATTTAAAGGAAAGTTTTTTTAAATATCTATACAAAAAAATTATTTTTAATAAACTTATCAAATGACATAAATAATAAACAAAAAGCATTAAAATATGTCAAGTTTGATTGTTTAAAACACGTTCAAAGATTGATGCCAAAATATTAGGTGTTTCTTTTATTTTGTCCAACCCCTGTGTATTGCAGTTTTAAATATCTATAATGAAGAGCCGAAGTAAGGGTCCCCATACCTCCCTAATGGGTGGGGCCCGTGGTAAAACGGGGCCCCAAATCTGACTAAAGTCTTAATTTTGTGATTATAAACAAACAGAGCTGAACTCATTTATTCGATTTATCAATATTTATATTTATCTACCATTATGGTACAGAGGTCACGAGAGAGCTCAAAATCTGTCCAAGCCAGTGACTGTGACGGCTATTTGGCCGGTCGATTGGTTTGTCCTCATACATCTCCTTCATGTCAAAACAGCAAAATCCTTTAGGCTATCGGTTACTCTTAATTCATCACAGTCGCCTATTTCTAAGAAATTGATTTTCCGACCACTCATCACCCATCTAAGTACTGATTCTTACAAAGTGAATTGTCGGTGGTTCCGATTATATCATTTTGCTTTGTGTAGGTTATTGTAGTGCAGGGGTGCATTGCATTTTCGTTTTCGCCGACCACAATACGGACTTCATTTTACTAACTGCAGCCAGTGAGTTCAAGCTATTTTTTATGAATTACACGTTACAAAGGAATAAATTTCACGAAATCCAATAACATTCAATTTACTAAAGTAAATGTGTTATAAAATAAACTTTATGATGTCATCATACAAATTGTTATGCTATGGGTCGCCTGTTTTTTCGATGCTACTAAAACACAAAAATTCTGCAAAATTTGACGGACTAGTCCTAACCCTAGTTGTAATCCTAACTCTAACACCAAATCTAACCCAATTTTTGACCATAATCTTAATCCCAATTAACCTTTAATCTTAACTCTAACACTGAACCAAACTCCATACCTAACCCTAACCCTAAATAATTTTCCGCGGATTTCTGCGAGTTAAATTCTTCCGTTTTTTTGTAATGCTTCCCCAGATTGAGTGTAACCTAGATTAAGACCAGCAGCTGGAAGCGCAAGTCTGCTTGGCCTGTCATATAGAAAACATGTGTTTGGTCTTTCTACACCAGTTTCAGAAGTCAAATATCTGCATATAGTAGCCAAAAAGTTTTCATCAATGCTCGGCCACCACAACCTACCTCGTATGTTTTGATATACTTTTAATAAAATAAAATATATTTAAGCTAAAAACATCTCAACAGTCTGTTTTACCTAAGGCAGTTCATCAGGAGGTAATTCCAAAACACAACACTGATATAAGACAGTGTGGGTGGAACCCAAACTTAAGGTGAAAGGTGAATACAAGCTCGAAAATTAAGGTAAGGTAAGCTATATAGATCTGCCACTTTTTAGCGTTGCTCGCTGAAACTGGCGAGTATATGATGATTTTGCCGCGAGCGATGGCGTTTACAAGACGGAAGATCAGTAAAGCGTGGAAAAAGCTTAAGGTAAAGGGTGTGGGTAAAAGAATTACTGGAGCTGAAATAAATATAGAGTCAAGCTAGAGCACAAATGAAAATTTCAGCAAAGAATGCATTACTTAATGTTTTTCAAGCTTAAATTTAGAGCGGTGTCTGCACTTGGAGATGAACTTAGATCGTTTGTTGAACTCAGAACTGAGGTGGACTCAAATCCTTTGGACGCAACCTCTGACCTCAACTCCGGAAAGTTTTAACCATATCGCAAACCCAACGACATGTCTCTTTACATTAATACTTGATCTAACCATCCGCCCTCCATCACCAAACAGCTGCCTGGCATAATTAATAACAGGATTGTCCAACAATTATGTGATCGTGAGTCATTTGACAATGCTATTTCATCATGCGCCGAGGCTTTAAAAAAATTCGGATATTCATCATGCAAGGCATAACCCATGCACTCAACGACTTCACCAAACCGCAAGAAACAAGGAAAAGAGACATCACCTGGTTCAAACCTCTAACAACGTGGAAGTTAAAACAAATATTGGCAAAAAGTTCTTCTATTATATTAACAAACACTATCCCCCGAACAACAAGCTCCACAAGATTTGCAACAAATTCAATGCCAAGCTCAGTTACAATTGCATGCTAAACATGGCATGCATTATCAAAAGCCACAATAATAAGCCAACAAGTCCAACCACTCAAACTGATGAGATGTCATGAAACTGCAGAACAAAATTTGAATGCCCGCTAAACGGCAAATGCCTAACGATTCACAAATCTCTATTGCAGTTCCCAACATCCCAACACGGCACTCTTTTGGGCTTTGTGAGACCGAGTTCAAAACCCGGTTTTACAACCACTGTTCATTATTCAAAAACCAACGAAAGATAAACGCTACAGAACTCTCCAAAGCTGTGTGAAATTGCAAAAAGAGAGGAATCGAACCCCACATATCTCGGTCCATCGCGTGGGAAGCCGCTGCATTTAAAAGTGGCACTAAGCGTTCCACCTCTGCCTAGCCGAAGAACCGGCCATTTTGTAAGCTGATCAATGTACTCTCCTAAACAAACGATCTGAGTTCATCTCCAAGTGCAGGCACCGCTCTAAATTTAAGCTTGAAAAACATTAAGTAATGCATTCTTTGCTGAAATTTTCATTTGTGCTCTAGCTTGACTCTATATTTATTTCAGCTCCAGTAATTCTTTTACCCACACCCTTTACCTTAAGCTTTTTCCACGCTTTACTGATCTTCCGTCTTGTAAACGCCATCGCTCGCGGCAAAATCATCATATACTCGCCAGTTTCAGCGAGCAACGCTAAAAAGTGGCAGATCTATATAGCTTACCTTACCTTAATTTTCGAGCTTGTATTTACCTTAAACAATAAAACGGACTTATTTAAGCGAAAATAACATCTCTTTGCTTATATTCCTAACCTTAGTTCAGTTGATTCTTATTTTTCTATCGTGTGTAAGTTTTGTCACAGCGCGGTGAATGTAAGAACTTTGATTTTTCGAATGAAACGCGATACTGAATTTTTTTGCAATACGGAATGCAATGAAACGTATTTTGCCACTGAGTGTAACTTTTTCTTTTTATGGGCAAGATATTTTATTTTTGGAGAAGCGCTTAAGATTATGAGCTTCTCATTAGCCTTTTATGCTAAATCTTCAGCTAGACTGGGCAACTACGATGCTTAGACTGCTTGACCCCGCCACCTGTCTGCCACATGCTGATAGAGACATCCCGTTAAGTGCCTTGACCAAGAATACAACAAGAGAGCTTTCCGGATTGTTCTCCACATCAACCTTTTTGTGCTGAGCGCCAAGCAGAAAAGCTGTGAATACCGTTTAAAGACTTTTGGTATGACTCGACTAAGGAAATGAACCTTAGATCTACCGACTACAAAATGGACGTTCTAACCTCTACGCCATCGCGCTGATTACTATGTAACATGATAGGCTTTGTATCAACAGAACAATGTTTAATCAAGACTCCGTAAATTCGGTTTCAAATTTCATTCTCCACATTTTCATTCTCTCGTATTTCTATTAAAGTATTGCTGAGCACCAGCAAAGGTACATGTGGATTTTGTCGAGTCATACAAAACACAGTAAAGTCCAACCTAATTCATTCAACTGCAAAGAGAACGATTTAATCATTATACTATATGCGCTGATAGAAATTTTAGATTAGCCTTTACCCCGAACAACATCTTTTAAAATACTCATAGAAATGGCGAAATCAACGCGCCTTGTTCTTTTCTATCAAAGATTGTTTTCAAGATATAATAATTTTTGTTTTTTGTAATTTTCGATAACACTACATTTACGTAAGGTTGATGTGGTTGCCCCTTATAACAATTTTGGTTCCTCAAAATGAATTGTCTATTGCGACTGACCAAACTTGAAATTCAGCCTAAAATAGGAGAAGCATAACAGATCTACAATTATTGGCTACAAGTCTTTGACAATGTTTAACAGCCGTCACTATTACTGCACAAGTCGCGAAAGCTGGAAACAAGCTCGGACTTTTTACTGACCTTTTTACTCATCGGACCTTTGCGTTTATTTCCGATGCTACTTCTGCATACACTGAAGCTCGAATAGCGCTCAACAATGCTTACCGTAAGAAAAAAAAGCAATATATCCACTCGTCACTTGTTCATGTCACGCAATCAAAATCCAAACAAGCCCATATCCAAGGTTGTGCACGATCTTCGTCAACTTGCTAAAGACTGTAACATTCGAGACTTAAATGCTGGAACCTATCAAAATGAGCTTTCTAGAGATGCCTTGAAAATTTTCTTAGTTCTTCTTCAATTTGATAAAAGCTACTTGAAGATGATCTTGACCTAAAATCTGCTGTGACTAAAGCTTAAAAGCAGGACCGAGCTCAAAAGAACTCCTGATTTCATCTAATGAATTACCCTTTATCGACCTTTACATGGAATGATTCAAGAACAGAAAATACCTGTTCACTAGACAAGCGAAATTCAAGCTTACAGCATTTGAGTATTCGCCTGCTGAAAAATCTCGAACGTCACATAAATATTATTTTTCTGGAGGAAATTTTCATTTTAATGCAAGAAAGAATTACTTCTCTAAGGATAAAATATGCTATAAATGCGACAAAAAAGGCCACTTCAAAGGCGTGTGTCAAAGTGCGTTACTAAAAGTAGTTAGTTTAACATATTTGTCGAATAATTCTAACCCTGGAAACATGTGGTGCTCTTTGAAAGATAGTCATTATTCTAATGAGGAAACCAATATCTTTGCCACTGCTCTTAGGTGTTTGAGTTCTACCGAGATGTCATCCATCATAAACGGACATTATGTTCAAAATTTAGTGGACACGAGAGCGTCAGGAAATTTTGTGAATCTGAACTTCGCACAAACCGCAAACCTGAAAGCAAAAGGGGTGCCCTTTCAAGTTTCATGGCTTCCAACAACAGAATTGCACCTGTGCTAGGAAAAGTTTGCTGTGGCATTTCAATGCAAGACCAAAATTATTGTGACGTTACTTTTGGAATAATTTCTGGACTGTGTGCTGATCCCATTCATCGGTCAAGATTTTTTGAAATCTCATAAGAAAATTGTTATTCAAATAAACAGTCCACAAAAGAACCTGGTCGTTTTGAACAATGCGACTCAATCCACTGTCTCAGCTTTGAGTGTTGAATCTAGACCTCTTTTCCAAAACTTACGTTCGGACTGCAGGCCAATTGCCGCGAATTTTCACTATTTTAATGAAGGGGACAAACAAATTTTCAGAACCGAGGTGAGCAAACTGCAAAAAAGAAGGCATAATAGAAAAGTATTTTTCGCATTGGCGAGCTCAAGTTCTCGTTTCGAGAAACGAAAGACATAAAAATCAAATGGTTGTTAATTACTCTCAGACTGCTCATAGACATACATTGCTTGATGCTTGCTTACTGTTTAATATAGAGAAACAAGTCTGTGAAATTACAAAAGGCACAATTTTAAGCATTTTAGATTTAAAGCCTGCGTACTATCAAGTAGCATTTTGTACCGTAGATCCACTTTACACCGCTTTTAAAGTGGATAGAAAACTTTATCAGGATATACAATTGCCATTTGTTATCACTAAGGGTGTGTCATCTTTTCAGGGTATGGTTGATCAATTAATAGAAAAACATAATTTAAAGGGCACTTATGCTTATGTTGATAACATTAACATTAAAGCCAACGTGACCCCCAACGCCTACATCCTTTTCTTGAACTGCCTCTTCTCAGCTGTGAGACGGAGTTCCAATGAGTTATTGGCATGTTTTTGTGCTACCCAAAATGGACTTCTTATTTCAGAAAAAATCCAACCCCTAATTCAATCGAACCTTGTCTCTAAATTCCCCTGTCGGAGGAAGCTATACCCGGTTTTGAAATCCTTCGTCACGACATCGCATCTACTTATCTTACTTGCAATATTGCTGGTGTGCATTTGTGGTTGAATGTGATTCTTCTAAAAATATTTTTGCTGCTACTCTTAATCAAGAAGGACAACCCGTCAGTAGTATAGGATGATTCATTTGGCGTCAATTTAGGCGATGCTATGACCTCATGATTTGGGGAAATTTTTGGTCACGAGTGAGGGGATTTTCGAAGTTGGGGAATTATCGAAGTTGTGGAATTTTTGAACCCTAACCATAACCTTAACCCTACCCCTATCCCTAACCCTAACCCTATGTAAAGAAGCTAGTCTTAGGTCTATTGTTTTTTGTGAGGAAGCTAAACCTAAATATGATAGTGTTAATTATAAGCTTAATAATTGTTTGTGAGAGAGATAACCGTAGTTTTAAGGAAGCTAACCCTAGATCTGAGGGTTCTAACTCTAAGTCTATTTTTGTAAGAGAGCCAGCCATAGCTGTACGGGAGCTACCTTAGACACTAATTTTTTGGGGGAGATCTGGGGGAGTTAACACCAATCTGAGGAGGCTAGTTCTAACGCGGTGTCATTTCAAAGAGTTGGTGCAAAAGCTATTATTCGTTATTACATAATGGTTTTTAGGATGTGATATCTTATTTCAATGACATAAGTTTTAACTAGACTGTGGGAATGTAGTTGTATGCTTATTGTGCAATCCATGACATATTGTATTTTTAGCCGGGATGCGATTTTTGCTTTTGTGTAGACTGGTTCGGACTTGTCCGTCGAAAGTTTTTAGATTACGTTTTATTCAGCTGTTTGTTATGATGCAATCTTTGTCTCCGACTTGTCCAGACTTGCCAAAGCTTTTTTTGTACGGTGCTTACATGATCAAAAGTTCTAAGGAAGCTAATTTTATTTGAAGGAGGTCGGAGGGAGCTAACCACAGGACACTAATTTTATGTGGCAGATGCCTGAGGGTGCTAACTCTAGGTCTATTTTTATGAGAGAGCTAATCACAAGGACACTAATTTTATGTGGGGGAGGTATAAGGGAGTTAACACCAATCTGAGGGAGCTAGTTCTAACACGGTATCATTTCAAAACGTTTGATGTCATTCTTATGATTTGTTATTATATATTGGTTTTTTGATTTTGTATTTCAATGACGTAAGTTTTTAAGTAGACTGTGGGAATGTAGTTGCATGCCTATTGCACAATCCATGACGTATTCTATTTTTCACCATGATGCGATTTTTGCTTTTGTGTAGACAGGTCCGGACTTGTCTGTCGAAAATTTTACGATATAATGTATGAAGATTACGTTTTATTCAGCTGTTGGTTAGAAATCTTTGTCTCTGTCTTGTCCAGACTTGCCCAAGCTCGAATCTTTTTCTCTGTATTGTGCTTACATGATGAAAAGTTCTAAGGAAGCTAACCATAGCTCTAAGGGCTAATTTTATTTGAAGGAGTTTAGGGGGAGATAACCCTAGACATTAATTTTATATGTGGGAAGTCGGAGGGAGCTAACTCTAGATCTGAGGGAGTTAACACTAAGCTGAAAGAGTTAACCCTAACACGGTGTGGACCGTCATTTCAAAAAGTTTGGTGCAAAACTTACAGCCTTATGGTACTTGATCTAATTATTATACATTTACATAGTGATTTTAAGGGTGTGATTCTGTATTTCAATGATGGAATCGGTTTTTAACTAAACTGTGGGAATGTAGTTGCATGCCTATTGCGCAAGCTGTCATGACGTAATCTATTTTTATTTAGAATGTAATTGCATCCCTATTGCACTTTCCATGGCGTAATCGTTTTAGCAAGACTGCAATTGCATCCATATTACACAATCCATCATGGTAAATAGTTATAATATACCATTGTGTGATTCAGTGTGCCCAAAAAAACCGCTATCGTTCAAAAATCCATGTATTCTCCACTATTTATTTAGCAAAGAATTTGATCGAGTCGCTCTTAGACCTATCCAAAGCATACGGTTTTGAAGCTAGCTGTTTTTTAACATTTTACGATTAAGATCGGTCAAAGTCTGTTGCATATTTGTTTCCAAAAAATGTTCACACGCTTTTATGACAAAAATATTTATCAACTTAGCTAGCTATTCATGCGGTTTCTGCATTACGTAATTACAATGCCAGCGTTTCAGGCAGACAGACTAGGTTGTTCAATTCAGGAAGTTTATATAGCAATCGAAACTAAAAATTTGTATAAACGTGGAAAATTAATTTCGGCGCCTGATAATGAGACGGCGAAAAAACCATGAGGTCATCAGAATCTACCGCGCCTACCAACAAAATATACAACTTTATCAATAACAAACAGAAAAACACGGTAAAAAATACAATTTTTAAATGGAAACACATTTTTCTTCATTTATGTCCACACATCGTCTTATCATGAGACAAAACTAACTGATTTGCACCATGCATTGCGACTTCAGACCAAGAAGCAGCCGCTACTTCGAAGTCAAAAGTTTTATTTAAACAGTCTCGATTCTATATGACAGCGTTTTTACAAAGACTCTTGTAAGCATGTTGTTGTATAGACTTATTATGCAAAGGCTCATGTGATCAAGCCGTAGACTTGTTATTCAACGTTACAGATCATAGGTATCAGCTAAGAGTCACGTAAATCTCATGTCTTATTACGTAGATCTTATGTCACAAATTAAGAATCAAAGCAAAATTATTCCTTAAAACTAGTTGTACAAATAATTTAACCGTTTTATAGTAAAAATTTTGTAGGTCAGCAAAAAAAACAGACCAATAAAATTTGTTCTATTTTAAAACAATACAGAAACTTTTTATCAAGGACATGGGTAGAGATTTAAGTTTACCTTTTGTCAGTGAAACCTTGTGTACAGATCGTTTCAACAGTACAACTTAGCTTGAAATAATTCACCGAGCATTGAATTTAGAATAAGTTTGTTACGGCATCACAAAACTATCATTAATGTGAACGTTCAAATTTTACTCATTCTTTGTGACACATTACAAATAATCTCTAATAAACACTCAAGACACAGGTTCTTTATCACATAATTTCGACATTTCTCTTCATTTTTGTACTTTCAATTTCATCCACCAGCATCGTTTCACTTGTTGAACGTCTTCCCTCGAATACTGTTCTTAACACACGTCTTTAAAGGTGTATCGCCTATCTTCATTTCGCAATATCGGTTTCATAAAATTTAGGACTTCACTCGCTCAACTGCTAAATCTGTGATCTTAGAGAAATTCTTATAGTCTTTGGCCATCGTCAGATGCAAAACTTTATTTTTGTTATAACAAAGTTGAAACGTCAGAAATTATGCTTAAAACCGCATCACGCTAGCCATGTGATAGATAATTAAACGGGAAGGGATCGTTTGGTTGAATTACAAAGAATTGCAGAGAATAACTACATGGATTGGCGTCATAAGAGAGTAGTTTGTAAAGGATAAGCCGTTTGAAACCGAGACGTCATAAATGCCTAAAACACACGTGACCGTTAAACACGCAGTAGCCCGTGTTATCACCAATTTGAACTTGTTATCTGAAGAGAACAATGCACACAGTGAGCCAGCGAGGGAAATACAACACATACTGGTGCTCTCACGGTCGTATATAAACAAAATAGTTGCTTTTGATTACTAAGATGACCTAAAAAGATGGTTTGAAGAAAAGTATATTTGACATCTTTTTGAGTTGAAATAGCTTTAAAGTTATGAAATCTCGTTTTTAAATATTGTTACAGCAACTAGGGTGCTATAATTTAACTTAACACAATATAACGTATTAATCCTAAACGTTTAAATGCTGACAAATCAAACATTATTTTTAAGCTCATAAAACTTAATTTCATACGTCAGAGCCGACATCACTGAAAACGAATCTCGCTTTGCCACCAATTTTTCTCCGTTAGACAAATTTTAGCTGCTTTTAATAAAAACCTTAACAATTTGAGCTTATTCGACTTCCATCACATATTTTTGAGTTATCAGTGCTGCTCTAAACATCACAACCTAACCGCGGATTTGAAAACTTTATCGTTTGTTTTAGCCGATATCTTCTTAATCACGTATTTCTGCAGGAATATTTTTCCCCGCCCACGCTATCCAGCTGAAATCTCACTTCCGCAATTATTGTTTTTTGAAATGATTGATTCCAAATACTATCCGTTTCTAAATTTCATGTCATGTAGTTTTATTGTCGTCCTATAGTCCAGTGCATTAACACACAGGTATAACATCGTGTGAAAACTCATTAGTTCCAGATTGTTAGAAATTATTTAGATCAAAATTTTCAAAAACTCATCAAACTTTTTGTATATAAAAGTATTCAGTCAAAATTTCTAACAGTTTGGTCTGCTTGTCTATGTAAAATAATGTGAGCTTACAGTTTCAACTCTCACGTAAATATTTTCCCAATTTACATCAATTTTATTAGTGAAAAAACACGTGTTTATCAAATATTTTATCAACTTTTCAAGAAATAAGAACCGCACTCCAGCGCGTTTGCTAGCATTACAAATACTTATCAACTGTTGCAAAGCTTCAACTTTAACTGAGCATCGAATTGTTAACTCTATGTTGACATAAACCGACACAAATAAAAAACTTGCCAAGACTTTCAAAGCTTTACAAAATCTATATGCGTTTACAAAGCAAAAAAATTTTTTGTACAGGTTTTTAAACCCTCACACTACCAGTTATATGCATTCACAAAACAAAAAGGACCTCAACTTTGTTGTGAAGTCGCCTTTAATTTTTATTGCATAATCCTAAGCTCACAATAGTTTGGTTGGCAACGTTATGAAACAAAAATTTTCAATTATAAGTGATTTTATTTAACTAACAATCTTTTTTATGATGCATTAAGACAACTTCAATACTAGTGTATTGGCAACTACAAAGCAAAATATTAATCAAAAAATCTATGTCTCTGAACTTATCTCATTTCTATGCGTTCCTCATAGTAACCGTTTCTAAGAGCTTCAGCCACAATCTTTAACTCTGAAACAAACCAAGTCTGACGGAACTTAACGTCTGGAAACACTTTTAGCTCTCTTTTTTTAGCAAACTAGGACATTAATTACCGATACGACTTGCATAAACACAAAACTTTTTATGCTGCTATTACTTACATATTTATAAAACAAACCTTACTTTTTATATACATCAGATAGTTAAAATTTTATCTAAACATTCTCACAAGCACTAAATTCATGATTTTTAACAGGGCTATATCTAACTTTAAATCTAAACAATTCTGATTTTTCTAACTAATCAAGTCAATTGCGTCAAATTTTGACTCTATTATATTGCAGTAGGTAATACACTCATATATCTTGATAAGCATTTACATAACAAAAGTAGTGCAAATTCTATTAAACACTTTAAAAGCTTTTATCTGTTTACCCTCACCAAAGATTGAACTCACAATTTTGGTCATTTTAATGCAACAAGACTTTTTTATATGTACACTTTACATTCAAAAAACGTTTAAAAATCTGAAGCTAACTATTTCTATCTGCTACCGCCACTCACGAAGATGTAACAAAAATGACTTGTTTAGGATGATTCTTTAAAGTTCTGTATAGTATAATTCATTCTTTTTAATCAAAGAAACTATTTGTGACATTATTTGAATGTGAAAACGAGTAAAAATTTTTGTAAACATTCTTACAAGTTCTTATCACTAAGCACGACTTTAATCAAAATACCAAATATTTTCAGAATTACAGCTACTCTTCATCGCGTTTAAATTTCAAACTCAGTTATATGCAATTAATATATAAAAGGCGTAGGTTTATCAGCAAATCAAAAAAATTTTACATGTTTCACCAAACGTCTTTTATAAAATATCTTATTATACGGCAAAAAGTCTAAATTTAAGATTTACCAAATAATTTTAGTTTCCTCACTATGTTCATCAAACTTGCAACGGTTACCATCAACACATTTAATTTCGAAACCAAATCTTATAAACTTACAATGCGCTTATATCCATCAGTTAAAATTTTCATGTAATTACTCTCGTCACACATTGAACTAGTAATCTTTAAGATTTTTATCAACTTTTAGATATATTAAAGGCAAACTTATGATTAAGTCGTGCATTAAAATTTTCGTCTTCACCAAAAATCAGATTCTCATAGAACATACAAGGTTAAAATTATGAAAAATTCTATTACATTTATGCCTAAGCTTGCATCAAACACTAAATTTAAAAACTATTACGGTGTAATGTATTACTGTAAAACAAAATTTCAAGTTTTTTTCCATTCTAAGGCGTCAGTTATCGCACCGTAGTCTTGACAATGCTATTTTTGAGTGCAAAACAAAACGAGTAACCTAATACTTCTCAACTAATAAGCATTTTTACATTATTTTAAGTTATAAATCTACCATTTTGTTGCATTCAATTGTCACAAAAGATCACTAGTTTTTGATGTTACATAAATGTCTTTACTTGAAAACATTTAGTTGTCTTAGTTTTTGTGTCTACTAGCCTTTTTGAGGTGACGTAATAAAATTCGGTTGAAACATCAAAGAAACGCTGCATATGGCACGGTTATGTCGGATTCTCAGCACGTGGCAACAAGACAGCAAAGCGTCAAATATTGTATGAAAACCAACTGGAATAAAGCAAATTATCGATATTTTACAAGTGTAAATGTGAGAATATTTTAAATTGTATTAAATACGACGTTGATAAGTTTTTCTAGATTTTATTAATATTTACAGCTCCACAGTAGTGAGTAAAAATATTGCTAAACGACCAAACTATTTTGAAAATTCTTTATTGGCGGCCACGCTGCTATGGTTTGGGAAGCTTTGTTGATGACGTAAATCGCCATTCTTTTTCCCTACCTCTTCCGTTGTCTCCATGAAAAGTACCTAATAACAATAGATATATTTCATGAATCTGATTTTTGGTGAAGACGAAAATTTTAATGCACGACTTAATCATAAGTTTGCCTTTAATGTATCTAAAAGTTGATAAAAATCTTAAAGATTACTAGTTCAATGTGTGACGAGAGTAATTACATGAAAATTTTAACTGATGGATATAAGCGCATTGTAAGTTTATAAGATTTGGTTTCGAAATTAAATGTGTTGATGGTAACCGTTGCAAGTTTGATGAACATAGTGAGGAAACTAAAATTATTTGGTAAATCTTAAATTTAGACTTTTTGCCGTATAATAAGATATTTTATAAAAGACGTTTGGTGAAACATGTAAAATTTTTTTGATTTGCTGATAAACCTACGCCTTTTATATATTAATTGCATATAACTGAGTTTGAAATTTAAACGCGATGAAGAGTAGCTGTAATTCTGAAAATATTTGGTATTTTGATTAAAGTCGTGCTTAGTGATAAGAACTTGTAAGAATGTTTACAAAAATTTTTACTCGTTTTCACATTCAAATAATGTCACAAATAGTTTCTTTGATTAAAAAGAATGAATTATACTATACAGAACTTTAAAGAATCATCCTAAACGAGTCATTTTTGTTACATCTTCGTGAGTGGCGGTAGCAGATAGAAATAGTTAGCTTCAGATTTTTAAACGTTTTTTGAATGTAAAGTGTACATATAAAAAAGTCTTGTTGCATTAAAATGACCAAAATTGTGAGTTCAATCTTTGGTGAGGGTAAACAGATAAAAGCTTTTAAAGTGTTTAATAGAATTTGCACTACTTTTGTTATGTAAATGCTTATCAAGATATATGAGTGTATTACCTACTGCAATATAATAGAGTCAAAATTTGACGCAATTGACTTGATTAGTTAGAAAAATCAGAATTGTTTAGATTTAAAGTTAGATATAGCCCTGTTAAAAATCATGAATTTAGTGCTTGTGAGAATGTTTAGATAAAATTTTAACTATCTGATGTATATAAAAAGTAAGGTTTGTTTTATAAATATGTAAGTAATAGCAGCATAAAAAGTTTTGTGTTTATGCAAGTCGTATCGGTAATTAATGTCCTAGTTTGCTAAAAAAAGAGAGCTAAAAGTGTTTCCAGACGTTAAGTTCCGTCAGACTTGGTTTGTTTCAGAGTTAAAGATTGTGGCTGAAGCTCTTAGAAACGGTTACTATGAGGAACGCATAGAAATGAGATAAGTTCAGAGACATAGATTTTTTGATTAATATTTTGCTTTGTAGTTGCCAATACACTAGTATTGAAGTTGTCTTAATGCATCATAAAAAAGATTGTTAGTTAAATAAAATCACTTATAATTGAAAATTTTTGTTTCATAACGTTGCCAACCAAACTATTGTGAGCTTAGGATTATGCAATAAAAATTAAAGGCGACTTCACAACAAAGTTGAGGTCCTTTTTGTTTTGTGAATGCATATAACTGGTAGTGTGAGGGTTTAAAAACCTGTACAAAAAATTTTTTTGCTTTGTAAACGCATATAGATTTTGTAAAGCTTTGAAAGTCTTGGCAAGTTTTTTATTTGTGTCGGTTTATGTCAACATAGAGTTAACAATTCGATGTTCAGTTAAAGTTGAAGCTTTGCAACAGTTGATAAGTATTTGTAATGCTAGCAAACGCGCTGGAGTGCGGTTCTTATTTCTTGAAAAGTTGATAAAATATTTGATAAACACGTGTTTTTTCACTAATAAAATTGATGTAAATTGGGAAAATATTTACGTGAGAGTTGAAACTGTAAGCTCACATTATTTTACATAGACAAGCAGACCAAACTGTTAGAAATTTTGACTGAATACTTTTATATACAAAAAGTTTGATGAGTTTTTGAAAATTTTGATCTAAATAATTTCTAACAATCTGGAACTAATGAGTTTTCACACGATGTTATACCTGTGTGTTAATGCACTGGACTATAGGACGACAATAAAACTACATGACATGAAATTTAGAAACGGATAGTATTTGGAATCAATCATTTCAAAAAACAATAATTGCGGAAGTGAGATTTCAGCTGGATAGCGTGGGCGGGGAAAAATATTCCTGCAGAAATACGTGATTAAGAAGATATCGGCTAAAACAAACGATAAAGTTTTCAAATCCGCGGTTAGGTTGTGATGTTTAGAGCAGCACTGATAACTCAAAAATATGTGATGGAAGTCGAATAAGCTCAAATTGTTAAGGTTTTTATTAAAAGCAGCTAAAATTTGTCTAACGGAGAAAAATTGGTGGCAAAGCGAGATTCGTTTTCAGTGATGTCGGCTCTGACGTATGAAATTAAGTTTTATGAGCTTAAAAATAATGTTTGATTTGTCAGCATTTAAACGTTTAGGATTAATACGTTATATTGTGTTAAGTTAAATTATAGCACCCTAGTTGCTGTAACAATATTTAAAAACGAGATTTCATAACTTTAAAGCTATTTCAACTCAAAAAGATGTCAAATATACTTTTCTTCAAACCATCTTTTTAGGTCATCTTAGTAATCAAAAGCAACTATTTTGTTTATATACGACCGTGAGAGCACCAGTATGTGTTGTATTTCCCTCGCTGGCTCACTGTGTGCATTGTTCTCTTCAGATAACAAGTTCAAATTGGTGATAACACGGGCTACTGCGTGTTTAACGGTCACGTGTGTTTTAGGCATTTATGACGTCTCGGTTTCAAACGGCTTATCCTTTACAAACTACTCTCTTATGACGCCAATCCATGTAGTTATTCTCTGCAATTCTTTGTAATTCAACCAAACGATCCCTTCCCGTTTAATTATCTATCACATGGCTAGCGTGATGCGGTTTTAAGCATAATTTCTGACGTTTCAACTTTGTTATAACAAAAATAAAGTTTTGCATCTGACGATGGCCAAAGACTATAAGAATTTCTCTAAGATCACAGATTTAGCAGTTGAGCGAGTGAAGTCCTAAATTTTATGAAACCGATATTGCGAAATGAAGATAGGCGATACACCTTTAAAGACGTGTGTTAAGAACAGTATTCGAGGGAAGACGTTCAACAAGTGAAACGATGCTGGTGGATGAAATTGAAAGTACAAAAATGAAGAGAAATGTCGAAATTATGTGATAAAGAACCTGTGTCTTGAGTGTTTATTAGAGATTATTTGTAATGTGTCACAAAGAATGAGTAAAATTTGAACGTTCACATTAATGATAGTTTTGTGATGCCGTAACAAACTTATTCTAAATTCAATGCTCGGTGAATTATTTCAAGCTAAGTTGTACTGTTGAAACGATCTGTACACAAGGTTTCACTGACAAAAGGTAAACTTAAATCTCTACCCATGTCCTTGATAAAAAGTTTCTGTATTGTTTTAAAATAGAACAAATTTTATTGGTCTGTTTTTTTTGCTGACCTACAAAATTTTTACTATAAAACGGTTAAATTATTTGTACAACTAGTTTTAAGGAATAATTTTGCTTTGATTCTTAATTTGTGACATAAGATCTACGTAATAAGACATGAGATTTACGTGACTCTTAGCTGATACCTATGATCTGTAACGTTGAATAACAAGTCTACGGCTTGATCACATGAGCCTTTGCATAATAAGTCTATACAACAACATGCTTACAAGAGTCTTTGTAAAAACGCTGTCATATAGAATCGAGACTGTTTAAATAAAACTTTTGACTTCGAAGTAGCGGCTGCTTCTTGGTCTGAAGTCGCAATGCATGGTGCAAATCAGTTAGTTTTGTCTCATGATAAGACGATGTGTGGACATAAATGAAGAAAAATGTGTTTCCATTTAAAAATTGTATTTTTTACCGTGTTTTTCTGTTTGTTATTGATAAAGTTGTATATTTTGTTGGTAGGCGCGGTAGATTCTGATGACCTCATGGTTTTTTCGCCGTCTCATTATCAGGCGCCGAAATTAATTTTCCACGTTTATACAAATTTTTAGTTTCGATTGCTATATAAACTTCCTGAATTGAACAACCTAGTCTGTCTGCCTGAAACGCTGGCATTGTAATTACGTAATGCAGAAACCGCATGAATAGCTAGCTAAGTTGATAAATATTTTTGTCATAAAAGCGTGTGAACATTTTTTGGAAACAAATATGCAACAGACTTTGACCGATCTTAATCGTAAAATGTTAAAAAACAGCTAGCTTCAAAACCGTATGCTTTGGATAGGTCTAAGAGCGACTCGATCAAATTCTTTGCTAAATAAATAGTGGAGAATACATGGATTTTTGAACGATAGCGGTTTTTTTGGGCACACTGAATCACACAATGGTATATTATAACTATTTACCATGATGGATTGTGTAATATGGATGCAATTGCAGTCTTGCTAAAACCGATTACGCCATGGAAAGTGCAATAGGGATGCAATTACATTCTAAATAAAAATAGATTACGTCATGACAGCTTGCGCAATAGGCATGCAACTACATTCCCACAGTTTAGTTAAAAACCGATTCCATCATTGAAATACAGAATCACACCCTTAAAATCACTATGTAAATGTATAATAATTAGATCAAGTACCATAAGGCTGTAAGTTTTGCACCAAACTTTTTGAAATGACGTCCACACCGTGTTAGGGTTAACTCTTTCAGCTTAGTGTTAACTCCCTCAGATCTAGAGTTAGCTCCCTCCGACTTCCCACATATAAAATTAATGTCTAGGGTTATCTCCCCCTAAACTCCTTCAAATAAAATTAGCCCTTAGAGCTATGGTTAGCTTCCTTAGAACTTTTCATCATGTAAGCACAATACAGAGAAAAAGATTCGAGCTTGGGCAAGTCTGGACAAGACAGAGACAAAGATTTCTAACCAACAGCTGAATAAAACGTAATCTTCATACATTATATCGTAAAATTTTCGACAGACAAGTCCGGACCTGTCTACACAAAAGCAAAAATCGCATCATGGTGAAAAATAGAATACGTCATGGATTGTGCAATAGGCATGCAACTACATTCCCACAGTCTACTTAAAAACTTACGTCATTGAAATACAAAATCAAAAAACCAATATATAATAACAAATCATAAGAATGACATCAAACGTTTTGAAATGATACCGTGTTAGAACTAGCTCCCTCAGATTGGTGTTAACTCCCTTATACCTCCCCCACATAAAATTAGTGTCCTTGTGATTAGCTCTCTTATAAAAATAGACCTAGAGTTAGCACCCTCAGGCATCTGCCACATAAAATTAGTGTCCTGTGGTTAGCTCCCTCCGACCTCCTTCAAATAAAATTAGCTTCCTTAGAACTTTTGATCATGTAAGCACCGTACAAAAAAAAAGCTTTGGCAAGTCTGGACAAGTCGGAGACAAAGATTGCATCATAACAAACAGCTGAATAAAACGTAATCTAAAAACTTTCGACGGACAAGTCCGAACCAGTCTACACAAAAGCAAAAATCGCATCCCGGCTAAAAATACAATATGTCATGGATTGCACAATAAGCATACAACTACATTCCCACAGTCTAGTTAAAACTTATGTCATTGAAATAAGATATCACATCCTAAAAACCGTTATGTAATAACGAATAATAGCTTTTGCACCAACTCTTTGAAATGACACCGCGTTAGAACTAGCCTCCTCAGATTGGTGTTAACTCCCCCAGATCTCCCCCAAAAAATTAGTGTCTAAGGTTAGCTCCCGTACAGCTATGGCTGGCTCTCTTACAAAAATAGACTTAGAGTTAGAACCCTCAGATCTAGGGTTAGCTTCCTTAAAACTACGGTTATCTCTCTCACAAACAATTATTAAGCTTATAATTAACACTATCATATTTAGGTTTAGCTTCCTCACAAAAAACAATAGACCTAAGACTAGCTTCTTTACATAGGGTTAGGGTTAGGGATAGGGGTAGGGTTAAGGTTAGGGTTAGGGTTCAAAAATTCCACAACTTCGATAATTCCCCAACTTCGAAAATCCCCTCACTCGTGACCAAAAATTTCCCCAAATCATGAGGTCATAGCATCGCCTAAATTGACGCCAAATGAATCATCCTATACTACTCCCGTCACATTTCATTCTCATACCATTTCAAAAAGTAAAGCCCGCTATTCTACTGCAAAGAAAGCGGCCACTGTCATAGATGCAGTAAGAAAATGGACTTATTATTTATACGATAAACAATTTACTTTACTTACCGACCAAAAGGCAGCCTCTTTGTCGCTAAATCCTTTTTGCTTAGGCATAGTAAAGAACATGATCGTTCAAATGTGGAGTACTGAGTTGGGAAACTTTGACGACGACACTCACAATGTTCCAAGAAAAACTAATTTGGCTGCAGATGCTCTTTCTAGTGTTTGTAACATAATTAATTGTGCTTCTGATTTAGAAAATGTACTTAAAGAGCTCTGGGATCTTAGAGTTACACAATTGTCTCATTTTTTTCGCATAAAAACTCTTAATAACTGAATTATCAATGACTAGTATCTTAATATCATATTAAATTTAATAATAAAAGTTTGTTTTTCTTTTTCTTTTTGTTTAGCCCTGATGAAGTCCCCGTGAGGGGACAAAAAGCTTCGGTGAATTTGTTTGTGTCAATTATTGTTATGTTAATTTGATTATGTTTAATAAAGCATTATTTTGGATTTTCGTTTGGTTCCTTAAAACCTGGAAGAAAAGTTCCCCCCTATCCGAAATTTATTATTCAATTTCAAGCAAGAGGGGCGTCAATATCAAAATCTTTCGGAAATATGAACAATTATGCAAGAAACTATCAATCTTAAAATTAGACCTATTCTTTTTCAATAAATGTTTGGACCTTAATCTAATACCGGACTTTATACGGTTTAAACTCCCTCATCTTCAAGCCTACAAGAAACTCTCCCAAATTTACCGATCAGCAATTAATTCGCACATTTCCATGATCCAACAGGAACGTACCAAACTATATAAAGAGACGAATCATTACTCAAAACTCATCAAACAACAAGTTTCCTACTTTGAATTCAGTCTACTAATGTACCGTATCAAATTGTCAATAAAACCCGTACTCTTGAACAAATTAAACAAGTTAAATTATAAATTGTTCAACCTGTGGAAGAAGCATAAATTACGATTATCAGATTGCCTCGTTAACCATAGTGACAAGAGTCTCTCAGTTGAAGAAAAAAATGCATTATATCTCGGCTTGAAACACCATATTCTCGCGAATAATATTGATACTCTGAAATTAAAATCTACAATCGAAAATTATACCAGCAAAGTATTTAAAGTGCATAAAGTCCTACCTGACGATGAATTTAAAGACGAACTAAAATTTGCCACTACAGCCTTTCTAAAAGCTTCCACAACAAGATGTCGATCAAGATACAACAAAGCCCTACACAACTGCCTTTCTAAACTTTCCAGGAATAAAACAATAAAAATTTGCCAATTTGATAAAGGAAATGGTGTAGCTATGTTGGATTCAGAATGTTACTTTAAAAAGTTGGACTCAATAGTTAATGATTCTACTAAATTCAAAGAAATCAACTTTAGTCATGACAATAATTCACTCGAAGGTTGTAAGTCTGCCCCCTGGATTAAAAAAGCTAACAGTGTTAAGTATTACCTTACAACATACAATAAACCAATTGTTGACCCCGTCACCTATTTAAACCTGTTACCGTCAGGCAGTGTACCCGGCCGCCTTTATGGTAAAGCAAAAATTCATAAAACAGGATGTCCCCTTAGACCAGTCACTTCTATGATTAATACCCCTGAACATAACCTAGCTAAATGGCTCGATTCTTTAATCAAACCTTATATCCCTGATCGTTATTCCCTATCTTCAACTTCGAGTTTTATTGACAGGATTAAAGAACTCAAGCCTAACGATGATGCAAAATTAGTGAGTTTCGATGTCACTAGCCTCTTTACTAACGTTCCAGTAGATCTTGTAATCGATGATATTGCCAATAAACTATTCTCGTATGATGTCGCCTCGAAGTTACCTTTTCTTCAAGCCAAGAAATCAATTACACAAAACATGTTTAAAAAAACTTTTAAAACTTAGCACAGAAGGTATGTTTATTCATTATGGTAAATTATTTTCGCAAATTGATGGTGTAGCTATGGGAAACCCTTTAGGTCCTACGTTAGCCAATTGGTTTCTTGGAATGATCGAAAAGAAAATTTTCGATCAACATCTTTCGTTCTATCCATCATTTTATGTACGTTATGTGGACGATGTGTTTGCCATCTGTAATTCCGCAATTGAAGTTCATATGTTCTTAGAAGTGCTTAATAACCAGCACCCTAACCTTCGTTTCACATGTGAGGAGGCTTCAGGCCCCTCACTACCATTTCTTGATGTCGAACTAACGATTTGCGACGGAGAATTCAATATCTGTGTATACCGCAAACCAACTTTCACCGGGGTACTCCTACATTTTAACAGCATAGCACCTTTATCTTGGAAACGAGGCCTCATTAATTGCTCATTACATCGTGCTTATTTATACTCTTCAAATGATTCGTTATTGAAAACCGAAATTACCCGTATCCTCTCTGTATTTAAACGGAACGGTTACCCAACATCTTTCATCCTAAATGTAATTGAAAAATTTAAGATTAAATTCAAAAACCAGAACCAACAATCTCCTACGGAATTTTCCAATAATACCCCCAACTTAAGTCCTTATTTAACACTCCCATATATTGGTACCCCGTCCATCAAATTGAGTAAACGCCTTGCTGCATTGTTTCGTGACAGACTGAGCACTGATATTAAAATAGCCCTATCAAACTTTTAAAATAATCTCTTATTTTAACCTTAAATATCCTTTACCCGCTCTTTTCTGTTCGAATGTTGTCTATAAATATACTTGTTCTTGGGATAAGAACACGTCATACATCGGTATGACGACTAGACCACTATTCGTCAGAATTGAAAACCATCTTTCCAATAACTTAAGATCATCTAACTCCGCTATCAAATCCCATCGTGATCAGTGCAAAGCCTGCAGAGAAACAATACCAGCAGAGCAAAACTTCACGTTATTGAAAAAGTGCCGTTTCAGCACTGAAACCGAGCTAATGGAAGTGTTGAATTTACACGTATAAATTTTATGTAAAATGTTCTGAGTTTTAAACCCGCAGTCTTTCGATTCAAACCTGACACTTAAATTCATACGTCGTGCTGATACTAATAACATGTGAGCCTTTTGCCCGGAGCTTTGCTAAATTTACGTGTGTTTAATTCGAAGCCAAAGTCAAAAAATGTATGTGAACCAGTAGAATTGAGAATTGACTACGAGGAGAATGGTAGGAAAATTTGTAACTGTAAGAAGATTCGCGTAATATAGTTGTTGGAGATTGTTACTGCTGTTGTTGGATCACAAGTATACTGTTACGTCTTGCATATACATTTGGAACGGTTCCGCCATAGTCCGGTAAGCCCAATTTTAATATTGCTTTGTTACTTATTTTCCCGCTGGATTTTCCTTATAACGATTGTATTATATCTAAATTATTAATCCCGAAGTTGGAGCATAACTTGTAGTAGCCTGATCCCGTTTTGAACTCGTAGTTCCCGTTTTGAACCCGTAGTTTGATCCCGTTTTTGTGTATGTGATTTTGTGTGTAATCGAACCCGCATTTATAATCTTATTTGTGTGTATTTCACTTCCTAATTCGTCTCCCGTATTGCAGATAACCGTACTTCTAGCGCTCGCCCACATTGATACAACATCAAATATAAATATTAATAACATTCGAGTGGAAGTGAATTCTGGAATACGCGTCAAATTCGGCTATACACCTGTCTCAGCAGCCTCAGTCCTCCAAAGCTGAATAAAAAGGGCTGCTGTTACAAAGTTATCGGACTGAACCAAAGCGTCTTCGAGCGTCCAGTGTACTTGGTGAGTCTGTGTCGTTCCTTTCTTTGTGGTACTAACTATTACTATGGAGGTAAACCTTGGGGAAATTGCAAGGTTAAAACAGCGGTTGCAAAATTTGTATATTCGAGCCGAGAGCTTGATGCTGAAGCGTGAAGGCGTCAAACCTTTGGAAAGGTTTTTACCCGAAATAGACAGCTGCTTTGAAAAGCTTATTGAAGCATGTGATCCCGTTCCTAAAGATGAGTTAGTACCAGGTACCGATTGGAGCAAGTTAGACCTGATGAAAGAAAAGGAAAGCTTCGATGTGCACGCTGTTAGATGGCTTTCTAATAATGAACCCTTGCAAAAGTCAGAGCTTGTAAGTGCAAGCAAGGCACCCTCGTATTCTGTTATGTCAGGTAGTTCGACAAAAAGTGAGAAACTTCGTAGTCAAGTGAGACTAAAGGTTGCTACCGTTGCAATGAAGCAGGAATCTACACGAGGTTATGAAACAAGATTACGTGCAAGGCAGCGTGCAGAAGAGAAAAAGAAAAAGATCCTCGCAGATGCGGAAAGAAAACAAAAAGAATTAGAAAGAAAGACTCGTCAAGAGATGGAAAGAACTCTTGAGGAAGTAGATCGTGAGCTGTTTGAAATTGAAGAAAGTGCCGCGGAAAATCTTCGCAAAAAGGAATTAGAGTTTGAAATGGCTAGAGCAGAAGCCAGCGCATGGAATGAGGTTGCCGATATCCCCGCCCCGGAAGTTCAGCCAAATGTAAACGATATGTCAGCACGTGCCATACCGATAATTGAGCCTGATGAAGTAACAGGTCAAGCTGATCCCCGTAATGTGCACACAGTGCATGTGCCCGTGGAAATTCCGTCCACATCAATACAAACAAATCAACCCGCAGATAATTTAAATTACTCCAACAAGCTTGATTCGCAGTCTAAGCAGCGAAAGTATACAAATGTATATAGTGCACCGCATTCCCGTGTGTTGCCAAATGTGTCGCAACCAGCTTGTGAAGACTTTAGAAACGTGAATAATTTTAACTCGACTAGAGTTCAAGCGAATAGTCACCTCCCGGGTTTGCCCTTCTCTCAGAATAAACCCCCAGTTGTATTAACACAGAATGTTAGTCATTCAGCTGGCCAACAAAACTTATACCAATGTCATGGGCAGCAATCACAACAACCGTATGCTCATACATCTGAAGGGTTTAATTATGCTTATTCCCAACCTAATGCAAATACGTTAACACAAGCCAGTCCCGCCGCTCCTGTACTGGGTTTGAGGAAAAATCGTCCTGCACCAGCTGTAGTAATTGAAAAGTTTGATGGCGACCCAATGAATTACTGGCTTTTTGCGCGGCAATTTGAAGCACACGTTTTAGGAAAAGTTGAGGAATATGAGCTATTTCCTTTACTTTATCAAAGCTGTGAGTCAAATGTTCAGTTGAAGATTAGCCACTTGTCAAATCAACATCCCAGCACTAGTTTTCGTTTGGCATGGGACACCTTATTTGATGAATATGGACATCCGCATGAAATTGCACGATGTTGTGAAGAGCGACTAAAAAATGCTCCAAAGGTGGATGATGATGACCGTGAAAAATTGAAATCACTTGCAAATCTGATGGAAAAGTGTTGTATCTCCCTCGAGCATATTGGCCAAGCTTCAAGTCTTGATTCCATGCATGTGTTAATGGGAATTGTGAACAAGCTACCCGTGGATATAAAGCGCAGTTGGGTCGAATACTCCGTCGGAGTTGAACGTCGGTCAGGACAAAGAGCGAAGTTTATTGATCTCTCTGCATTTCTTACAGAACGTAGCCGTGTAGCTAATTCACTATTCGGGAAAGAAACCTTCCCCGGGAAAACTAAAACTCGCCGGGAACGAGCGTACGTGACATCCGTAGCAGTGAACAACAAGATGCAAGTGGAAAAGGTCTTGAAATGCTATTTGTGTAGTGGCAGTCACAGGTTGACAGCTTGTAAAGAATTTATGAAAAAGAGTGTTGAGGAAAGAATTGAATTTGTTCGCAGTAAAATGCTATGTTTTAAGTGTCTTGGAGGAAAACACATTGCTCGTGAGTGTAAATCTAATATAAGATGCACCGAAGATGGATGCACTGGCACATTGCACCATTCACTTCTTCATAAACCACCAAAACTAAGGGTATCAGAGCGACATTCCTCTTCTAATGATGTCGCTCATTCTTCGTCGGCGACAAATGCATGTAGTACAGTCCAAACTGCTAACTCCTGTCAGAAAAAGACTTCATCTTCTGTGTTTCTTAATGTGGTTCCTGTAAAGGTAAAATATATGAATACTGTGCGGGAGATTTACGCCTTTTTGGACCAAGGATCAACGAGTTGCTTTTGTGACGAATCTCTTGTCAAATCTCTAGAGGCAAAAGGAAATAAACAACAACTTACCTTACGAACGCTGACAACGCCTCAGGTTTTGAACACGGAAACTGTAAAACTGTCAGTGCAGAATTTAAATGGTGGTGAATGGATCGATTTACCGGAAGTAGCCGTGGTTCCAGAGATTCCAGTGAAACCTAACACCTTACCTGAACCTGATGTTTTCAAAGAACATAATTATTTAAGAAATATTGACTTTCGCGATATTTCTGTAGATACGGTACAGGTTCTAATTGGAGCCAACGTTCCACAAGTGTTCAGAGTTGAAGAAGTTAGATCTTCCCGGTTTTCTAATCTACCAGATGCCGTACGTACCCCATTGGGCTGGTCTTTACTCGGTCCCTCATTTACATCTTCACTGGAAAAGGACAAAGATGTTTGTTTTGTGTCAGCACATTTTGGTGCTAAAGGTAATGTCAATGTGATGGAAGCTAGTGTTATGAATTCAGCAATCGAAGAGATTCCCAATGCTGATAGAGAGCTAGATAATATTATATGTCATGGAAAGGGACTATCTATAGAAGATCGTAAAATGTACGAACTAATGCTGGAGTCGATAAAATTTGATGATGGTCATTATGTGCTTCCTTTGCCCTGGAGAAACGAAGAAGTTTTTCCCAACAACAAAACTATGGCTGTGAAGAGGTTGAAGCACTTAAAGAAGAAATTGAATAAAGATCCACAACTGAAGGCACGGTACACCACTGAAATGCAACTCATGGTTGATAAAGGCTTTGCGGAAAGAGTGCCTGAAAATGAAGATTTAAAATCAAATCCGAAACGATGGTTTATCCCACATCATGCTGTTTTTAATCCAAAAAAGCCAGATAAGCTTAGAGTGGTATTTGACTGCGCCGCAGAATATCAAGGAACCTCATTGAATAAAATGTTAATGCAAGGACCTGATCTTATTAACAGTTTAGTGGCCGTCTTGCTAAGATTCCGGAAGGATAAAATAGCTATAATATCTGATATTGAAGCAATGTTTTACCAAGTCAAGGTAGTGCCACAGCACAGAGACAGTTTGAGCTTTCTATGGTGGCCAGGAGGGGATTTAGATAAAAATCCTGTGACGTACCGTATGACGGTACATTTGTTTGGGGCAACCTCATCGCCATCTTGTGCTACCTTTGCTTTACGACAATCAGCAAAGGACTTTGGAATAGAATTTGAGCCTTATGTTGGTAATGCCATAGAAAATTGTTTTTATGTTGACGATTGCTTGCTTGGTGTACCAGATTCTTCTACAGGTATAGCCATGGTAAACGATCTTCGATCCCTGCTATCAAAGGCCGGATTTCGACTAACAAAATGGATTTCTAACTGCACTGAATTAATGGAAGGCTTGCCAGAAGACGAATGGTCCAAGTCTTGCAAGATCCATGCTTTGGATGACGGAAGACATGAACGTGTCTTGGGCGTTAATTGGGAATTTGATAGCGACGTCTTTACCTTTGTGGTTGATCTACCTTGGAAGCCTCGTACAAAGAGAGGTATGCTCGCGACAATGAATGCCGTATTTGATCCTTTAGGATTTATCACTCCCATCGTGTTGGAAGCCAAATTGCTATACCGAAATTTGTGTGAAAAGAAATTAGATTGGGACGAATCAATGCCTGCAGAAGATTTATTGCGATGGGAACGATGGTTGGAAAATTTAATGCATTTGAGAATGGTTTCAATCCCTAGGTGGCTAGGTTTGAATTCTTCAAAGGACAATCAAACATGCCAGCTACACTACTTTGTTGATGCATCTCAATTGGCGTACGGAGCAGTGAGTTACCTAAGAGTTGTAGATTACGCAGGCAACACATCTTGTTCATTAGTTATGAGCAAATCCTACTTGGTACCAAAAAACGAGATTTCCATACCCCGTTTGGAGCTATTGGGTGCTGTTACAGCGGTAAAAATGGACTGCATGCTAAGAAAAGAATTACATATGCAGCTTAGACCATCTGTGTTTTGGACTGATTCCTTGATTGTTTTGCATAGCCTCATAAATGAGAGGAAGCGATTCCCGCCATTTGTCTCGCGTCGGCTCGCACTGATAACAAAAGCTACCAATGTCAACAACTGGAATTACGTTCCAACTTCACTGAATCCTGCAGATTTACTATCCCGTGGTGCAAGAGCAGATATTATCGTAAAAGGAAATGTATGGTTTACTGGACCCGAGTATTTGACACAAAGTCCCAGTAAATGGCCAGGACGCTTCAACAAGAAAGAACTGTCACCAGAAGAAGTCAAGCTTTTTGACAAAGCCCGAGTTGATTGTTTTAGTTCTTGTGTAGTTGACAATACGACTTCTCCAGTTGATAAGCTAATAACCTATTTTTCTTCTTGGTATAGGTTGAAAAAGGCCACTGCGTGGATTTTGAAATTTAAAGCTTACATTATGTCTTGCAGGTCGAAGGATATCCGCCTCGACAAGAAGCTAACAGTTGATGACTTGCGAGCTGCAGAGTCAGCTCTCATAATGTACGAACAGAGACAATGTTTTGGTGACGTAATTCAGCGGATGCCAAATAAGGTGCCGGTTTCCAAACAGTCCTCAGTGATGAAATTAGACCCCATTGTAATAGATGGCATTATGCGAGTCGGTGGGCGACTTGATAGAGCGCCAGTTGGGTTTGAAGCACGCCATCCCATTATATTAGCCCATGTTTCGCATATCACTCACTTGATTATTTCTCACTTTCATGTTTTGACAGGTCATGGTGGTATAGGCCTGACAATGAACTCATTCTTTCAACGATTTTGGATAATCAAAGCTACTTCCGCTATCCGTAGAGTGATTACTAATTGTACACATTGCCGGTTGCGGTATGCAAAACCGAATCAGCAACTGATGGCTAATCTGCCACAAGATCGGCTTCAAGTCGATAGCCACCCGTTCGCTTACTGTGGAGTAGATTACTTTGGCCCTCTCTATATTCGTCAAAAAAGAAGTAATATAAAAAGATATGGGTGTTTATTTACTTGCCTGACTACCAGAGCTGTCCATTTAGAAGTTGCCACTGACTTGTCTGCAGATGCATTTATAAACGCACTAAGAAGATTCTTATCCAGAAAAGGCCCAGTGATCTGCATGTACTCCGATAATGGGACCAATCTAGTAGGAGCGGAACGTATGCTCCGTGAAGCATTGCAAAAATGGAATGAACACCCGGTTCAAGAGTTCTTGCTCCAAAAGGAAATCCGTTGGTCATTCAACCCCCCTTCAGCTAGCCATATGGGTGGAGTGTGGGAACGAATGATACGGTCGGTTAGACGTATTCTGATATCTCTAACGAGCCAGCGGAATCTCAGCGACGACCAGTTGCACACTTTTCTGTTGGAAGCTGAGTCTATATTGAACTCGCGACCTCTTTCACCTGTGATACTAGATATTGATGAGCAAAAACCATTAACCCCGAATCATTTGTTAAAGCTACATCCCACCCAAGCATTACTTCCAGTACTCACGTCAAAAGAAGATTGCTATGCCAAGCGTCGTTGGTTGTACGTTCAATTTTTGGCAGATCAATTTTGGAGACGATTTTCAAGTGAATATTTTCGTACGATCATTAGTCGTCAAAAATGGCATAAAACTAAGCCAAACTTAAAACCCGGTGATGTAGTTTTGATTGTCGATGAGTCCACGCCGAGATCACAATGGAATCTCGGCAAAGTTGCGTCTGTATGCCCCGATAAATACGGCGTAGTACGAAATGTAACTGTTGATATCAGAGGACGTGAAATTCGTCGCCCAATCCACAAACTGTGCGTGATTGCTCCAAAGGAAGATGAAATTCCTACTGAGGAGCTTACCAGTGCAGATTCTGCTGCAGATGAACTTTCCAAAAAATGACAACAGCTATCAATATGTCTATAAAATTCATTGTGTAAATTTTTTGTTGCGTGTTTGTAAATAATCGTAATTATTGCGGGGGGAGTGTTGAATTTACACGTATAAATTTTATGTAAAATGTTCTGAGTTTTAAACCCGCAGTCTTTCGATTCAAACCTGACACTTAAATTCATACGTCGTGCTGATACTAATAACATGTGAGCCTTTTGCCCGGAGCTTTGCTAAATTTACGTGTGTTTAATTCGAAGCCAAAGTCAAAAAATGTATGTGAACCAGTAGAATTGAGAATTGACTACGAGGAGAATGGTAGGAAAATTTGTAACTGTAAGAAGATTCGCGTAATATAGTTGTTGGAGATTGTTACTGCTGTTGTTGGATCACAAGTATACTGTTACGTCTTGCATATACATTTGGAACGGTTCCGCCATAGTCCGGTAAGCCCAATTTTAATATTGCTTTGTTACTTATTTTCCCGCTGGATTTTCCTTATAACGATTGTATTATATCTAAATTATTAATCCCGAAGTTGGAGCATAACTTGTAGTAGCCTGATCCCGTTTTGAACTCGTAGTTCCCGTTTTGAACCCGTAGTTTGATCCCGTTTTTGTGTATGTGATTTTGTGTGTAATCGAACCCGCATTTATAATCTTATTTGTGTGTATTTCACTTCCTAATTCGTCTCCCGTATTGCAGATAACCGTACTTCTAGCGCTCGCCCACATTGATACAACATCAAATATAAATATTAATAACATTCGAGTGGAAGTGAATTCTGGAATACGCGTCAAATTCGGCTATACACCTGTCTCAGCAGCCTCAGTCCTCCAAAGCTGAATAAAAAGGGCTGCTGTTACAGGAAGCGTTCCTAATCAAACGCCTTAAGCCATCCCTTAATATAAAACTCGGTTATTCACAAGGAGCCAAGTCGCTCCTATAAGTGTTCCATTGAGTGGTACAGTGCTAAAACATTACTAACTGAATTATCAACGACTAGTAAGTTAATATCACATTAAATTTAATAATAAAAGTTTGTTTTTCTTTTTCTTTTTGTTTAGCCCTGATGAAGTCCCCGTGAGGGGACGAAAAGCTTCGGTAAATTTGTTTGTGTTAATTATTGTTATGTTAATTTGATTATCAATATATATAAAACTCAAAGTTTGTCTGTCTGTATGTCCGCTATAGAAATAAAACTGGAGACATTTAGATACAAACAAACATATGAATCTTATATAATTTTTTCCAGGGAAGCCAAGTACGGTATTTTGATTTTGATCAGAATCGTCTATGGGGGGTTACGAGCCTATATTTATTCAACCTATATTAAAATACTAGAGTTGTCTAAAGTTTTTGTTAGGTACCACAAACAGAAAAAAATTTGTGACAAATAAAAATCCAAATTTGATGGTTATGAGCAAGACTGTACTTCAAAGAATCACTAGCAGATTTACCCGTCTTTGATCGGGTAAATATAACTTTTTCCAGGGAAGCCAAGTACGGTATTTTGATTTCGATCAGAATTGTCTATGGGGGGCTCTACTAGAGGCTTATTTGTACTATTGTACGATGAAATAGAAATCATGAAAACACGTTAAAATATGGTTATTCAATGCAAAAATTTAATCAGTCTTTACATTTTACCCGATCAACGACGGGTAAATCTGCCAAGTACAGTATTTTGATTTCGATCAGAAAGTCTATGGAGGGCTACAAGCCTATGGGGCTCTACTAGAGGCCTATTTGTAGGTTACAGTATCAACATATTTCTGGAAAAGAATTAATGTGGATTTTAAAAGTCTCCTTCAAGGAAAAACAAACATTTACTTATTATTATTGATGAATTTAATTGCTTCCCTTTTGCTTTTCCGCATAAAGATATGTCTATGTCAACCATTGTTATTTGCCAAAGTGAACACTTTTCTATGTTCGGATTGCCTCGCTGTCTGAAGAGTGACACAGTGGTATCCTTTACGCTGCAGAAACTCAAACAGAATGCGATATTCTGGGGGATAGCTACCAGACGATGTACTCCATATCACCACACAAAAATGCACACTGCGAAAAGATAAAGCAAACAATGTAAAAAACAGACACGTTAAAGCTGTTCACCCATAACCAAACAGAAATAACTTAATAATCTATTCTTCGTGAAACTTAGCACGTGTACTTTCCACCCTAGTCACGGCTACTAATGCAACGCTACATGTTACTGCAGTAATGCAGTTAATTACTTGCCGCGTTGTTCTCCAGGCGTAATTCTTGCGTTTGAAGAAAAAAGCCCTGTCTTTTTTCTGTACTGAAACAGTAGGCTATAATTGCTTGACTTTTTGAAGTTTTGTTCTCTTTAAAGGTAGTCTTGTGTGGCGCAAACTCTTGCTTTAGCTAGTAAGTACATTTTTATTTTTTGAGTTTTGAGATTTTATTTATTGTGTATTTCTTAATTTCAGAAAACCGTCACCACTCAAGAACGCGTGTTTACTCAGCAAGGAGTCTAGATTGTGGCCTACTTTTAGATTTAAATTTACGCAGCAATACTACATGAAAGGTTTTCAGTTTCAACAAAATACGCATAAATTGCAAAATTGTTCCTAGTTGGCTTGTACCAATTGGTTTAGTACTCTTAACCCTAATCAGCTCAACGTTGGTCTGCAGCGAACCAACAAATTTTCAATCGTTAAATAATACACGATATTCTTTTCAAAATAATTTGAAATTTCCTGACTTTTCCTACTTTTTATTATACTTTAATATGAACCCAAAATCATTATTTTACCCTCAGCACATTTTGAATAAGAAAGTATTTTTTGTCATATACTCATAAATTTTTGCCAAGAAACAGCAATGACGCAAGTTAATCCGATTACGTGTGACGTCGCGTTGTTTGTTTTGCTGCCAGTTCTCTATTTAGAAAGTGTGCGTCTCTTCCTTACGTACCGTAGTGGCGAGACCAAAATCAGATCGTAGTAAGTAAACGAACCTTAATTACTAACTTCTTAATTCTTCCTTTGCGTTCACTAATGTATGCAAACAAAATAATTTTTACATCAAACACAATGATTTGTACAAATTAAGTCTTCCAACAACGGTTTCTTCCTTTTTATAGATTTTTTCAGAACTTCCATTTTTTTAGCAAAGTTTTCTTTATGAAGCTAGTTTAGTAACATTGATTGCAGAATCAAAATTTTTCAATAAAAAGAAGCAAAATTTGAGATATAAACTAGTAATTTTATAAACTTGTGAACCGTAAGCCCTACTACTAACTAATGAGATAAAACAGACAGAAACGATCTGGCCTAAAAAAAGGGCTACACCAGATATTGAAGTAACTGATAGATTGTTTATGATTACTCTTGACTGAAGGAAAAGCAATAAAACACCATTTAATTGACTTATTATCAATAATTTTCAACTGGAATAAGCTGTTACAGGTTGTGTGTGGGCGAACACCTGCTGTAAAAATTTTTGGTTTTTCAAGAAAAACAAGTTATTTGTTAAGGTAATCCATAGCAAATTTTTACCTATTCAAATAGTAACTAAACAAATATGTATTTGGCCGCAGCTCGACATTGGTGCATGGTACTACATAAAAAATGTTTACATCTGGAGGAAAAAGAGCCGGTCAGATATTGCGACTTCGGGGTGGTTTTTGCTCAATAAAAAGTTGATCTGCAAAAAATATTTTGGCCTCCAGCGCTCTTAACGCCACTGTTGATGGTTCTCTAAAGCATGGGTCTTGGATTCGTTATACTACAATGACCGTTCTCGGTGACCTGGTTCTCGCTTCATTGTAAATTAACGTAGCCATGAAATATTAATCACCAATACGCTAAAATAAATTCAAGAGATTTTCTGCAGAAAAATTTTTTAATATGCGCTAATATTTGTTTGTCAATAAAATTAGTTATGTATCGACCACACTATACAATCGAGGAAGTTTTAGAAGAATTAACTGCAGAATTTGACTCTCACGATGGAGTAGAGCCTGGAATAGAAGCTCAATTTTTCGGGGAAGATAATATTTTGGAATCAAGTTCATCAGAAAGTGGGAGCGATCAAGAGCTTGATCTGCATTAACAACCGCAGCTTTCTCGAAGGCGGAATTTTGCCACAAAATCGCAGCGATTGGTTTGTTGTCTAACTTCAGCGCTAAACCCCAAAAATTATGAAAAAATACCACCAGTCAAAACAACAACACAGTACACTAGCTTTTTAGAAAAACCATCATCGAGTGCAACAACTATTTCCTGGATCAATACTAAAAGAGTTGCTGTTGGTAGACAACCCAGAGCATCAGTTATACTGGGAAATCCAGGACCAACTAGCAAAGCTTCATCAGCAATGGATTGCTTACAATCGTGGAAACTCTTTTTTTCTCAAAGCATGATAGATTGTGTTGTACAATGTACGAATAAACAAATTGAAATGGCACGCCGAGCATTTCAAAAGGTATCAGCTTCTCTTTTGTCGTTAACAAGAGATACTGACGACATCGAAATTTGTGCATTTATAGGATTGATGTACATACGTGGCTTCGCTGGCATGAACAACCATGATGTTGCTCGTTTGTATGATCCAATTATGGGACCTCCACCTTTTGGACCTACAATGAGTAAAAACAGGTTTCAGTTTTTGTACACCTGCATATCATTTGATGATTTCAATACAAGAGAAGAGCGGTGGAAACGTGATCGTTTCGCAGCTACGCGAGAATTGTTTGAATGCTTCAATAAAAATTGTTCAACTAAGGTTGTTCCTGAAGAGTATTTGTGCATTGACGAAACCTTGTATCCCACAAGAAATAAAATTAGTTTCAAACAGTATAATAAGCCTGCAAAATGTGGTTTACTTTTCAAGTCCATAGATGCAGTCACTAATGCTTACACGCATCACATAATTCCATATTGTGGAAAACCTAACGAAGAAGCAACTGCATATTACGTCAAAGGAGCGGAAGAGACAGTGAAGTATCTTGTTCAAAACTTTCAGAACTACGTTGATTTGCAAGGCGCAATATTTCCTTTGACCGCTTGTACACTAGTGTATCTCTGGCACAATGGCTTCTTTCTCAAAACATAACATGTGTGGGTACTCTTTAATCAAACAGAAGAGGTATACCTAATGAAATCAAAAACGTTGCAGAAAGAGAGCGATTTTCTTATCAATGCTTTTGGGAATCATCGGAAAATAAGCTAGTGCTACATTCTTATGTGGTTCCTACAAAGAGCTCTGGCAAGCGCAACGTCTTGCTGCTCTCCACAGTACAACCTATCCTTGGAGTAACCAAAGATGATGGTAAAAAGAAACCCGCTATATATAAACTATATAATTTTACGAAAGGCGGAACGGATGTCATGGACCACCGAATCGGTTCCTATACTTGCAAAGCCAAGTCAAACCGTTGGACTTTGACAGCATTTTCTTATATATTGGATGTGTGCCGCATCAATGCCAGCACTGTTCTTGCTTTCAACAAAAAGATTGACCCATGCAAGCAAGATTCTTATGATTTTGGTATGAACTTGACTTTTTCATTGATTCGTCCGCAAATCCAACAACGACCTTTGGCTGGCCTTCAAGTAAACGTAAAAAAGAAAATGTCCTTGCTTCTCGGGGAAGAAGTCGAAGCAAATCGATATCAACAAACCATGGCTTCTGAAACAGAAAGGTCTATAGAAGAACTGCACCCAAAAAAATGTGCTAAATTATCAAGATGCAAGCAATGTGTGTGTTAATTCCTTTTGGTGCGCCTGCTCACCTCTGGCTTAACATAAGCTTTTGTAAACTCGACCGTTGACTTTATTGTAGAGATTGCACACGATTCGACAGCACACGATTCGTCAGCACACGATTCGGTTTACAAGTTTTCTTACACAGACGTTCACAAGCTTCTTTCACCCACATCAAATTTAGAATGAAATTTTAACCAGAAACCAACACCAGGACAGCTCAAACGAGGGCAGCCGTAGGCTGTTCAAAGCGAGTAAATTAATTTGACAGCGTGCCGATACATTTAACAAATAATGAATAACGATTACAGAACTTAGGTTCGACACTACTGTATACATAAAATAAAAACCAACAAATATTGACACAACGTAACACAGCCCCACGCAAAATGAGAACGAGGGAGCATTTTTTAGAAAGAAAAAGGTGAAGTTGTCAGTCAATGAGAAAATGAGAAGCAATTTCAAGGTTGCGAGTTCAATTCGTTTGTTCGGCTGATCGCACAAAGCTTGTGAACGGGTCGTTTTATTGAACTACCTTTAACCTTAACGAGAACGGTGCGGACCTTTCCTTTCTTATCTGGATAGGTGTCAATAATCAAGCCCAAATGCCATTTAGACCTATGCTGTGTGTCGTCCACCAGTAAGACTACATCATTTTTTTGTATATTAGGCTGAGGTTTGAACCATTTTTGTCTAAGGGCAAGATTGGGAAGAAATTCCTTGATCCATCTAGACCAAAACTGCTGAGCCAAGTATTGAGATTGAGCCCAGCGACGAGTACCGTACGATTCCTTCTGGTCAAAAATACCTGGAGGAAGATTTGGATTACCTCTAAGAAGCAGGAGATGGTTAGGTGTCAGAGGTTCATCAAACTCAGGATCCATAGTCACTGGAACTAAAGGCCTGGAGTTAATAATTCCTTCAACTTCCGCCATTAAGGTAGTAAGTAATTCATCAGTTAATGTTTGGCCTTTTAATAAGGCTCCAAATATACGTCGAATAGACCGTATCATCCTCTCCCAAGCTCCACCCATGTGACTGGCTGTGGGAGGATTGAAACGCCATTTGATATTTTTTTGCAAAAGAAAATCGTGGATTTGCTGTTGATTCAACTCTTCTAAAGAGTCTCGTAACACCCGAGCTGCTCCAACAAAGTTGGCGCCGTTGTCGCTTAAAATGCGCTGAGGTTTTCCACGTCTAGCAATAAACTTGCGCAACACACAAAGAAATGAGTCTGTGGACATAGAGTAAGCAACTTCTATATGTATGGCTCTAACAGTTAAGCACGTAAACACGCACCCGTACCGTTTAACAGTACTGCGAGCTTGGCGTACGTGAAAGGGGCCAAAATAATCAATACCCACGTGACTAAATGGCGGTTGTTCTATTTGAAGCCGATCGGAGGGTAAGTCTGCCATTAGCTGCTTTCCTATACTGGCATTTCGTTTTTTACAATAAATGCAGTGGCCAATGGTTCGTTTAACAGCAGCTCCTCCCTTCAATATCCAATATCGCTGTCTTAATATCGACCATGTGTGTCCGTGTCCGCAATGTCCCAACTGGCTATGACACTGGCGTATGAGAAGTTCAGTAAAATGAGAATCGTTGGGGAGTATAATTGGATGCTTTAAATCAAAGTCTAAATCGGTGAAATCGAGACGCCCTCCGACTCGAAGAATGCCATTTATGATAATTGGGCATAGTTTTTTAATAGAGCGTGGTAAGCGTTGAAAATCTACCTCAGGTGAAGAGTAAAATGCAATAAAGGGAAAGTGAGTTTTTTGAACTTGTTTTATAAGTTCAAGTTCTGCGTTTTCAAGTTCAGTTACTGAAAGCAATGTATTCCTATTAGTAGTCACAGAACCACGAATCAAGCTGAGAACATTTTGTTTAAATCTCAGCAACCATGCCACTATTCGTTTCAACTTCAATAAGGAAGAACATTTTTTGATTAATTCGTTAAAGGGATGACAATCAATAGTTTGAGTAGACAAAGTAGTTGTTACAAAACTGCTGTGTTGTTTTGGAAATCTGTCCTTTTGCACGCAAAATTCTGAAGGCATTTCAGGTAAGACTGGAGGCCCCGCTGGCCACAAATCATTAGTTTTCCAAAGAAATGAAGGTCCTTGTAGCCAAGCGTGAGAATGAGAAAATAACTCTGCTGAAATACCTCTTGTGGCAAAGTCCGCGGGATTTAGTTTTGATGGAACGTATTTCCAGGAATTAGTTGAAGTGTGTTCACATATGATGGCAAGGCGATTGGCCACAAAAACAGGAAATCGCTTGGTATTGTTCTGTATGCATTGGAGGGTAGCTGTAGAGTCCGTCCAAAACACGCAATTGCAGTTTGGCAAATCTAGCTCTTTGGTCACGAGTAGGTAAAGCCTAACGGACAAAACTGCTGCTGTTAGTTCAAGTCTTGGTATAGACACAGCTTTCAAAGGCGCAACCCGAGCCTTTCCTATAATGAATGAACAAGAATTGTGACCCGCGCTGTCTCCCATTCGCAGGTAACAGCAGCTGCCATAACAACGCAATGAAGCATCAGAGAAAAAATGAAGTTCGTAAGAGTTTGCTTTAAATTCGATAGGTTTGAGGCAACGTTTTATTTGTAGCTTGCTCAGATGTGGCAAAGATCGTAACCACTTTTTCCAGTCGTCCGCTTCATCTTCATTCAGCGGTTCGTCCCAACTGCGACCTTGTTTGCAAAGGTCTTGCAAAAGCAATTTAGGAAAAAGAGTGACGGGAGCAACGAAACCGAGAGGATCAAACAAGCTCGATACAGCAGATAGTATTCCCCGCCTAGTCAATGGTCTTTGGGGAACTTGAATGTCAAAAACAAATACGTCGGTTTGATATTTCCATTGAACTCCCAAAACTCTGGTGGATAAAGATGATTCAAATTCATGACAACCATGATCTTTTGCTCTCTCCGATTCAGGAATTGTCTCGAGCACCCCTTTGCTGTTGCTTAGCCACTTTCTTAATCGGAACCCTGCTCTACTTAGCATTTTCACCAAATCATGAACTAGATTTATGGCCTCGGTCTCAGATTCACATGAGAACAGGCAATCATCAACGTAGAAGTTATGTTTGACAATCTCAGATGTGAGAGGTTGGTGCATATGACCAAACTCTTGTGCTACTTGACGCAAACAAAAGGACGCACAAGTTGGAGATGAGGTTGCGCCAAACACGTGCACGTTCATGTTGTATTCCGTTGGTTCTTCATCTATATTACCTTCGGACCACCACAAGAACCTTAATGCGCCAGTGTCCTTCGGATCCACTTGTATCTGGTGGAACATTGACTCAATGTCACCTACGAGAACCACACGATCTTTGCGGAACCGAGTAAGTACACCAATTAAGCTATTTGTTAGGTTGGGTCCTTGCATTAACGCATCATTTAAACACATACCTTTGCATTTTGCCGCACAGTCAAACACTACACGCACCTTAGATGGTTTGTAAGGATGTATGACTGGGTGGTGGGGAAGGTACCACACAAAGGCATCGTCGCGTTTGTCTGTGGAAAGATTTACTTTGGATGCATGTCCGTTTGACAAATATTCGTCAATGGTGTTGACATATCCTTCCTTTAAAGACGGATTTTTAGCGAAGCGTCTTTTTAGGCACATTAGACGATTAAGGGCTACGCTTCGATTGTTAGGCAAACTAGTAACCCCTGATCTCCAAGGTAGAGGCAACTGAAAACGACCATTAACCATTTTTACAGAATCTTGAAGCAACTTGTACATCAAATGGTCTTCACGAGAAAAGGGCATTTCAAGTACAGTGGTGCCTTTTTCAAAATCAGCGGACCAAATAGCTTGAATTTGCTGCTCGACAGTTTTGTCGTGGTGCTTCACGAAGTTGACTATACAGTTTTGAGTGCTCGAAAGCGATAGTGAGGGCCCTAACAAAGACCAACCTAATGGGGTTTTGATAGCTACTGGCTCACCTTGGCGACCTTTGCGGAAAGCTGCGGGACAAAATAATTCAGGAACATCAGCTCCTATCAGTAGAGTTACTGAAGCGCCATCAACCTTTGGGAAGGCCAAATCACATAAATGTGGCATTTCCTTTATTTCGCATTTAGCAGGTATCAAGTTTGGGCGCACAGGAATATCGTCAATAGAAAATACCTTGGGCAAGTCGACAACATAAGAATCATCAAGAGAGAAAACCTTCAAATTTAATGTGTGACCTAAGTGAGTGGCTGCTGCATTACCTAGGGTGTGCAAGGTTATACTCTGTAGGTCGTCATCAACCCCAAAGGCGTTTACCAATTTTTTGTCACAAAAGGAGTGAGTCGAACCCTGATCCAAAAATGCATATGTGATAACAGTTTTGTTCCCATGCATTACCTTCACGGGAACTACGCAAAGGTAAACTCCATCTGAAGCCTGACTGCAGGTGACTGCTTGGACACCACCAGTACTACTATCACTCTCTCCATCCTTTAATTGGATTGTGCTACCTAAGGTTCGTTGCTACCAGATGCTTGTGAAATGCCACGTGGCGAGTCGTAATTGTGCAGTAAAGTGTGATGAAAGGTGCCTTTACAACCTTTTACTTTACACATATTGGTGCGTTTGCAGTCATTAGTTCTATGTTTTTTACTAAAGCATTTATAGCACATTCGGTTAGTCCTCACAAACTTGGAACGTTCTTTAAAGGTGAGTCCCTTAAACTTTGGACAATCATGAATAACATGAGATGTGTCATCACAGTACCAACAGCGTCCCACCACAAAGCTTTTCGTGCTTTCTTCGGTATTAAAGCCGACAGAGAAATTGTACAAAGCCTTTGTAGACCTTGTAGGTTTGTTTGAGCTGGTCGAGTCCGAATTTACGGAGAAAATTCGGCGACCGAAGAGTGAATTTAATTCGTGGCATTCACGATTCACAAACTTCACGAGGTGGCTAAACTTAGCTACATGACCACTGTGCTCTTCGACCATGACTGATTCTCGAACCCAGCGTCGCCTCATGTCAAAGGGCAGCTTATTCACTAGTTTTGTCATCGAATCAAGAGAGTTAAGGCTTCCCATTTCGCACACATTTGTTAAGGTACCGTGCATCCTTTCAAGTAACTCTGAGTAAGATTTTAGAGCTGCAGGGTTATTAGCCTTAACCTGTGGGGCTTGCAAAAGAGTTTGCTCGCAAATATCAGCAATAATGCATGGTCGCCCGTACTCTTGATATAGCCTTTCCTTTGCCAAAGTGTATGCCATGGAGCCCCTTTCACTAAAATGTTCAATCTTGTCTTTGACATTACTTTCACAATGCTGCAGCAACAAACAAAACAGCATTCTTTGGTCATTTAATCGTGGTTCTACATGTGTTTCAAAGTTGGATATAAACGCTCTGTACGCCAGAGGGTTTCCACTGAAACGCTTAAATTCTGGTCGGGGCAAAAATAACTCATCATAAGTTGGGTAATTGTGTGGTGCAAAACCCGGAGGGTAAATATTAGGCCTGGGATAATGCTGAGTGCCTAGGTAGGGTAAATCTACACATGGTACGGCCCGAGGCGCAGGTTGCGCGAAAACTGAATCAGACCGATAGGGGCCTTGAAATTCAGAAGAAAAGGACTCTTTTAAGTTAGAGTAAACAGGTTCATGTTTTGACTTATTCGAAGAATAAATGTTGGAACAGAGAGGCTCTGCTACGTTAGGTGCATTAACAATGTCATTAAATTTTACACTGTTAGTTACAGGCTTCACAGCAAAAGTACTGGACGCAACAGAGGGCTTTACATTATTCACATTTACACTATTACAAATAGTTGACACACAAATATTAGATACGTGCTCACCAGCAGTCACTGTCTTTAGAATCGTCCGGCTTTGTTCAGCTTCGTGAGGCAAAGTTATTAGGAATTTGGGTACAATCTCCGGAGGAGGAAGATGTTGACTCGGTAGCAGAGGTTGAATCGGATGTAGATGTTGACTCGAAGGTAGATGTTGACTTGATGGCAGATTTGGAACTGCCGATTCTTTCCATACACTGAGTTTTACCGAGGCTACTTCCAGTTCTCTTTCCGCTTCGCGGCGAGCGATTTGCGATTTGCGACTTGCGATTTGCATAGCAAGGCGAGCTTCATCTTTGGCAATAAGAGTTTCTTCTTCTGTTCTTTCAATAGCATGCTTTGCCTTTAATTGTGCCGCTCGGTACTCAGCTTCAGCAGCAAGCAATTTTACGCTTCGACGGGATGATTTCGATGTAGTTGAAGTAGCAATAGTCGATCTTTTGCAGATGCTGCTGCACGATTTGTCATCGTAGTTCGATGTAACGGGCTGTTTTTGCATAAACTCACTTAGGTAAGTGTCAAATTCAATTTTGTTTTTAGACGCTCTTTCCAAATAGTTGGAAGTTTCATGCGTAGGAGCTTGCTCAATAATTTCAGTTAAATTCTTATACGCTGAATCAATCTTCGCAGATAAGTCTCGCAATTTTGACTCGTCCGGATTTCTAAGCGACATTAGCTTTTCTGCCGCTAAATAATTTGAGTTTAATTGTTGTTGCAGTTGGAGCACTGCATTCTCAACGTCTCCACGAGGGGAAGATGTGTTTGACATCATTTTGATGAAAGAGCCAAGTTTGAAGATATAAACCAATTTGTAAACCTTGTAAACTTTTATGTTAATTCCTTTTGGTGCGCCTGCTCACCTCTGGCTTAACATAAGCTTTTGTAAACTCGACCGTTGACTTTATTGTAGAGATTGCACACGATTCGACAGCACACGATTCGTCAGCACACGATTCGGTTTACAAGTTTTCTTACACAGACGTTCACAAGCTTCTTTCACCCACATCAAATTTAGAATGAAATTTTAACCAGAAACCAACACCAGGACAGCTCAAACGAGGGCAGCCGTAGGCTGTTCAAAGCGAGTAAATTAATTTGACAGCGTGCCGATACATTTAACAAATAATGAATAACGATTACAGAACTTAGGTTCGACACTACTGTATACATAAAATAAAAACCAACAAATATTGACACAACGTAACAGTGTGAACCAAATTGCTAAGCCGGGAAATCGTAAAAAAGTGCAAGATATGTCCAAAAGTAAAAACCAATGTCAAAGCTGTTTACTAGCCACGTGTTCAGACCATACTGTTCAGATGTGTATGCAATGTTATAAGTCATCACAGCTAAGAAATTTACAACAGTAATTTTATTTTTCATTTCGCTGTTCACTCTACTGTTGTTAACTATATGAAATTTATTGGCTATGGTTTTGCTAATCAATTTTTATTGTAGTAACTCATCAGCAAGCACCAGATGATGGCTAATTGCAGTAAATATTATAGATGGCAAAAGAAGTTGGGAATCGTAGGAAAATCAATACCATTTCGAAGCCGACTTTCAAAGTCTTTTTTAATTTTACTCTGACTCCCAACACGTAAAGATTTCGACTCTGACTCTACAAAGTCAAACATTAAATATAAGCCTTTTTATTAATTGACTATTAAATCATTGAAAATAGCTTTTATCACCTGGGTGGTTGTCTGTTTCTACTAAAAATACAAAAATCTTTTTATGTTTTAGTGTTACCTATTTTTGCTTTCCTGTCTGTTAAATTAGTAATCTTTACAAGTGCAAATTTCCAGCTAACAAAAAAGAAAAAATTTGAGTACATCAACCAGCCTCAAATTCAAACCTGTATGTTCATTTAGTAAAAAGTGTTGTTTGATAAAATTAATTGCTTGCAAACATTTTGTGCTAATGAACGTGCAAATTTGAAGTTGCATTGAATTGAAAAATAACTGCGTCAAGAAAAATACATAATTGCATTCGCGCTTGAATTTGTTTGTGATATTTCAGCAAGATTTGTTGCGGAAAATTCTTCAGTGACTAACTTTGCCTCTGGAATCTTGAAATACATGCAAAGTGCCAATTTTTTCGTATGATTCAGCTACTCCACCGCGTACACATATCTAACAATCCAACACGGCGTACGCTGTTGCGGATCTCCTTGCAGTTTTTTTGGTCAGGATAGGCCACACAACCGGATATAATTTGCTTACCCCGAAGTTAGAGAAACCTGCTAACCAGGAAACTGGACACAAAGTTTTTTATAAGCCCAACTCGAGTATCGTACTGAGAGCCAGAAAACTCTCAGTTACTCAAGCAACACCCTAACCAACTGAGCTGGAACTACAGATACGCCGCGGCCCTAAAACAGAACTGGGAGGAAGTGTTAAATTTTATGCACACAATTGCTTGATTTTATCACATTTACATCGCATTCATCGTGAAAGCGCAGTTTACACGCTTATTTTTCGAGGATGGTGAAGCGGTAAAATGTAGATCTCTAAACTTAGATTGCGGGTGCAATTCTCTCAGCCCTGAAAAATTCCCTATAATTTCTAGTTATGAGCTAAGCATTCATCTTTATTCTCATTCAGACCCTCTTAAAAAGAACTGCCCTTTTTTCGGTAAACATGATCGTTTGTAGCTCTAGATTTTACAGATTGCTTTAAATACAAAAAAATTGATTAAAACTCATGAGATGAACAAACCATACAATGCACTTTATTTTGATAAATTTCATGTTATTTAACTGAGAGAAGATGCCACTCTTTCTAATATATTATTGAAAAGCAATTTATCATCAGCAAAAATTGTTGAAATTTTGTTAATAAGCAAATAAAATATAACCGTCATGCTCAATTTTTATAACTTAAAGGCTATATCTTGATTCTGGATAAACCACTTTGTGCAGGGATTATCGTTATTTCCTTGTGGCTGGGAAGTCTAGTTTCTTTCTAAACTCGGCAAAATCGAAGGCAGTGCTGCCAGAGCTTTGACACTGCAGCAATGTTTTCTGCATAAATTGTTTTTTGATTGAGGCTCAGTTGTCGTAATGAGCTTGAATGAAGCTATTTCTTACATACTTTGGTGAAGTGCAAGCAAATCCAACAGTGCCGACGCCAAGAAGGGTTGCGAAAATGGGCAATGCCACTGCTTTTGTGACTTTGCTTCACCAATTTTGTGATGATTCTGCTGCAATTCATTAGAATTAAAGTAGATCTACAGTTGCACTACAAAAGACGAGTAGTTCACTTGAGTGAGTTAATATGACTAAAAAGTGCATAGGTTATATGCACCAGGAAATAAATATAATCACTTTGGCAAGAGCAAAGCATATTCTTACTTATAAATAATTATTTTAATCAATAAAATTGCAATATTTTATTCAGGGGCTGCAGCTCTTGCTGTAACCTCATCCACAAAAATTTTTTCAGGCAAAGTTTTCTCAAAAATGTCTCCAGATATACATTGGCTTAATATGAATGTTTTCGAATCTCCTCCCTGAAACATTTTTCTGGCTGCGGCTCCAGAATGACAAAGTCGCTATATTATTTTTAATGAAGGTTTCACTTTAGGTTACGTTAGATGTCTGTTTTTGTTTTGCTTTCGTAAGCTGGCACTGTCCATTGAAATGATACCATATATCATGGCATTAAGCTTTGTCGAAAATCAGATTAGTTACAAACTCGGGCTTCCGGTAATCAGAAAACATCTATAAACCGTAGGCTACGACACAATCATAACGTCCCATGATAAGAAAGATTCATTATCCTAAACTTTTTTTACTCATTTTTTATTCTTGAACGCGCTGTCAAACAATCAAGCAATATAAGCAGGACACCGCATTAATTTATGATTTGCAAAAAATGCCCATTATTCTTTTAAATCTATCATATAGAACTATAAAATTTATTATAGATAAACTGTTTGATTCAGAGTATTGGTTATAGCTCAGGTTGATTTGGATACATTCTGTTTATAAAGCTAATGCATAATAAAATAGCTGCTTTGTAGAAGTTATACAGTACACACACATAAAGAAAAGAGTTTTTCTGCAAACATTAAAAAATCATTCTTGCAATATCAGTAAGCAATTCGCAAACAAACCATTTTGTGCAAAGAATTTTTAGCCAAAGCATATTTTGAAATACGTTAGTAATAAAAACATAATAATGTCCGAAACATGTGCATACGTGATGTAGTAGCCTAGCATTTATACAAATAATTGAAAATTAATTATCAGTAAACAAATTTTGCTCTGATGCGAGCGTTTTGCAATTTTCGGGTAAAACAAGTTATAAATTATAAAAACAATATTTTTGTGAAATGCAGAGCACCCAAATTTTGTTAGACTGTGCAGCTGCAATAAATCAACATTGAACGTTTACTGTTTACCAAAGTCCTTACGTTACAGTTTGCGTCATGGTTTCAGCAGTTGCCACGTGACCTATTATCCGATAATTGCGGATTAGCGACGCAAGACAAATAGAAAACATAAAATTTCGTATACCTTTACAAAAAATTTAAATTTTCAAGTTCAATGAAATTTGTATTGTGCAGCAAAGAAGTTTTACAGGTTAAGATATAAATTTAAAATACAGTGGTGAAAAAAATTTTGTGAAATTTTTAGTGGTATTCGAGATGTAAGCGTTCAAAGTTTGTTGTACTGCTGCAGACCAACGTTGAGTAGACTAACCAAAAAAATACTTTGAGCTTTTTAGAGTTAAAGCGAAATATACAAAGCAAATGCAATCATCTAATGGTGAAGTTCCGGTAATGTTTTTATTAGCTAATCACAACAAACAATCGCATGCGATGCTCCGGGCTACATTCAAATAACGAGTTAAATGAAACCCATTCAAAAGCCACTTCAAAATTATCTCAATTAAAAAGACCCTGCTTTTTCCCTATTCAAACAAAATTATCTTAACAAAACAGTGTAACTCACAGAAAAATAACTTCAATCGCCCTCAAACCAATACACATTCTACAAAATGAAGTGAAATAGAACCAAAATAATTAAAAAAACAAAATATTATGAACGATTTTGCTACTGAGTAACAGGATTTGTTTTGTATCCACACGACAATGTTTGATCAAGACTACATATTTTCGGCTACATAAACCATTTCTATTAAAAATTGAATACGCAATTGGAGAATGCCAGGCAGCAGACATGTGGATACCACATGGATGTTTTATGACTCGAAAAATGAGATCGAGTCTAATGCCATCAATTGTAAAATCAATAATGCAATCAGTGAGATAATGCGCTAATATCACATTTGATTTGGCTGTTAGCTACATCAATAACATCACTTAATTAACGACAACAAAACCACTGTGCCTTGAGTCAATCGTCGTTGCACCAGTGGACTCCATGCCAACATATAACACAGGTCAACACACATTTTTGTGCCAAGAAAGTTTCAATGGTTTTAGAGTATTTTGATGTCGCTGAATCCAAAAATGACATTGGTTTTTCCGAATTGGCTTTAGTTTTTGAGATATTTTATATTTTTGTTTCAAAAATTTGCTAAAAATATGCAAATTTTGACATTGGTATTTTCTTTATGCTGCAACTTTGATAAGGCTGTATCTGTCTTTTCAAGCATGTCTGTACAGTATTCTTTCATTTTTGATGCGATATCATAAAAGAGAGCAACACTTATCATAAAAGCTTTCTATATGCTAATCATGTTCAATTTGAAAATCATGCAAAAACACAGAAAATTAGGCAATGTTAAGACTAAACAATAGATTTTTGTAATGCAAAAGCAGGTGACTTCAAAGCACAAACACCACTTTTAGTAGCAATCAAAGTACATTTAGTGAGCATTTACATTTAGTAAACTTCCAAAGCACATTAATCAATCGTATAATGCAATAAGATTAGTTGATGTTTACAAATTTTCTTTAGTAAGACTTCCTAGAATGTGATGCAGCCAAGCAGTTACGTTGAAATGCCAACAGTTGTTGGCCATCGTATGGGAATCCCATCTGCCCTTGTACCTCTCTTCCATGACCTTAATGTCTTGGTGGAACCTTTTTCCACGCTCTTTGCTTAGATCACTGAGGTTTGTAGGAAAACGATCTAAGTGGCTGAAGAGATAGTAAACCTTGATACCCATCTTCACACCTAAATCTTTGAACTTGGAAAGCATATCTTCCACCAACTCTGGGTAATTTTCAGCTTTTCTGTTTTCAAGGAAGTTCTATGTAACTAAAACAAATGATTGCCAAGCAGCAGATTCCATTTCTGTCATAGAGTGCACAAAGCAGGGATCTTTTGTGAGTGGGCGAATCTGAGGGCCATCAAAAATGCCTGCTTTCAGCTTTTTGATGGTTAAAGCAGGAAATGCTCTGTAAATATAGTTCAAGCATTCCGCAGTTACAGGCAAAGTTTTTACAAACTGCTTCATCAAACCAAGTTTGATAAGCAATGGCGAAATAATGATTTTCTCTCTGGCAACTAAAAGTTCGTTGATGACGTTAGCTTCACCGACTTTCATGGAATCTCTAGGAGGTCACCCTTTTTTCACCTAGTGAGCATCTCGCACTCGACTGTCCCATAGAAAGATAAAACATGGATATTTTGTGTAGCCGCTTTTCTGGCCAAGCGAAAAATTTATTATTTTTAAGTCTACAAGGATAAGCCATTGGTGAAAGTCATAATCCAGTTTCTGTAACACCGTTTTAATGTTGGTGTAATCTTCCTTTAGTTTTGTTGAATGGCCAATTGGGAGAGATGCATACTTGTTACCGTTATGTAGCAATACACATTTTAAACATCTTTTCGAACTGTCAATGAATAAGCGCCACTCTAGAGCTCTATACTGTGACGCTCTCATTTTCATTAGAAGCCCTTCGATGTCTATACAAAAAACAAGTTCTTGTTCTTTGCTAAAATACGGAAGTAATTCTTTTTCTCTGGTACGGTAGAATGTTATTAAAGCTCAGATTTTAAGGCAGTTTTGTCTTTGAGTCGGGATACCAAAATTTCTACTGCTTCTTTGGATAAGTTGAGATCCCTGATAAGATTATTCAGTTTCTCCTGCTTGAATTGGTCTAAAATTGATAAACTACTTTCGAACACACTTCCACCGCTGTCACTTACCGAGCTTTCTACCTCTTCATGAAACTCATACTCCATGGATACGTCAGGTAAATCACTAAATTCAGGTACAAATACTTCCTCGAAATGACCCACCGGTTGGCATGCGCATTCTAAATTGGGGTAATTTAAAGTCTTTTTCTCGGGACGATTAAATTCTTTTATGTTCATCAAACAAAAGTAGCACTCATTGAAATGTTTTCTTAGGTTCTCTCCAAACCATCGGTACACCAAATATAAGACTTTTAAGCGCACCATTAGCCCACTTTCTCGAGCTTTCCACACATGCTTTGCAGACAATATGAAATGCCCATGGTTTATCTTGGTCACCAATCTTCACTTTAAAATATGCAGGATATATCTTCCTCACAAAATCAGTGATAGTGTTCTTTTGGTTTTTGAAGGTATATTCCCCACAGATGTAACAAAACTTTGTCCGGATCATTATGACAGCTTCTTCGTGATAAACTCATGACTCTTGAATACAGCTAAAGCAGTATGAATAATTCAGTGTTCAAAGTGTGTATAAATCAATGATCAAAAATAAATACTGTACCAAAATGAGACAGGCTATTAATCCAGTCACAGGGAAATACATATTTATTAGATCTCAACTCAAGCACATTTTCAAATTTTTGTTAACAAATCCACTTCTTACTTGAATTACACAACACTCAGTATTTTCCAGACTTTAGTTATTTGAGTATTAGCTCAAAAAAGACTTGTGCTATTTTTTTTCTGGCTACAAAGTCACTAAACGTTGACTACAACATCTACAAAAATATAGCTACAAAATGAGATATTGACAATATCTGCCATGAAAAGATAGGTCAAAGGAGTACAGTACATGCTGTGAGCATCACAAAAAACTGCAGCTCATCAAAATGATAAGCCTACTGTTGCACTTCCATTAGCTGGTTTACTGTTTCATGGTATACTGTTTCCCGAAATCTAAAAAAACAATTAGTACGTAAAATACATACAGTACAACAATGCACATACTGTTAAATCACTTCTGCAGTGAAAAATGAAGTTTAAAATGTTAAATCTTAAAAAGTGCTTTCAATATTTGCTACCGAATTGATGGGGGTTACACAAAAAATCAAACATATTAAAGTAATTGGTATAGATTAATAAATGCATACTATCTAAGAGACACATTTACAACACCCATATCATTGATGCTGGTGCACACATTTGGCAAATACAGCAGTTAACAATTTTCCTGTTTCCAAAAATGAAAATTACTGATATCTCAAAAACTAAACCAATTCGGAAAAAATAACCCAATATTCCAATTATCAACATCAAAATACCATAAAACCTATAAAATACTTTTGGGACTAGAAATCTAACTTTTTTTGTTGACAAGTGGAATCATTATAAACTACTGCAGTATACGAGCAGTGATGCAACGACAACAAAATTTTCGGTTGCACCACGTCCTTCTCAATTATTTATGCAAACTTCATTTATTTAAGCAAAACCGGGATGACAATATGAATTAAGCTGAAAATAACAAAACCGTTTTCTATATTTCACCATGTCATTAAAGAGTAGTTGCATTGTAGTCTCTCATTTACAAACATGTGTTCACATTCTGTGTTTCTGTATTATGATTTTGATTATCAGCAAACACGAATATCATAATGCATTTCTATCGTTACTCATCAGGAAAATGTTTATTTGAATTAGCGTGTTTGGTGACAATTAATTGGATGCTATAAGCGTATCGACACAAATCATGCAATAGAGCGTTGTATTCTGGGCATGCTCAATACATCACAGTATGACATGTTGACGAGTGATATACTGCAACAATACATCATCGCACTATTCAACTGATACGATTTGTGATTGTGAGGCCATTTTTCAATCACGAATGTATCAATGCTCAATTTCATATTTTATTCTTCATATTACGTTCATTTGTCAGCGCCAAGTACGTGATCCGTTAACACTATCGTCATTGCATTGTTATGATTCAACAACAACATAGAAACCATGTTCAACTTACAGGAAACACACACTCTAATCACTGCACCACTGTGCCAGTCTGGCATTTATGTTCACGATTGGTTCGATATGAAATAACTTAAATTCAAAATATCTCATCAGCCAAATTTTGAAAAAAGGCCATTTCTACATGGATAACTGTATGTTGAAACACCAACATCAAAAACACTAAATGGTAATCAGAATAACAATGTGTGTTTGTGATTGTGAAGCTAAATCAATCATATATCTACACATTACTTTATATTAAATTTATGTGAAAAAAAATTAAAATATTACAATGCTGATTGAATGTCACTGATAAATTTAAAACGACTGACTTCAGTAACAAAGACATTGATTTGATCATTTTACAGGTAATAAACTATAAATGATTAAACGTTTGTCATCATAATGATGCGAGTTTAAATCACGCACATACCATAAACAACACTATGTTCAAAGATACTAAAACTGCGTATCCACAACTACATGCTTGATAGTAATTTGATGAAAGATTTCAAAACAACATTTAGTTTATGAAAATAGTTAATTTACAACCATGAAAAAACATATCATGATTACGATCGTATTTTTGGCAAAATCAAATTTTTTGGTGTCTCTTAATTTTAGACAAGACTTAATGAGTTATAATGACTAATCAAACACTGACCTCGATTAACTTTAACATAAACTTGCCAAATGATATTATTTAGTATAAACTGAACACTTTTATTGTCGATAGCCTCTTCAGGATAACACAATACTATAATCAAAGACTTACAGGTTTCAATATACGTATCAACAAATGTTGTTAAAATCACTGATACAAATGTGTGTTTACAAATGAGCTATCAGTAAAAGTTTGAAACTTCTGTTCCTAACCATGTTGTTGTTTGTTGTTGTGTTTACCCCTCCTCTTCCTTGGGATGGAGGTACGACATGAACAGCAATTCACGTTCATGCTGTCAACCTAATTGAAATTAGGCTAGAAGAAAGATGGCAGCCCATTTCGAACCAGTCTCGAGTGACTGGTAGCCCCACAACCAACAAGGTGAACTGCCACTGGTGAGTACCAAAGAGTCGTCTGACATGCTGAGTTAGCAACTTCACAAATATAATCCGGTGAAAACGGGGGGCCACCTGTCTACTACATAAAGGCGGAGGCGTCCCGTTAAGTGCCTTGCCCAAGGACACAACAAGCAAGCTTGCCGGCTTGTTCTCCACACTATCCCTTAAGTGCTGAGCGTCAAGCAGGGAAGCTGTAAATACCATTTTTCAAAGTCTTTTGGTATGACTCGACTTAGGGAATGAACCCCAGGTCTACCGACTACAATGCGGACGCTCTAACCACTACACCATCGCGCCGGTTGTTCCTAACCATCGTCTGGTTGATTGGTAATATTCTATCAAATGTAGGATGGACACATCACTCAACGAGCAACTAAATCCAGGGGCAAACCTTGTGTTTCGCGAATAAAATAAAATACTATGGACGATTTTGCTACTGAGTAGCTTGATATGTTTTGTATTGACAGTATAATGTTTGATCAAGCCTGCGAAATATCGGTTTCATGTTTCATTCTTCACTTATAACAATCAATGCTGATCGCCAAACAACGGACATATTGATGTTTAATGACTTAAATCAAATCGAATTTAACGTGTATTATTTACCACATCTTGATAAAGATGCCATACCGAAATGGATAACTGTTTGTTGACATACCACCATCGCAAACACCAAGTGGCAAACAGAATAACAATGTGTGTTTGTGATTGTGAAGCTAAATCAATCATACACATACACATTACTTCGTATTAAATTTATGTGAAATGAAACTTTCTCAACGTTTTGGACAGTTTGTTTCACGTATTATATTAAACATAGTTTTCAGTTATGAAATAGATGAAAATAACAGAAACTATATTTACCGTCTGGTTTGTTTATACGTAGATTGAACATGAAACAAAATTCAGATACTACAATGCTGATTGAATGTCACTGATAAATTTCAAACGATTGACATCAGTAACAACGACATTAGTTTGATCATTTTGCAGGTAAATATATCATACATGGTTGAAAGTATGTCATCACAATGATGTGAGTTCAGATATCTGCACTTGTCATAAACAGGACTATGATCAAAGATACTAAAACTGCAGGTTGAATATTAGATGCGTTATGATCATTTGATGAAAGACTTCAAAATCACGTTTAGTTTATATTGAGTAGTTGTTTCATGATCATGATAAATCACATCATGATTACGACTACTATATGTGCATGAACGGATATACTTGTGTGAGGAGTTTCATTTAGATGAACCTGAATGAGTTATAATGATTAGTCAAACACTGAGCTTGATGGAACTCGGACATGAGCCTGTCAAATGATATTATTTAGTGGGAAATGGACATGTTTATCATCGATCACTTTCTGATGTCATCACAATAACAAAATCACAATCAAAGGCTTACAGGTTTCAATATACGTATCAACAAATGTTGTTAATGTCATTGATACAAATGTGTGTTTACAAGTGAGCTATCAGTAAGAGTTTGAAACTTCTGTTCCTAACCATCGTCTGGTTGATTGGTAATATCCTATCAAATGTAGGATGGACACATCACTCAACGAGCAACTAAATCCAGGGCTAAACCTGGTGTTTCAAGAATGAAATGAAATATTATGGACGATTTTGCTACTGAGTAGCTTGATATGTTTTGTATTGACAGTATAATGTTTGATCAAGACTGCATAATATCGGTTTCATGTTTCATTCTTTGCTTATATCATCAATCAATGCTGATCGCCAAACAGCCCACACATTGATTTAAATGAAATCGAATCGAAACCAGTGCCATCGACTGTAATAGCAACGATACAATCAGTGAGATAATGCACTAATATCACATTCGGTTTAGCTATTGGCTACATCAATAGCTCATCCATTGATCAACGATAACAAAACCACTGTGCCTTGAGTCAATCGTCGTTGCACCAGTGGACTCCATGCCAACATGTAGATATTCTAAACTGCTGCAGTATAGCAATGCAACGACAACAAATAATTCGTTTGTGCCACATCGTTGTCAATTATTTATGCAAAGTTCCGGTATTTAAACAAAACCAAGATGACAATATGATTGAAGCTAAACATGACAAAGCCGTTTTCCACATTTCATCATGTCATATTTCGTGCTCATGTCATATGAGAATGGTTGCATTGCAGTCTCTCATTTACAAACATGTGTTTATATTCTGTGTTGCTATGTTATGATTTGATGATGAGCAAACACGAATATCATAGTGCATTTCCATCATCAATAATCGGTATAATGATTATTCAAATCACAGTGTTTGATGTCAATTGATTGGATGCTATAATCATATCGACACAAATCATGCAATAGAGCGTTGTATTCTGGGCACGATCAACACAACTGGGCATTGCATGTTGACTAATGATATACTGCAACAATACATCATCGCACTATTCAACTGATACGATTTGTGATTGTGAGGCCATTTTTCAATCACGAATGTATCAATGCTCAATTTCATATTTTATTCTTCATATTACGTTCATTTGTCAGCGCCAAGTACGTGATCCGTTAACACTATCATCATTGTATTGCTATGATTCAACAACAACATAAAAACTTTGTCCACCATACATGAAACACACACTCTAACCACTGCACCACTGTGCCAGTCTGGCATTTATGTTCACGATTGGTTCGATGTGAACTAACGTGTATCATCAGCCACATCTTGATAAAGATGCCATGTCTAGATGGATAACTGTTTGTTGACATACCACCATCGCAAACACCAAGTGGCAAACACAATAACAATGTGTGTTTGTGATTGTGAAGCTAAATCAATCATACACATACACATTACTTCGTATTAAATTTATGTGAAATGAACCTTTCTCAACGATTTGGACAGTTTGTTTCACATATTATATTAGACATGGTTTGTCAGTTATGAAATAGATGAAAATAACAGAAACTATACTTACAGTCTGGTTTGTTTATACGTAGATTGAACATGAAACAAAATTCAGATATTACAATGCTGATTGAATGTCACTGATAAATTTCAAACGATTGACATCAGTAACAATGACATTAGTTTGATCATTTTGCAGGTAAATATACCATACATGGTTGAAAGTATGTCATCATAATGATGCGAGTTCAGATATCTGCACTTGTCATAAACAGGACTATGATTAAAAATACTCAAATTGCATGTTAAACATCAGATGCGTTATGATCATTTGATGAAAGACTTCAAAACCACATTTAGTTTGTATTGAGTAGTCGTAATCTTTGTAACGTCCAAATAACTCAAATGGCGATTCTACCAAATAAGGGAGACGGCTTAACTTCAACATTAGACTACGCTGATCTCAGGATCAGTACAGCACAGCAACAGATAAGACTTAAATGAAATGTTCTTTTAACACTATCTTCACATAAGCCAGCCGACAAGACCAGCACAAGCTAAACGGTTGAAATCAATGTGTGTGTAACTTATAACAAACAACATTGCATTAATACACACAAGCTGGACCGGTTAAGTCAATCCAGCAAGATAGATCAGGTCTGAGTATGCACTAATATACTAATATAAACTGCGGGCCACTAACTGTATTTGGATTGGTGGCAGCGATAATTCACCATACTTGTAGAGCGCACTCAAAGTCTAACTAACGAACAATTAAAGCCACTAACATAAAACTTAACTCCAGACACCGCAACAAGTAAACTGACACTAATATAGCATGCAATAGTAAGGTGGCCCGCCAGACACTGTACGCAATTAAAAGAGGAAAGCAATGTTGCTACGATTAATCGTTACAGCGAAAACTAATAAAACGTCTCGAAGGATTATCGTCAAAGAGAAAAATACACAATGGCGGCAAGGACTAATCGGTAACAAACAAAACGTGGTCAATTATCACAAAGGCCGAGAAATAAAGATCTTTCATCGTAACATAACCGGCCTGAAAATTCAGGAACAACAAGATCACATGGAAGTGGAAGAATTTTCAAAATTATGAAGGTGAGATAGAGATATTGAAATAAATCCAGGTTACCACCCAGAGTACAAAACATACAAGCAAAGTATGATAATAACAATCTGATACACTGCAATGACGAAATGAAAGACACAAGGAAAACACATACGTATGTTCGTGAATGACAACAACGAACCACGTGAACATAACCGAATTCACGTGTAACTGCAACTGCGTATGGAATTGTGCATCTTTCACAAACCACTTTCCATCGACTCCTAAATGCTCAATCAAATAGTCCTTTTTACATGTAGAATAGGCCGCGCTCAAGCCTATACGCAGTGCAGCAAACAGTCCATAGTAGCGCTAGTGAAATGTTCGTTTTAATGTTTATCGATAGGCTGCGCTCAAGCCTATAAACAGTTTAGTCAACAGTCCGTAGTAGCGCTAGCGAAATGTTCATATTAATGTTCATCAATAGGCCGCGCTCAAGCCTATAAACAGTCCAGTCAACAGTCCATAGTAGCGCTAGTGGAATGTTTACGTTAATGTTCATCAATAGGCCGCGCTCAAGCCTATAAACAGTCCAGTCAACAGTCCATAGGAGCGCTTTACAGATCGTTTTCAAGGAAACACAGTTTTCTTATGTCTCTCAGGAATGTCATTTGGTCGGCTGTTCGCACTTTTACGCGGCCCACGATGTCATCACGATCTGGTAGAACTTCTTCCACCACTCCTTTAGGCCACAAATTGCGATGGGGACTCTCTTCAACCAAAAAAACAAGATCACCAACTTTGAAATTTCGCTGAGGTGCCAACCACTTTTGACGACGCTGTAGAAGGGGGAGATGATCTGCACGCCATTTTCGCCAGAACTCGTCAGCTTGAAATTGACATGCGCGCCAAGATGAACGCATGCTATCTGATGATAAGAAGACATCATTAGGAAGACCAGGACAAACGCTTCCTGTCAAAAGCATAGATGGAGTCAAAGCTTCTACATCGCCAAGCTCAGTTTCCACTCGAGTTAAGGGGCGATTGTTCAATACACACTCTATCTCTCTGAACAGCGTCAACAAGCCCTCATCTGTAAGTGTTCTCAAGTGACTATCAGCAACCATGGAAGTCTTTGTCTTACAAACAAGACGAATGATTGCTTCATAGATACCTCCCTGGTGACTAGTGAGAGGGGGTGTGTGCTTCCATTCGATTCCACATGGAGCGAGTTCATTTGTTATCTTGTGATCATCCAGGCGTTTTAGCCCACGCTTAAGTTCCGCAGAGGCTCTAGTAAAATTTGTTTCATTGTCCGAATAGATGATTCTAGTACCATGACTACGAACTGCCAAGAACCGCCGCATAGCCATGAGGAATGAGCTAGTCGTTAAATCATGCTCAGTGGGAATAGCTTCCAGGACTTTACGGGAATTGCTGACATACTTGGCCACTTGGAAACCTTCACTAGCCAGGAAGTCGCTCAGCTCGCCTAACAACTGAACGGCCTGAGTGCTGTTTTCCACAGAGATCAGTAGATCATCAGCATAAAGATGTCTCTGTATTGCTAGCTGATCTTTGACAGATGCATTCGTTTGATTCTCTGTTGCTGTAGGGCGCAAGGCAAAACCTGCAACACTGGGAGACGAAGTAAGTTCGAAGGTATGTACCATAAGTTGATAGACTCTGACCGGCATGTTAGGGTAGCCATCTGTCCACCACAAAAATCTGAGAGCTGTTTGATCAATAGGGTCCACTCTGACTTGATGGAACATGTTGCGGATATCCCCACCACGGCAACGGAATGAGGCCTGAATCGAAAGAGAACCCCAATCATTGAGTTGGTGTTATCGGGTCCTTGTAGCAGCTGCTTATTTAGGGAAGTGCCTTGGAAACTGGCAGCACAGTCAAACACTACTCTGAATTTACCGCCTGTGCAGTGATGCGGAATGTACCATGTGTTGCGTGCCACTTTTTCAGAATGGGGATCAGTGACCTCAAACGCACGCCCCAAACGAATCATTTCATCTATCTTACCTTTGTACTTGGCGTGAGTCTCCGGCTCTCTCAGCAATCGATGGCCAATACTCTTCAAACGAGACAGAACAACACTGTAGTTGTTTGGAAGGTCTGGATACCCCTCTTTCCAAGGAAGTCGCATGCGGTAATGACCATCCTTTCATACACACGAGCTCTCCATTGATTTGGTTGCCTGTTCGTCATCTAAAGATGGAAGGCGAACGTCATCGTCTCTCGATAAATCTACGAAGTCAAGTTGACATGGGCAAACTGCATTGAAGTTTCTATCCAATTCCTGATTGAGAATTAAATTAACATGTTTTTTGTTTTATTTGCCATATTTATCCTCCATTCACGAGAAAGCGAATTGTATCGCTATACTTTGGACGGGAAGTCCGCACTCGCTTGGGAGTTGCCTTTTTCGAGGTTTATGGGCCACCTGTCTTCCACATAAAGGTGGGGCGTCCCGTTAAGTGCCTTGCCCAAGGACACAACAAGCGAACTTGCCGGCTTGTTCTCCACAACCTTCCCTAAATGCCGAGCGCCAAGCAGGGAAGCTGCGGATGCCATTTTTTAAAGTCTTTTGGTATGACTCGACAAGGGGAATGAACCCCAGGTCTACCGACTACGAAGCGGGCGCTCTAACCACTACGCCATCGCGTCGGTCAAATTAGTTCCTAACGCTTTCCCGGCAGTATTCGCCTTCTCATGCTCACAACCAAACAGGACCCAATCCAATGGAGTCCTTCCAGCCCACAATGTGGAATGGCTGCCCTGACAAACTTCTGAAAAGATGTGTAGCTCCGGAGAACCCATACCAATCAAAAGGTCTATGCGGTCGGCATCAATAATAGGAATGTCCACATTGAGCAGATGCTCGTTATCGGTCAGATCATTAGGTGCAGGCGTACTGCCGCACATATCGGGTAAGCGGTCAACAATGCGAACTTTCTCCAATGTAAAGTGGGCTCTTTCTTTTACTCCACGCACCAAGCACTTTGTTTCAAATGTGTCTAGCATCTTGACACTTCCGTCTGCCAACTGCAAGTTTGACTTTACCGGATTACCATGCAACCCCAACTGGGTATACAAACGTTGAGATAAAAGGTGAGTATCAGCACCAGAATCCAGCTGGGCTAAGACATCTATGCTTGATCCATTCTCCCCATTTGTTACACGAACCGGCAACACTTGGAGTCGTTTTTTGGACTTTGTAGAACATGAAGCGTTTACATTACTTGTTTCTGTTATCCTAATACAGTCGACGTTTCCAGAAGGTATCGACTGGGAGCTTCCGCTAGAAGCTCGAGTCGATTTAAAGACTGATGCAGCTTTACCTTGTTCCTCCGGTGGATGCAATAAAGAGTGATGGGCTTCGGAACATGTTCGGCATTTGCGTTGACTTGGACAATTTTTCGCTATGTGTCCTACGCTTAAGCAGTTGAAGCAAAGATTTTTCTGTCTTACCACAGCTTTGCGATCGCTTAGAGACCGCTTGATGAAGTTCTCACAACGCCAAACAACATGACTAATGGAGTCACAGGCCATGCAACGCTTGATCCTCTGTGTCTCTGAGGATTTGATCCGCTCGGGGGAAAATGCAGGCTTAACGTTGGAGTCAATTTGAGCAAAGTGGGCCCGGGAAAGGCCACCTAGAATACAAGGCCTGTTACTCGCATCTAGATTGACCGATGACGTCATCAACAGTCGTCCTTTATATCGCACTGAGCAAACGCACGTGTTCTTGCCACAAACAAGGCATTCCTCTTCAATACATTTTATGGGCTTTAATTAATAATCTCTGCTCATGCATATCTGACAAAATAACGCTTTAGCGGTTAGCTTTGAATATAAAACACAGCAACGACTAATCAAAAACTATATTGGATAAAAAAGCATAAAAGTCACGTAACCGAAATTTTGTATTAATACTCATACAGTTCCGGAGTAAATCACTTTTCTTAGCAGCTACTGTGGAAACTTAACCTAAAATAACTAATAAAACATACAGCATCAATGCGGCATAAAATCCAACTATTCGAGCAAATATAATTTATAAATAATTTTTAAAAATGTCTCGCAGTCACGAACAAGTTAGGTTATTAGAAAACACTAAACAAACAATTTATGAAATATCGAAGCTGCACATATGCAAGGTGCAGATGTAATTGCGATTTAAGTTCAGAGGGCATCAAAATTTCAACAATTTTTAAAAGAAGTTTACAAAAAAGTACATTTTCAGAGTAAAATAAAAAAAAAACCCGATTTTTGGGAGCACCGTAAAACACCTATTCATTTCAAGTAAGCATATTGAATTTACACCTCTTTGACAAGCGCTTGGTAGGGACTTCATCGTATTTCTTAAAGCATAGCTTGTTCAATATGTGTTGCACAAAAGTTAGCAAGACCGCTGTTCATCATGAGTTCTTCGTCAAGAACTGCCAAACAGGTATTAACAGCAAGCTTGCGTGGTGAAGATGTGTAAAAGCTGATCACTTTCGGAAAATTTCTTGATTATGAGTGGCAAACCAGCACTATACTTATGACATCTTGAATAGGGTATAGCAATCCTCCTCGTGATAAGCCTTTAATCATTATGATTTAAAAGTCATCAACGTTACCACTGCTACTCACAATTTGTTCATTGCAATCACTGCATTTCAATTTTTTGTTGATGAAGTAGCAGAAGTAGCCTGTGATGTACGTCCAGTACAGGCTATTTTTGTTTGCCTTCTTCTATTTCTTCTTCGAAAATCTCGATGGAATAGGGTTGAATGGCCACTGAAGTATTCTCGTATGGTTCCCAATCGAAGATGAAGTCATTAATGGTCACATTTTGGTTGGCTTACCCCTCCTCTTCCCTGGGATGGAGGTATGGCGCGAACAGCAATCCAGGTTCACGCCATCAACTAATTAAGTTACGCTAGGGGAAAAGTGGCAGCCCATTTCGAACCAGTCGTGAATACAAATTGCCAGCTGATAGATCTATCACCAACAAGACGGACTGCCATTGGTGGGTACCCAAAAGCCGCCTCTTACGGCATGCTGGGTGAGCAGCTTCACTATTCTAACCCAGTGAATCACGGGTATTGATGGTCCCATCATGTCCTTGCATGGATAGTTTCAAGAGCGAAAGCAAGCAAATTTTTATAGCAGCTCGAAGCTTTAAGTTTCGCCAACTTTACAGACTGTACGAAAAAATTTAGAAGCATATCCTCAGTTAAACACACAGCAACTATGACTGTTGGATCAGTTGATGTTGAATTTTGCAGGTAACAAATTTGTATTTCATTAGGCTACTGGATCAGATGCCATGGTGGCTCGATTTTTTATTTTTCGACCACCTCCATCAGTGATGAACAACGGTCATTCGCTTTTTGCAAATCAAATTCCTTTTTACTCTTTTCATTCCCTTTTTTTTTATGTTTTGTTTTTCTTTGAATTGCATAATTTTTTCACTGCTCAGTCTTTTAGATGAATCGGTTGAGAAAGATATGATTGGCAACTAAGAAATATGCTGTAGTTGGAATGGCAGCAGGTGACAACTTTAGAGTTTTCAAATTGCAAGTAATTGGTTTTCCAGATTTTTCATCAAAAACTGATGCAGTGCAAATAATTTTGCTTTCATGAAAATGCTGTTTGCACACCTGCAAATGGAAATAATTAGAATGTAAGCCCAGTAGAGTAACACAAATTGTTAAAAATATATACATGCAGCTAGGCGGGGCTACAAATGCGAACTTAAACTGGTTGCATCACCAAACTCAAACATCAAAAAATTATTCCTTGAACTTAAAAATAAATTCAACATGTTTAAGTTCACTAATTAAGTTCAATGAATTAGCTTTATAAAATGAACATTATTTGTCAAATCAGGGAAATCTTTGATTTTGTTTGCGTCCGTTAAAAGCTTTGGCTGAAAGCTATTTTTGATGGGTCTGAATTGAATGTGGCAGGTCATTTCCTACAAGTCATATTCAAAAGCTTTCAAATCTTCATGCTGAGATGGGGTGATTTTTGACTTGAAACCATAAACGTTGAAATCACTTTCTGAATTTGGGTTATTGCTAAAAAAGAAAGTTCCATCTTAATTGTTGGATAAAATTGTTCAGCTTGGCAAGCAGGGACTGAAGATAATATAGTTTGGATGGAAATGGTATATTTTTCAAGAAATAATTAAACTAAACTTTATAAAGGTGTAAAAATTTGCCTCTAAGTTTAATGTTAAAAGGTTTGCATCAAAACTATTTACACAGCTACAGGTATCAGTATGCCAGAATTAATTATAAATCGCCCCAAGAAAATCATCTTATGTCAATATCTGTTACATATTACCACAACCTAGCAAACAGTAACATATTATGATAAGAAAAGTGTACGTACTTGCTCCGTGCAGATGGTTTAAAATTTGCTCTTTTAACGGCATGCACCCATTTTTGCTTCAACTTTTCATCTTTGAGAAATCCAAATACTGAGAGATATTCGGGCCATTGTTATACAGTTATAGTTTCCATTGCACCGTGGCAGACAGCAACAATGTGGCATCAGTTCTGCTTTTTGATGTAATAATTTAAATTATTATTCTTTTTAAGAAAAATTATTTAACAATAAAACAGTCTACTTACACAGCAACATAAAATACATACATAATTCATCATTTTTTGACATGAAATAGGTACAATGCTCGTGCTTTTATTGGTTCATTTTTCCTCATGTAGCTGTGTTTTCTTCACATCATTACATCATCAGGCTATACTAAAGTGATTGTGCCAGCTCCTCGATACTGTTGTAGTGAAAAGTAACTGTAAGTTATGTACTTAAGGCATGTTTATGCAGCAGCGTGGCATTGGGATGGCATCAAATTGGAGTTGTCTTTGAAAAGGTAAATGATTTACTTAACCAGTTAACCTAGCACCCTGGACCTACCCAATATTTCACCAGTTCATATTTTTTTCAGTTTTTCAGCTAAATCATTTTCAGCACACTAACCAGTAAGTTATACAGTCAAAGCAGGATACAGCCAACAGCCTGCTTATTTAATTAACCCAAATTATTCAAAGTTGAATAAAAAAGTCCAGGTTTTGTCAATATGTTGGCTTTTTTGTGGTTTTAAAGTCTTATTTTTGTTCCAATGTTTTCGTTTGCCAAAGATTACCTTAAAACTGTACGTAACCAATACTTAATCATTCTTACCTTAAACCTAACCAAACTTTCCATTACAAAATATTGCTTACAACAGTACAATAAAATGAACTAGTACTCAAAACATGGTCTAAATTCCCACTCCATAACCTCTAAAGAAAAAAAACAATTCGTTCCGTGATTATCAACTTTCTTCCAGCATTTATTTTCTCTTCAACCAACACAACAATCTATGCATGCATAGAGCATGTGACAAGTGACAACTCGCTGTGTGTGAGCACTCAACAACGCAAGCACATAAAGGACCACTTTTGATGACGTCACAAACAGCATAACAGGCCTTGTATTCTAGGTGGCCTTGGCCCGGGTCGACTTTATCTTTGAGTGAGTGCCAACATTAGGTAGTGTCTTCGCCTTGTTTGCAGCCATTAATCTTCCCAAGCGTGAGCTAGCGAGGCGCTGGCTCCTTTCGATGAATTCCAAGAACAGATCAAAGAGCACAATCTCCATGTCGTACCCTTTCTTAAAGGCCAGTTCCGTAAACCGCTCCTGAAGCTGGCTGCCAAAAATACTGCTTGTTCTCGATCATCATTTTTGTAAAATAATGCGACAATATAGGAGTTCAAATAGCTAATATCAACACATAGAAGGCCGATTTAGTCAGCACAATGGTAGGTTACACAAAAGCCAAAACGCACAATTTTTCAATACTGCAAACCAATGCACACAGTTACAAAGCGTTTAGAATACTGCAAATGCTTACAACCAACACTATTAGTTTTAGCCTATTAGTGATTGCATTGCATGCAAATAACTTGCGAATGTTCTTGACAAATTGTATTATTGCAAGCGCTGCATGCTTGTCTGCATTTTCGATCTTTGCTTCTTTCACAAAGATAGCATCTGACTTTCTTCAGCTTTGTTGCCTGGTTTTCGGTTGCAGCAGTCCTTATTCTGTTGCTTTGAGGCTGAATTGCACGCTTTTTTTGCATTGACAGAGCTCTTGACATTTCAGTTAGCTCTTCTCTTAAGCGAATTAAAAACTTTGTCCTTCTGTTCTTGCTAAAAACCGGTTGCTTTCACCATGCAATTGCTGCCATACTATGTAAGCATTGACAGCGCTAACGTCGATCATGTTGTAAAATAAGGCTACTGGCCATCTTCTAGTCATCCTCTTGCAGGTGTACGTTCAAACCATCTTATCCAAAATTTTCACTCCACTTTTGGTGCTGTTGTAATACAGGATTACTTCAGGCTTCTTTTCAGCAGAATTTGAAGCTATTTCAGGAAGTGAGCGCATCGTCGAAAGCGTATTAACCACACAGTCTTTTTTGGGGCAATACGATGCGATCAGAGCATTATTCTGAAATCTAAAAATTGTAGAAGCGATGTCACGACTTTGGCAACTGTGAAATGCGGAGGCAATTCTGGTTTGTTCTTCTGAATAGTTCCAATCAAAGTAAGCTTCTTTTTCAGCAAATCTCGAGCAAGCGGGATGCTAGTAAAAAAATTATCGCAAGTTATAATCCTCCCAGAATGTTCAATTTCTTTGACCAAATTCTTAACAACTCTTGCTCCCTGATTTACTTCTCTTCCAACTGCAGGATTTTTTCTAGTATAAACTTGCATCTTCCATGCATAAGATGTGTTAGCTTCGCATATTGCCCAAATTTTTTATTCCATACTTTCCAGGTTTTGAAGAAATATACTGCCGAAATGGGAATCTTCCTCTGAAACAAACTGTTTGTTTATCAACAGTCATCTGGGGACCTGGAGTGTAGGTATCACGCAAATTTAAATCCCATTGCTCAAAGACATCTACAATAGGCTGGAATTTGTCTTCAGTTCTGTTTCTTCTTTGTGAATTAGCGTCATCAAACCGAAGCACTCGTAGAATCTGTTGATATTGATTTCGGCTCATGAGTTTATTGGAAATAGGTCTGCCGTCGTCTTTACTCCAAAACTGAGCAACGTTTTCGTTATTTGATTAATAAATACCGATAAGAATTACTACACCCAAAAATTTGTCAAATTTGAATCAATTTATAGCAGCCCACTTGTCTTTGTAAACAAGTAATCCTTCAGGATATGTCCAATTACAAACTTTTTCAAGCAATTTGTCTTTAAGCAATAATCTGAATGAATCAGGCATTGAATTGCATTGCGATTTTGCGAAACGTGAAGGGTCTGGTCTGTCGTGATATATGTTACAAGAAGCAGTTCGGCTAATGTTATTTGTAAGGGGAGTTGCTGATCAATTTTCTTTCTTATTTTGGGATATAAAGATGGTAGAAGTACCTTGATCTTCATCCTTATCTGAGATATGAGAAGAAAACCCACACTTTGATGATCGATTTCTCTAGCGTCAACCGACGCCTCGATCTGTTCTTCTTCATTCTATCTTTGATCATCTTCACACTCTACTAATAGCACTACATTCTCGTCAATTTCTAAATAGCTAACCATTCATTTAGTGGTTTGTTTTATATTTTGATTGACATTTGCAATTATAAATACAACATCTTTAAACTAATATCTTTTTATTAGTGCTTCCAAACATCAAATTAATTGTTTCAAAAAAATGACTGTATCAAAAATAGCTCAGCCAATTTAAACTAAACAAAGCGAGTTACTTATTACCTTAAGCTCCAATGGACCACATGCTATACGATGCTGAAATTATTCTTTATGCTATATCGGCTTATCCAAAATTTGTGATACTTTAACTACATGATGATTAACTAAACTTAAAAAAATCTAGTAATATAAAACTCATGTTTCCTAAGTGTTCTTAATAATGAATATTCAAAAATCAATTTAAGGTCCTTGAAAACCAAGAACGACCAAAAATTAAACAAAACCGGGATGACAATATGATTGAAGCTAAACATGACAAAGTCGTTTTCTACATTTCATCATGTCATATTTCGTGCTCATGTCATATGAGAATGGTTGCATTGCAGTCTCTCATTTACAAACATGTGATCATATTCTGTGTTGCTATGTTATGATTTGATGATGAGCAAACACGAATATCATAGTGCGTTTCCATCATCAATAATCAGTATAATTATTATTCAAATCACAGTGTTTGATGTCAATTGATTGGATGTTATAATCGTATCGACACAAATCATGCAATAGAGCACTGTATTCTGGGCACGATCAACACAACTGGGTATTGCATGTTGACGAATGATATACTGCAACAATACATCATCGCACTATTCAACTGATACGATTTGTGATTGTGAGGCCATTTTTCAATCACGAATGTATCAATGCTCAATTTCATTATTTATTCTTCATATTACGTTCATTTGTCAGTGCCAAGTACGTGATCCGCTAACACTATCGTCATTGCATTGCTATGATTCAACAACAACATAAAAACTTTGTCCACCATACATGAAACACACACACTAACCACTCAAAAACACATACTAAACACTGCACCACTGTGCCAGTCTGGCATTTATGTTCACGATTGGTTCGATATGAACTAACATGTATCGTTAACTACATCTTGATAAAAATGTCGTGTCTAGATGGATAACTGTTTGTTGACATACCACCATCGCAAACACCAAGTGGCAAACAGAATAACAATGTGTGTTTGTGATTGTGAAGCTAAATCAATCATACACATGCACATAACTTCGTATTAAATTTATGTGAAATGAAACTTTCTCAACGATTTGGACAGTTTGTTTCACGTATTATATTAGACATGGTTTGTCAGTTATGAAATAGATGAAAATAACAGAAACTATACTTACAGTCTGGTTTGTTTATACGTAGATTGAACATGAAACAAAATTCAGATATTACAATGCTGATTGAATGTCACTGATAAATTTCAAACGATTGACATCAGTAACAACGACATTAGTTTAATCATTTTACAGGTAAATATACCATACATGGTTGAAAGTATGTCATCACAATGATGCGAGTTCAGATATCTGCACTTGTCATAAACAGGACTATGATCAAAGATACTAAAACTGCATGTTAAACATCAGATGCGGTTTGATCATTTGATGAAAGACATCAAAACCACATCTAATAATACTTCAGTAGTTACTTTATGATCATGATTACGACTACTATATGTGCATATACAGATATACTTGTGTGAGGAGTTTCATTTAGATGAACCTGAATGAGTTATAATGATTAGTCAAACACTGAGCTTGATGGAACTCGGACATGAGCCTGTCAAATGATATTATTTAGTGGGAAATGGACATGTTTATCATCGATCACTTTCTGATGTCATCACAATAACAAAATCATAATCAAAGGCTTACAGGTTTCAATATACGTATCAACAAATGTTGTTAATGTCATTGATACAAATGTGTGTTTACAAGTGAGCTATCAGTAAGAGTTTGAAACTTCTGTTCCTAACCATCGTCTGGTTGATTGGTAATATCCTATCAAATGTAGGATGGACACATAACTCAACGAGCAACTAAATCCAGGGCTAAACCTGGTGTTTCAAGAATGAAATGAAATATCATGGACGATTTTGCTACTGAGTAGCTTGATATGTTTTGTATTGACAGTATAATGTTTGATCAAGACTGCATAATATCGGTTTCATGTTTCATTCTTTGCTTATATTAATCAATGCTGATTGCCAAACAACCGACATATTGATTTAACCCTTTGAGGACCTTTGGTACACATATGTACCATGATTGTTGAATGTTATATCATTATGACGTGATAACTAATTCTCTGAAATCCATTATATTTTCGTTGTTACCAAACAATTGAGGCATTGTTTCAAATTTTATGAATGAAATTCTTATGGTCCTTAAAAGATTAAATAAAATCGAATCGAAACCAGTGCCATCGACTGTAATAGCAACGATACAATCAGTGAGATAATTCGCTAATATCACATTCGATTTGGCTATTGGCTACATCAATGGCTCATCCATTGATCAACAACAGCAAACCCACTATGCATTGAGTCAATCGTCGTTGCACCAGTGGACTCCATGCCAACATGTAGATATTCTATACTGCTGCAGTATACGAGCAGTGATGCAACCACAACAAAATCTTCGTTTGTGCCGCATCGTTGTCGATCATTTATGCAAAGTTCCGGTATTTAAACAAAACCGAGATGACAATATGATTGAAACTAAACACGACAAAGCCGTTTTCCACATTTCATCATCTCATATTTCGTGCTCATGTCATATGAGAACGGTTGCATTGCAGTCTCTCATTTACAAACATGTGTTCATATTCCGTATTGCTATGTTATGATTTGATGATGAGCAAACACGAATATCATAGTGCATTTCCATCATCAATAATCAGTATAATGATTATTCAAATCACAGTGTTTGATGTCAATTGATTGGATGCTACAATCGTATCGACACAAATCATGCAATAGAGCGTTGTATTCTGGGCACGATCAATACATCATCGCACTATTCAACTGATACGATTTGTGATTGTGAGGCCATTTTTCAATCACGAATGTGTCAATGCTCAATTTCATATTTTATTCTTCATATTACGTTCATTTGTCAGCGCCAAGTATGTGATCCGTTAACACTATCGTCATTGCATTGCTATGATTCAACAACAACATAAAAACTTTGTCCACCATACATGAAACACACACACTAACCACTGCACCACTGTGCCAGTCTGACATTTATGTTCACGATTGGTTCGATATGAACTAACGTGTATCATCAGCCACATCTTGATAAAGATGCCATGTCTAGATGGATAACTGTTTGTTGACATACCACCATCGCAAACACCAAGTGGCAAACAGAATAACAATGTGTGTTTGTGATTGTGAAGCTAAATCAATCATACACATACACATAACTTCGTATTAAATTTATGTGAAATGAAACTTACTCAACGATTTGGACAGTTTGTTTCACGTATTATATTAGACATGGTTTGTCAGTTATGAAATAGATGAAAATAACAGAAACTATACTTACAGTCTGGTTTGTTTATACGTAGATTGAACATGAAACAAAATTCAGATATTACAATGCTGATTGAATGTCACTGATAAATTTCAAACGATTGACATCAGTAACAACGACATTAGGTTAATCATTTTGCAAGTAAATATATCATACATGGTTGAAAGTATGTCATCACAATAATGCGAGTTCAGATCTCTGCACTTGTCATAAACAGGACTATGATCAAAGATACTAAAACTGCATGTTAAACATCAGATGCGTTATGATCATTTGATGACAGATTTCCATACCACATGTGATAGTACTTGAATAGTTATTTTATGATCATGATAAATCACATCATGATTACGACTACTATATGTGCATATACGGATATACTTGTGTGAGGAGTTTCATTTAGATGAATCTGAATGAGTTATAATGATTAGTCAATCACTGAGCTTGATAGAACTCGGACATGAGCCTGTCAAATGATATTATTTAGTGGGAAATGGACATGTTTATCATCGATCACTTTCTGATGTCATCACAATAACAAAATCATAATCAAAGGCTTACAGGTTTCAATATACGTATCAGCAAATGTTGTTAATGTCATTGATACAAATGTGTGTTTACAAGTGAGCTATCAGTAAGAGTTTGAAACTTCTGTTCCTAACCATCGTCTGGTTGATTGGTAATATCCTATCAAATGTAGGATATACCGGCGCGGTGGTGTAGTGGTTAGAGCGTCCGCTTCGCAGTCGGTAGACTTGGGGTTCATTTCCCTTGTCGAGTCATACCAAAAGACTTTAAAAACTGGTATTCACAGCTTCCCTGCTTGGCGCTCAGCACATAAGGGATAGTGTGGAGAACAAGCCGGCAAGCTTTCTTGTTGTGTCCTTGGGCAAGGCACTTAACGGGATGCCTCCGTCTTTATGTGGAAGACAGATGGTGGGGCCAAGCAGTCTACCCGTCGTGGTGGCCCAGTCTGACGAAAGACATGCAAACCGAGCATGAGCTCATACGCGTGAATGAATGAAATGTAGGATGGACACATCACTCAACGAGCAACTAAATCCAGGGCTAAACCTGGTGTTTCAAGAATGAAATGAAATATTATGGACGATTTTGCTACTGAGTAGCTTGATATGTTTTGTATTGGCCGTATAATGTTTGATCAAGACTGCATAATATCGGTTTTATGTTTCATTCTTTGCTTATATCAATCAATGCTGATTGCCAAACAGCCCACACATTGATTTAAATGAAATCGAATCGAAACCAGTGCCATCGACTGTAATAGCAACGATACAATCAGTGAGATAATGTGCTAATATCACATTCGATTTGGCTATTGGCTACATCAATAGCTCATCCATTGATCAACGACAGCAAAACCCACTGTGCCTTGAGTCAATCGTCGTTCACAAGTGGACTCCATGCCAACATGTAGATATTCTAAACTGCTGCAGTATACGAGCAGTGATGCAACCACAACAAAATCTTCGTTTGTGCCACATCGTTGTCAATCATTTATACAAAGTTCCGGTATTTAAACAAAACCGAGATGACAATATGATTGAAACTAAACATGACAAAGCCGTTTTCCACATTTCATCATGTCATATTTCGTGCTCATGTCATATGAGAATGGTTGCATTGCAGTCTCTCATTTACAAACATGTGTTGATATTCTGTGTTGCTATGTTATGATTTGATGATGAGCAAACACGAATATCATAGTGCATTTCCATCATCAATAATCGGTATAATGATTATTCAAATCACAGTGTTTGATGTCAATTGATTGGATGCTATAATCGTATCGACACAAATCATGCAATAGAGCGTTGTATTCTGGGCACGATCAATACATCACAGTCTGACATGTTGACGAGTGATATATTGCAACAATACATCATCGCACTATTCAACTGATACGATTTGTGATTGTGAGGCCATTTTTCAATCACGAATGTATCAATGCTCAATTTCATATTTTATTCTTCATATTACGTTCATCTGTCAGTGCCAAGTACGTGATTACTTAACACTATCGTCATTGCATTGCTATGATTCAACAACAACATAAAAACTATGTCCACCATACATCAAAAACACACTAACCACTGCACCACTGTGCCAGTCTGGCAATTATATTCACGATTGGTTCGATATGAACTAACGTGTATCATCAGCCACATCTTGATAAAGATGCCGTGTCTAGATGAATCACTGTTTGTTGACATACCACCATCGCAAACACCAAGTGGCAAACAGAATAACAATGTGTGTTTGTGATTGTGAAGCTAAATCAATCATACACATACACATTACTTCGTATTAAATTTATGTGAAATGAAACTTTCTCAACGATTTGGACAGTTTGTTTCACATATTATATTAGACATGGTTTGTCAGTTATGAAATAGATGAAAATAACAGAAACTATACTTACAGTCTGGTTTGTTTATACGTAGATTGAACATGAAACAAAATTCAGATATTACAATGCTGATTGAATGTCACTGATAAATTTCAAACGATTGACATCAGTAACAACGACATTAGTTTGATCATTTTACAAGTAAATATATCATACATGGTTGAAAGTATGTCATCACAATGATGCAAGTTCAGATATCTGCACTTGTCATAAACAGGACTACGATCAAAAATACTAAAACTGCATGTTAAACATCAGATGCGTTATGATCATTTGATGACAGACTTCAAAACCACATCTACTAATACTTGAATAGTTATTTTATGATCATGATAAATCACATCATGATTACGACTACTATATGTGCATAAACGGATATACTTGTGTGAGGAGTTTCATTTAGATGAACCTGAATGAGTTATAATGATTAGTCAAACACTGAGCTTGATGGAACTCGGACATGAGCCTGTCAAATGATATTATTTAGTGGGAAATGGACATGTTTATCATCGATCACTTTCTGATGTCATCACAATAACAAAATCACAATCAAAGGCTTACAGGTTTCAATATACGTATCAACAAATGTTGTTAATGTCATTGATACAAATGTGTGTTTACAAGTGAGCTATCAGTAAGAGTTTGAAACTTCTGTTCCTAACCATCGTCTGGTTGATTGGTAATATCCTATCAAATGTAGGATGGACACATCACTCAACGAGCAACTAAATCCAGGGCTAAACCTGGTGTTTCAGGACTGAAATGAAATATTATGGACGATTTTGCAACAAATCCAGTGCCATCGACTGTAATAGCAATGATACAATCAGTGAGATAATGCGCTAATATCACATTCGATTTGGCTATTGGCTACATCAATAGCTCATTGCCTGATTGACGACAGCAAAACCACTGTGCCTTCAGTCAATCGTCGTTGCACAAGTGGACCCCATGCCAACATGTAGATATTCTAAACTGCTGCAGTATACGAGCAGTGATGCGACCACAACAAAATCTTCGTTTGTGCCACATCGTTGTCGATCATTTATGCAAAGTTCCGGTATTTAAACAAAACCGAGATGACAATATGATTGAAACTAAACATGACAAAGCCGTTTTCCACATTTCATCATGTCATATTTCGTGCTCATGTCATATGAGAACGGTTGCATTGCAGTCTCTCATTTACAAACATGTGTTCATATTCTGTATTGCTATGTTATGATTTGATGATGAGCAAACACGAATATCATAGTGCATTTCCATCATCAATATACAGTATAATGATTATTCAAATCACAGTGTTTGATGTCAATTGATTGGATGCTATAATCGTATCGACACAAATCATGCAATAGAACGTTGTATTCTGTGCCTGATCGACTCATCACCATCCTACATCTTAACGAATGACATACTGCAACAATACATCATCGCACTATTCAACTGATACCATTTGTGATTGTGAGGCCATTTTTCAATCACGAATGTATCAATGCTCAATTTCATATTTTGTTCTTCATATTACGTTCATTTGTCAGCGCCAAGTACGTGTTTCATTAACACTATCGTCATTGCATTGCTATGATTCAACAACAACATAAAAACTTTGTCCTTCATACATGAAACACACACACTAACCACTGCACCACTGTGCCAGTCTGGCATTTATGTTCACGATTGGTTCGATATGAACTAACGTGTATCATCAGCCACATCTTGATAAAGATGCCATGTCTAGATGGATAACTGTTTGTTGACATACCACCATCGCAAACACCAAGTGGCAAACACAATAACAATGTGTGTTTGTGATTGTGAAGCTAAATCAATCATACACATGCACATTACTTCGTATTAAATTTATGTGAAATGAAACTTTCTCAACGATTTGGACAGTTTGTTTCACATATTATATTAGGCATGGTTTGTCAGTTATGAAGTAGATGAAAATAACAGAAACTATACTTACTCCCTGGTTTGTTTATACGTAGATTGAACATGAAACAAAATTCAGATATTACAATGCTGATTGAATGTCACTGATAAATTTCAAACGATTGACATCAGTAACAACGCCATTAATTTGATCATTTTACAGGTAAATATATCATACATGGTTGAAAGTATGTCATCACAATGATGCGAGTTCAGATCTATGCACTTGTCATAAACAGGACTATAATCAAAGATACTAAAACTGCATGATAAACATCAGATGCGTTATGATCATTTGATGACAGATTTCCATACCACATGTAATAGTACTTGAGTAGTTATTTTATGATCATGATAAATCACATCATGATTACGACTACTATATGTGCATAAACAGATATACTTGTGTGAGGAGTTTCATTTAGATGAACCTGAATGAGTTATAATGATTAGTCAAACACTGAGCTTGATGGAACTCGGACATGAGCCTGTCAAATGATATTATTTAGTGGGAAATGGACATGTTTATCATCGATCACTTTCTGATGTCATCACAAAAAGAAAATCATAATCAAAGGCTTACAGGTTTCAATATACGTATCAACAAATGTTGTTAATGTCATTGATGCAAATGTGTGTTTACAAGTGAGCTATCAGTAAGAGTTTGAAACTTCTGTTCCTAACCATCGTCTGGTTGATTGGTAATATCCTATCAAATGTAGGATGGACACATCACTCAACGAGCAACTAAATCCAGGGCTAAACCTAGTGTTTCAGAACTGAAATGAAATATTATGGACGATTTTGCAACAAATCCAGTGCCATCGACTGTAATAGCAACGATACAATCAGTGAGATACTGTGTTAATATCACATTCGATTTGGCTATTGGCTACATCAATTGCTCATCATTTGATCAACGACAGCAAACCCACTGTGCATTGAGTCAATCGTCGTTGCACCAGTGGACTCCATGCCAACATGTAGATATTCTAAACTGCTGCAGTATACGAGCAGTGATGCGACCACAACAAAATCTTCGTTTGTGCCACATCGTTGTCAATCATTTATGCAAAGTTCCGGTATTTAAACAAAACCGAGATGACAATATAATTGAAACTAAACATGACAAAGCCGTTTTCCACATTTCATCATGTCATATTTCGTGCTCATGTCATATGAGAACGGTTGCATTGCAGTCTCTCATTTACAAACATGTGTTCATATTCTGTGTTGCTATGTTATGATTTGATGATGAGCAAACACGAATATCATAGTGCATTTCCATCATCAATAATCAGTATAATGATTATTCAAATCACAGTGTTTGATGTCAATTGATTGGATGCTATAATCGTATCGACACAAATCATGCAATAGAGCGTTATATTTTGTGCCTGATCGACACAAATCACCATCCTACATCTTAACGAGTGATATACTGCAACAACTCATCATCACACTATTCAACTGATACCATTTGTGATTGTGAGGCCATTTTTCAATCACGAATGTATCAATGCTCAATTTCATATTTTATTCTTCATATTACGTTCATTTGTCAGCGCCAAGTATGTGATCCGTTAACACTATCGTCATTGCATTGCTATGATTCAACAACAACATATAAACTTTGTCCTTCATACATGAAACACACACACTAACCACTGCACCACTGTGCCAGTCTGACATTTATGTTCACGATTGGTTCGATATGAACTAACGTGTATCGTTAGCCACATCTTGATAAAGATGCCATGTCTAGATGGATAACTGTTTGTTGACATACCATCATCGCAAACACCAAGTGGCAAACACAATAACAATGTGTGTTTGTGATTGTGAAGCTAAATCAATCATACACATGCACATAACTTCGTATTAAATTTATGTGAAATGAAACTTTCTCAACGATTTGGACAGTTTGTTTCACATATTATATTAGACATGGTTTGTCAGTTATGAAATAGATGAAAATAACAGAAACTATACTTACTCCCTGGTTTGTTTATACGTAGATTGAACATGAAACAAAATTCAGATATTACAATACTGATTGAATGTCACTGATAATTTCAAACGATTGACATCAGCAACAATGAAATTAGTTTGATCATTTTACAGGTAAATATACCATACATGGTTGAAAGTATGTCATCATAATGATGCGAGTTCAGATATCTGCACTTGTCATAAACAGGACTATGATCAAACATACTAAAACTGCATGTTAAACATCAGATGTGTTGGTATTTTTAAATAAAAGATTTCAATACCACATGTAACAATACTGGAGTAGTTATTTTATGATCATGATAAATCACATCATGATTACGACTACTAGACGTGAGGAGTTTCATTTAGATCAACCTGAATGAGTTATAATGATTAGTCAATCACTGAGCTTGATGGAACTCGGACATGAGCCTGTCAAATGATATTATTTAGTGGGAAATGGACATGTTTATCATCGATCATATTCTGATGTCATCACAATAACAAAATCATAATCAAAGGCTTACAGGTTTCAATATACGTATCAACAAATGTTGTTAATGTCATTGATACAAATGTGTGTTTACAAGTGAACTATCAGTAAGAGTTTGAAACTTCTGTTCCTAACCATCGTCTGGTTGATTCGTTATACCTGGACAAATGTAGGATGGACACCTCACTCAACGAGCAACTAAATCCAGGGCTAAACCTGGTGTTTCAAGAATGAAATGAAATATTATGGACGATTTTGCTACTGAGTAGCTTGATATGTTTTGTATTGACAGTATAATGTTTGATCATGACTGCATAATATCGGTTTCATGTTTCATTCTTTGCTTATATCAATCAATTCTGATCGCCAAACAGCCGACACATTGATTTAAATGAAATCGAATCGAAACCAGTGCCATCGACTGTAATAGCAACGATACAATCAGTGAGATAATGCACTAATATCACATTCGATTTGGTTATTGGCTACATCAATTGCTCATCACTTGATCGATGACAGCAAAACCACTGTGCCTTGAGTCAATCGTCGTTGCACAAGTGGACTCCATGCCAACATGTAGATATTCTAAACTGCTGCAGTATACGAGCAGTGATGCGACCACAACAAAATCTTCGTTTGTCCACATCGTTGTCAATCATTTATACAAAGTTCCGGTATTTAAACAAAACCGAGATGACAATATGATTGAAGCTAAACATAACAAAGCCGTTTTCTACATTTCATCATGTCATATTTCGTGCTCATGTCATATGAGAACGGTTGCATTGCAGTCTCTCATTTACAAACATGTGTTCATATTCTGTGTTGCTATGTTATGATTTGATGATGAGCAAACACGAATATCATAGTGCATTTCCATCATCAATAATCAGTATAATGATTATTCAAATCACAGTGTTTGATGTCAATTGATTGGATGCTATAATCGTATCGACACAAATCATGCAATAGAGCGTTGTATTCTGTGCACGATCAATACATCACAGTCTGACATGTTGACGAGTGATATACTGCAACAATACATCATCGCACTATTCAACTGATACCATTTGTGATTGTGAGGCCATTTTTCAATCACGAATGTATCAATGCTCAATTTCATATTTTATTCTTCATATTACGTTCATTTGTCAGTGCCAAGTACGTGATTAGTTAACACTATCGTCATTGCATTGCTATGATTCAACAACAACATAAAAACTTTGTCCACCATACATGAAACACACACACTAACCACTGCACCACTGTGCCAGTCTGGCATTTATGTTCACGATTGGTTCGATATGAACTAACGTGTATCGTTAGCCACATCTTGATAAAGATGCCATGTCTAGATGGATAACTGTTTGTTGACATACCACCATCGCAAACACCAAGTGGCAAACAGAATAACAATGTGTGTTTGTGATTGTGAAGCTAAATCAATCATACACATACACATAACTTCGTATTAAATTTATGTGAAATGAAACTTTCTCAACGATTTGGACTGTTTGTTTCACATATTATATTAGACATGGTTTGTCCGTTATGAAATAGATGAAAATAACAGAAACTATACTTACCGTCTGGTTTGTTTATACGTAGATTGAACATGAAACAAAATTCAGATATTACAATGCTGATTGCATGTCACTGATAAATTTCAAACGATTGACATCAGTAACAACGACATTAGTTTGATCATTTTACAGGTAAATATATCATTCATGGTTGAAAGTATGTCATCACAATGATGCGAGTTCAGATCTATGCACTTGTCATAAACAGGACTACGATCAAAGATACTAAACCTGCATGTTAAACATCAGATGCGTTATGATCATTTGATGAAAGACTTCAACACCACATTTAGTTAGTTTTGAGTAGTTATTTTATGATCATGATATATCACATCATGATTACGACTACTATATGTGCATAAACGGATATACTTGTGTGAGGAGTTTCATTTAGATCAACCTGAATGAGTTATAATGATTAGTCAAACACTGAGCTTGATGGAACTCGGACATGAGCCTGTCAAATGATATTATTTAGTGGGAAATGGACATGTTTATCATCGATCACTTTCTGATGTCATCACAATAACAAAATCATAATCAAAGGCTTACAGGCTTCAATATACGTATCAACAAATGTTGTTAATGTCATTGATACAAATGTGTGTTTACAAGTGAGCTATCAGTAAGAGTTTGAAACTTCTGTTCCTAACCATCGTCTGGTTGATTGGTTATATCTTGACAAATGTAGGATGGACACATCACTCAACCAGCAACTAAATCCAGGACTAAACCTGGTGTTTCAAGAATGAAATGAAATATTATGGACGATTTTGCTACTGAGTAGCTTGATATGTTTTGTATTGACAGTATAATGTTTGATCAAGACTGCATAATATCGGTTTCGTGTTTCTCTCTTTGCTTATATTAATCAATGCTGATCGCCAAACAGCCGACACATTGATGTGTAATGATTTAAACGAAATCGAATCGAAACCAGTGCCATCGACTGTAATAGCAACGATACAATCAGTGAGATAATGCGCTAATATCACATTCGATTTGGCTATTGGCTACATCAATAGCTCATCATTTGATCAACGACAGCAAAACCCACTGTGCATTGAGTCAATCGTCGTTGCATCAGTGAACTCCATGCCAACATGTAGATATTCTAAACTGCTGCAGTATACGAGCAGTGATGCAACCACAACAAAATCTTCGTTTGTGCCACATCGTTGTCAATCATTTATGCAAAGTTTCAATATTTAAACAAAACCGAGATGACAATATAATTGAAGCTAAACATGACAAAGCCGTTTTCTACATTTCATCATGTCATATTTCGTGCTCATGTCATATGAGAATGGTTGCATTGCAGTCTCTCATTTACAAACATGTGTTCATATTCCGTGTTGCTATGTTATGATTTGATGATGAGCAAACACGAATATCATAGTGCATTTCCATCATCAATAATCAGTATAATGATTATTCAAATCACAGTGTTTGATGTCAATTGATTGGATGCTATAATCGTATCGACACAAATCATGCAATAGAGCGTTGTATTCTGTGCACGATCTACTCATCTGAGTATGGCATGTTGACGAGTGATATACTGCAACAATACATCATCGCACTATTCAACTGATACGATTTGTGATTGTGAGGCCATTTTTCAATCACGAATGTATCAATGCTCAATTTCATATTTTATTCTTCATATTACGTTCATCTGTCAGTGCCAAGTACGTGATCCGTTAACACTATCGTCATTGCATTGCTATGATTCAACAACAACATATAAACTTTGTCCACCATACATGAAACACACACACTAACCACTGCACCACTGTGCCAGTCTGGCATTTATGTTCACGATTGGTTCGATATGAACTAACGTGTATCATCAGCCACATCTTGATAAAGATGCCATGTCTAGATGGATAACTGTTTGTTGACATACCACCATCGCAAACACCAAGTGGCAAACACAATAACAATGTGTGTTTGTGATTGTGAAGCTAAATCAATCATACACATACACATAACTTTGTATTAAATTTATGTGAAATGAAACTTTCTCAACGAATTGGACTGTTTGTTTCACATATTATATTAGACATGGTTTGTCAGTTATGAAATAGATGAAAATAACAGAAACTATACTTACTTCCTGGTTTGTTTATACGTAGATTGAACATGAAACAAAATTCAGATATTACAATGCTGATTGAATGTCACTGATAATTTCAAACGATTGACATCAGTAACAACGACATTAGTTTGATCATTTTACAGGTAAATATACCATACATAGTTGAAAGTGTGTCATCATAATGATGTGAGTTCAGATATCTGCACTTGTCATAAACATGACTATGATCAAAGATACTAAAACTGCATGTTAAACATCAGATGCGTTATGATCATTTGATGACAGACTTCAATACCACTTGTAATAGTACTTGAGTAGTTATTTTATGATCATGATAAATCACATCATGTTTGCGACTACTATATGTGCATAAACGGATATACTTGTGTGAGGAGTTTCATTTAGATCAACCTGAATGAGTTATAATGATTAGTCAAACACTGAGCTTGATGGAACTCGGACATGAGCCTGTCAAATGATATTATTTAGTGGGAAATGGACATGTTTATCATCGATCACTTTCTGATGTCATCACAATAACAAAATCATAATCAAAGGCTTACAGGCTTCAATATAGGTATCAATCAAGGACATCTAAAACAAGGACGCGCCTTTCCTATATCCAGCTTTTGCTAGCGAAGGCCATCACCTTCACTGTAAAATTGCTATTGTACTACTGAAATCAATTGATGATTGGCTCATAATTGCTTCAAACAAAAACATTACAACGTTAAAATGCATATTTAAGGGGGTAAATATGTAAATATGTGATAACATGCCCAAAGAACGACCCGAGCGTGAATTATCTGAAATATGCCATATAGCGCTAAATAGACATAAGAATTTAAAATGACATAAAAATTTATACACGTTATCAAATTACATTCACGAGTTGGTTATAAACTTAATTTGACAAGCGCACCTTCTTGATTGATGTCTGGAGGAGGACGGAGTTCTTTTGCTGGTCCTTCTCCAAGTTATGCAGACCTTTCAAAAGTACGTTTGCCAAGTGTCGTCGGAGCTTGTCACAGGTGTTCAGGTTCTTGTAGTCCTCCATCACTTGCAGAATCATCATGAGTCTCCTGCAGCAGCAGGCCCTGTGTCTGGCTTTGGTGATGAAGGCAAGTCCACACCGCACAAGGTCAAAAGTGGTTTGATGGGGAATTTTTAGGGAGCTTTGTGAAACTTCGGAGATGAAGGCACTGATTTCTAATGACACCAGTTCATCCTCCTCATTGAAGATCAGGTGTTCCTCACACTTTTTTTCCAGCCACCCTGCCACATAGGCTGCACTGCTTTCCTCATGTATGGAGAGTGAAGGCTGAGTGCAGTCCTCAATGAAGGTGGCTTCCTCAACATCAATGGCAGTGGTAACACACGTGTGAGCCTTGGTCTCCCCATTCACGTCCAAGGTCTCCAGGTAAGAAGCGGCATGCCTAGCCAGGCGTTTTTTGCATGCACTCAAAACATCCCCAGAAGTCATAAAAGCATTTGCACCCGTCGACTGCCTGTACACGAAAAATTCACCCTCTATCCTGTCACTTTGCAACTCCCGAAGAAGTACATACTGGAAGCCAGCATGGTTCAGAAGGTGTGCACAAATGGAAGTCAGGCCTTTCATGGTCTGCACAAGTGCTTTCTTAGTGTCATGGGTTACACACTGCTTTCTGCCTTTTCCGTGCCCAGAAGGAGCTCTCTGAAAGATCCGTTGGTAGTCGGACAGGTTGGTAGAGGTGTGGTCCTGAACGCACCGGTGCGGATCATTGAGCCTCGCTTCTTGATGTTTTGACGACACATTCACAAAATTCCACCAATTAAGCACAAATTGAATAAAGTCGGCTGTGTCGCCACACTACTGGAGTCTGAGGGCAGCTTCTACTTTGTCGTTGAAAACTTTCAACATGTGTTGGACATTCTGCAGTTGAAGCTTTGAAGGTCGAACAGCAGCATCTGTTAGGGGAGAAGTTTTCAAGAGGTTTGCCTTCTCAGCATCATATAGCTTTCTGACATCGCTGAAGGAACCAGTGACTTGATTGTCGAAAATCATCTTCTGACAGGTCTCAGAAAAAAAAGGACAAACAGTAAAATCATCTCATGCTGACATTTTTGTTATGGTGATGCAGTATTCAGTTTTTTTTCTGTCACTGGGTAAACAAAAACTTTTTCACGTATCAACTACATCTAGAAATAATTTGTAAGAGCTTTTCCTCCGTTATCTTAAGTAAAATCAGGAGTAGGCTAATAATTGTTTGCCGTTGATACTTAATTGTTTATAAATCATATTAGTATAATAGCTGCAAGGATCTCTAAACCCAAATAGATAAAAGGTTTTAGATGTCCTTGAATAGATAATAATAATTAAATATCTTATCAAGAACAATCAAAATTATAACAACTACTCATTGCGTAAAAAAAAACTCTCACATACAGACATACCTATATACAGCAAAACGCAGCCCAAGGCGTGAATACCAACACAATTAAAGATTAAAGAAAAAAATAACCGAATTGTTATTATTGTTACTTTTCAATTAAGTTATAACTAAAGATTGTCTTTTCAAATAAAAAAATTTTTTGCCAAATTTTTTTTCAAGATTTGTATAAATATGTTACAAACCACAAATCAAGAATAATACATGTAGACTCACCTGATATCCAGTTGTTTCTTATGCACTTCAGTAGATGCACTGTGTCAAACAGTAGGTACCAACTCCGTGTACCATCTAAAGGATGAGTAGCAGTGGCAAGGTAATCAGACTCTGATGAACGATCAAACATCTTACAGTAGAGCTGGTTGATCTTGTGGTTGTCTGTGATGGACCCAAGGACAGTGCCTCCAGCCTGTTCTACAACCGTGGCAGCCTGCTTCACCACCCCAAACTGAAAGGAAGCGGTCAATTTATGGACAGGTGTGACAGATACCATGATGCTGGGGCCTCGATGAAGGCACTTGGACATGACGCAAAGCATTGAAGTGGCCTTTGCGTCATGGTCATTCTTGGCCATGCCACTGAGGACTCCTCCAGAGAAGGCTACTGTTGGCCGAACCTTTATCTCGTCAACTAAGAGAACGACATTTTTCTGTTGAGGTTTTTGAAGATTGGCAAACGTCTTTGATAAAATGTCCCTCACATTCACTAAAGAAACGACGGCTTGTACTTTTCTCCTACTTGGCAAAACTAGATACTCACGGAGAACTTCATAATTGCAGTGTGGAAACGATCCCACAGCAAAGCAGTAGTCTTTGACGGTAAAATTTTTGTTAACTAGAAGCTTCAGGTTATTGACGATAAAATCCAATTTTTTTGCCTTATTTTTGTCTTCAGTTTCTTGAGCCTGAAGTACAGTAACTACTTTCATCAACACTTTATCCAGGGGGATTTTGTAGTTTAAGCAAGTATGTACAACAGCATAAAACTGCGAATAGGAACTGAGGCCATTATTGGGGTTCAATATAGTCCCTAGTGGCACGCAAACTCCACTCTTGTGTGCAAAACACGTAAGGGGAGAACACAGTGTTGATTTGTTTTCAACAAGAACAATCATTTCGCATTCACGAAAGTCAGGCGACATGAAAAGAAAAGCACTCCTGTCAGATATTCTGGTAATCACAACATTGTCATAGTCCTTGTTAATTTTCTTGTCTGGTACGAAGTCACTAAAAGACTTGATCCTGTCTCTGGCCACGAAAACCTCAAGTTGCTTGTCTACTTGTTTTGCTGGGCGAGGAGGGGCTTGGGGAGTCGGCAGGCATGCAGCAGGTACATCAAAAATGCTTGGTGCAACAGCTGGTCTTGTTGTTCCACCTGGCAGTTTCTTCATTGGAGGATTTTGGGGCCAATGCTTCTCACAAACGAAAAAAGATTTGGCATTTGCAATATCAAAGTCTTTGCGAGGAGGAATCACAGCAAGCCACCTCTGCCTCTCAGGATCAAGGCTGGGAAGTTTGAATATTCTACGTTTTGACAAAAGGTTGTAGTTTCCTCTACAATTCACAATTCCACATTTGTTCGGCATATTTACGAAAATAAATGCTCTTCGAAAAAAGAAAAAATTATTTATCGATATATTTCTCACAAAGCTACATGCAGCCTAAACTGTTGTCAGTACATTGCCCCAACTCCCGGTTACAAGGTGCAAAAGAGTATGAATTGAAGATCAACAAAAATTTTATTCAATCATTTTGTTGACTGCTAAGATTTGGCCTCTGAGATGAAAACCGGTCGGGTCGAGCGGCACCGGTTGCCAGTCGAATCGGGAACTTTTGCCCCCCTAACCCTTACTCTAACTCTAACTTCATCCTATCAGAGCTCGCCCCAACCACAACAAATATTTAAAAAATAAGTTTAAGCTCAGCAAAATAATACCGGTAGGTACGGCATACGGCTTTCTCTTTACCAGCCCCAGTAAATAGGCCTACCTGAAACTTGCCTATCCTTTTGAGATCGCCAACCAGTTTTGACACTCCACCTAACTTTGCTCAGTTTGCAGTAAATTTAATGCTGTTCTCATGTCATTTAAAAAATCATTAAACTGTATTTCTTATTAATCTTTTTACACATAATAAAACTAGAACTAGACTAGATACATCAGGCTAGGATTCACCTTTCTCGGTACCATACACGCTTATAAAATCTAAATGAACCTACCAGCATAGTTTGCATTGTAGATCAGACAAGGTCTGCTCTATGATGTAACAATAAGCTTTTAAAGGCTCTGCGCATAACTAGAAAATACAATAGCCTTCGCTAGGTTGATCTGAAACTAACGCCTGCATGTCCTTGGTTTAAAAGTCTTTGGTATCAATAAATGTTATTGATACAAATGTGCGTTTTAATGTTATTGATACAAATGTGTGTTTACAAGTGAGCTATCAGTAAGAGTTTGAAACTTCTGTTCCTAACCATCGTCTGGTTGATTGGTAATATCCTATCAAATGTAGGATGGACACATCACTCAACCAGCAACTAAATCCAGGGCTAAACCTGGTGTTTCAAGAATGAAATGAAATATTATGGACGATTTTGCTACTGAGTAGCTTGATATGTTTTGTATTGACAGTATAATGTTTGATCAAGACTGTATAATATCGGTTTCATGTTTCATTCTTTGCTTATATCAATCAATGCTGATCGCCAAACAGCCGACACATTGATTTAATGGAAATCGAATCAAAACCAGTGCCATCGACTGTAATAGCAACAATACAATCAGTGACATAATGCGCTAATATCACATTTCATTTGGCTAAACTCGGACATGAGCCTGTCAAATGATATTATTTAGTGGGAAATGGACATGTTTGTCATCGATCACTTTCTGATGTCATCACAATAACAAAATCATAATCAAAGGCTTACAGGTTTCAATATACGTATCAACAAATGCTTTTGATGTTATTGATACAAATGTGTGTTTACAAGTGAGCTATCAGTAAGAGTTTGAAACTTCTGTTCCTAACCATCGTTTGGTTGATTGGTAATATCCTATCAAATGTAGGATGGACACATCACTCAACGAGCAACTAAATCCAGGGCTAAACCTGGTGTTTCAAGAATGAAATGAAATATTATGGACGATTTTGCTACTGAGTAGCTTGATATGTTTTGTATTGACAGTATAATGTTTGATCATGACTGCATAATATCGGTTTCGTGTTTCATTCTTTGCTTATATCAATCAATGCTGATCGCCAAACAGCCGACACATTGATTTAAATGAAATCGAATCGAAACCAGTGCCATCGACTGTAATAGCAACGATACAATCAGTGAGATAATGCGCTAATATCACATTCGATTTGGCTATTGGCTACATCAATAGCTCATGCATTGATCGGCGACAGCAAAACCACTGTGCCTTGAGTCAATCGTCGTTGCATCAGTGGACTCCATGCCAACATGTAGATATTCTAAACTGCTGCAGTATACGAGCAGTGATGCAACCACAACAAAATCTTCGTTTGTGCCACATCGTTGTCGATCATTTATGCAAAGTTCCGGTATTTAAACAAAACCGAGATGACAATATGATTGAAGCTAAACACGACAAAGCCGTTTTCCACATTTCATCATGCCATATTTCGTGCTCATGTCATATGAGAATGGTTGCATTGCAGTCTCTCATTTACAAACATGTGTTCATATTCTGTGCTGCTATGTTATGATTTGATGATGAGCAAACACGAATATCATAGTGCATTTTCATCATCAATAATCAGTATAATGATTATTCAAATCACAGTGTTTGATATCAATTGATTGGATGCTATAATCGTATCGACACAAATCATGCAATAGAGCGTTATATTCTGTGCACGATCAATACATCATCGCACTATTCAACTGATACGATTTGTGATTGTGAGGCCATTTTTCAATCACGAATGTATCAATGCTCAATTTTTATTTATTCTTCATATTACGTTCATTTGTCAGCGCCAAGTACGTGATCCGTTAACACTATCGTCATTGCATTGCTATGATTCAACAACAACATAAAAACTTTGTCCACCATACATGAAACACACACTCTAACCACTGCACCATTGTGCCAGTCTGGCATTTATGTTCACGATTGGTTCGATATGAACTAACGTGTATCATCAGCCACATCTTGATAAAGATGCCATGTCTAGATGGATGACTGTTTGTTGACATACCACCATCGCAAACACCAAGTGGCAAACAGAATAACAATGTGTGTTTGTGATTGTGAAGCTAAATCAATCATACACATACACATTACTTCGTATTAAATTTATGTGAAATGAAACTTTCTCAACGATTTGGACAGTTTGTTTCACGTATTATATTAGACATGGTTTGCCAGTTATGAAATAGATGAAAATAACAGAAACTATACTTACCGACTGGTTTGTTTATACGTAGATTGAACATGAAACAAAATTCAGATATTACAATGCTGATTGAATGTCACTGATAAATTTCAAACGATTGACATCAGTAACAACGACATTAGTTTGATCATTTTACAGGTAAATATACCATACATGGTTGAAAGTATGTCATCACAATGATGCGAGTTCAGATCTCTGCACTTGTCATAAACAGGACTATGATCAAAGATATTAAAACTGCATGTTAAACATCAGATGCGATTTGATCATTTGATGAAAGACTTTAACACGTCATGTAATAACACTTGAATAGTTATTTTATGATCATGATAAATCACATCATGATTACGACTACTATATGTGCATAAACGGATATACTTGTGTGAGGAGTTTCATTTAGATGAACCTGAATGAGTTATAATGATTAGTCAATCACTGAGCTTGATGAAACTCGGACATGAGCCTGTCAAATGATATTATTTAGTGGGAAATGGACATGTTTATCATCGATCACTTTCTGATGTCATCACAATAACAAAATCATAATCAAAGGCTTACAGGTTTCAATATACGTATCAACAAATGTTGTTAATGTCATTGATACAAATGTGTGTTTACAAGTGAGCTATCAGTAAGAGTTTGAAACTTCTGTTCCTAACCATCGTCTGGTTGATTGGTAATATCCTATCAAATGTAGGATGGACACATCACTCAACGAGCAACTAAATCCAGGGCTAAACCTGGTGTTTCAAGAATGAAATGAAATATTATGGACGATTTTACTACTGAGTAGCTTGATATGTTTTGTATTGACAGTATAATGTTTGATCATGACTGCATAATATCGGTTTCGTGTTTCATTCTTTGCTTATATCAATCAATGCTGATCGCCAAACAGCCGACACATTGATTTAACATGTTGGCTGCCTCGTGCATCACCGGTGATCATTGGGGCTTTTTTCTCTGGTGCCAGTGTATCACCGGTGATACATTTTTCAGGTTTTATTCTTTTTGAAACAAACCATATTGGCACTGCGTCAATACTCTTTCTTTTCACTGTGGCACCTGGTGAATAACTATTTTTTTTAAATCTAATTGGGTTTAGTAATTCTACCTTAAATAAGCTTAAAAATTTAATTAAAAGTAGGAAATTAATATCACAATATTCAGGCATTTTATTAACGAAAATATAGCCAATTCAAAAGCACAAAACTGTGGAAAACTAAAAGAGTTTAACAAGTTCACTAGTTCCGATGGATAATTCAGTTGGAAATGTTCCAAGCAAAAATATGCCTTGTTTGCACATTGTGAGAATCTAGTAGACACAAGCTTAGCTTTTTTTCGTGCAATATTTGGGCCTTCTTTTGCTGCAATAGCGGAGTATCAAGCGGTGCAACGTCCTGTCTTCTTTCTGTTTTCATTTGTTTGCTCATCTGTTTCAACTAGCATGTGTTTTGTTTTTTCAGATGGCTCCTCTCCTTGGTCGTCTCTTCTTTTCTGCGTCAAGCTCATGATGATGATGTTTTCACGAAATTCAGCAACTTGCATTCTTCTTACTGCTTCCTCATTGTAGAGCAATTAGGCATTCACCACTGCAGTATTTAGGAGCAACTCAAAGGCAACTTTGTGAAACCATCGAATTGTTTTCCTAAGAGGGGAAAAGTAGCTAGCCAATTGATCCGAAAGATCAATACCTTGCTTACACCTGTTGTACTTCAATATGATATCAGGCTTCACAATATCTTGTCCATTGCGGTTTTTCTTGGAAGTGGAAACAAGTTTCCCGACATCACATGTTGACAAAAAAGTCACTGTTTTTTATCTTTCCACACTCCAACTACTACTCCATCCTTTTCTTTTGAAATGCACTCTCCTTTCTTTAGGTTCTCTTTCAAAGGAGGCAATCCTTTTCGACTTTTTCTCAGTGTTCCTTGCAGGTGTGTCCTTTTGCCCAAACACTTTTCAGCAAGTTCAACGGAAGTGTAAAAATTGTCCACAGTTAGGGTTCTTCTTTTGTCAAAGTAATCTGCTGCTAAATGCAAGCAGATGCCAGCCGACTTTGATACACCATCAAATGCAAGGTTATTTGATTTTCTTTGATAAATTTCCACATTGTAAATGTATCCAGAAGGATCCGTCAACTTGAAGAGCTTGACCCCATATTTATTAGCTTTTCCAGGAATGTATTGCTTAAAACTCAATCTTCCAAGGTATGGGATCATAGTTTCATCAATTACGATATCTTCACCGGGATCTTGAAAAGTTTTGAAGTTTTGAACCAACATTTGAACCAGCATTTTAACTTTGTGAAGTTTGAAATCTTCACTATCTTGAAGCGATTCATTATCAGCATAATGAACAAATCTCAACAACAATTGAAATCTGTTTCTAGACATTACTTTAGAGCAAAAATCACTTGTGTATATTGGCTTTTTGCTCCAGTAACAACTGATGCTTGGATATTTCACAACTCCCATGAACATAACCACTCCAAGAAACTGCTTTATTTCATCTTTGTTTGTATCTTTCCATTTAGAAAATCTACTCTTTCTGCTCACACGGTGGGATGAAAGAAACTGATGGGCATTTCGATTGGTTTCTTTCATAATTAACTCAAATATATCCTCACTGACAAACAAGCTAAAATATTCAAATGGGGGCTTGTCTTGAAGAAGTCCAAGGTGGGATGACTTGATTGGAGGATTAGGAAATTGTTTGAAGGTAGTACCATCGGCTGGACATATCCATTGCGTAGATGAAGATGAGGGCTGCTGATCGTTAGAATCATCATCAGAATCGCTTTCACCAGTATCTTCGCTGCTATAATCAGATGTTGATGGCTCATATTCATCACTCTCACTAATTCTGATATCGCTGTTTGAATCAACTTCATCATCTATCATTGCCACGGCTGCAGCTGCATTCATCATGTACACGATTATTAATGCAAAATGAGATATAACTGTAAAGTAAACTCTAAAAAAGATTGAATATTATATATTTTGTTAATGATCACGGGTGATACATTGGCACTTGCTTAATATCACATAACCAAAGTGCCAATGTATCACCGGTGAACACGCTTCTTCTAACTCAAAAAATCATCACACTACTTAGCATATGCATCAATGAAGTAAGCATTGTCTTTTGCACTAGTCGGAAAAAAAATCCTTGGCACCTGAGAAAAGTCGACTTTTCAAAAAAAACATGAGGGTGGCAGCCAACGTGTTAAATGAAATCGAATCGAAACCAGTGCCATCGACTGTAATAGCAACGATACAATCAGTGAGATAATGCGCTAATATCACATTCGATTTGGCTATTGGCTACATCAATAGCTCATCACTTGATCGACGACAACAAAACCCACTGTGCCTTCAGTCAATCGTCGTTGCACCAGTGGACTCCATGCCAACATGTAGATATTCTAAACTGCTGCAGTATACGAGCAGTGATGCAACCACAACAAAATCTTCGTTTGTGCCACATCGTTGTCGATCATTTATGCAAAGTTCCGGTATTTAAACAAAACCGAGATGACAATATGATTGAAGCTAAACATGACAAAGCCGTTTTCCACATTTCATCATGTCATATTTCATGCTCATGTCATATGAGAATGATTGCATTGCAGTCTCTCATTTACAAACATGTGTTCATATTCTGTGTTGCTATGTTATGATTTGCTGATGAGCAAACACGAATATCATAGTGCATTTCCATCATCAATAATCAGTATAATGATTATTCAAATCACAGTGTTTGATGTCAATTGATTGGATGCTATAATCGTATCGACACAAATCATGCAATAGAGCGTTGTGTTCTGGGCACGATCAATACATTACAGTCTGACATGTTGACGAATGATATACTGCAACAATACATCATTGCACTATTCAACTGATACGATTTGTAATTGTGAGGCCATTTTTCAATCACAAATGTATCAATGCTCATTTTCACATTTTATTCTTCATATTGCGTTCATTTGTCAGCGCCAAGTATGTGATCCGTTAACACTATCGTCATTGCATTGCTATGATTCAACAACAACATAAAAACTTTGTCCACCATACATGAAACACACACTCTAACCACTGCACCATTGTGCCAGTCTGGCATTTATGTTCACGATTGGTTCGATGTAAACTAACGTTTGTCATTAACACTAGAAGGACCATGATTTTGAACTACCTAGAAGGACCAAGAGGCGTCAATTGACGCCCGCATGTTTAAAACCTGTAGTTTACGTCTGTTTCTTCCTAAGGTTACATACACATACTTAAAAAACACCGTGCATGTTGTTTTATTAAAAGAAATCACAAAAAATTACGAACATTTTCGCCTAAGTTCATGGTCATCGCGTCATGCAAGTTGCACAGAGTTTTTTTCCACATTTCCCACAGATCGGTATTTTACAAAGAAAACACAGATCTGTTGTTCTGTTTTTGCAACATCTTATAGAACATGTGCGACGCACTTTAGGCAGTGGTGATCCAAGGTGGTCAACTTCACTGGATTCATCTGTTTTTGCCGCTCGGTGACTACTGCCAGGGTTGCTACCAATGAGTTCTTCGCAGACCTTTTGTATAAAAGCTCTGCGACTAATTTTGGTTTTGCAAATGATTTTGTACAATATCCAGCCATTTATCAAGGCCATGTCAATTACGTTATAAAACACGTGTATTGGCCATCGTCTGTATCCAGCTTTGACGGAATATTGACGGGACATTTGGTCTAATACATCCACCCCAACTTTAGTCTCATTATAAAAAAGGACAGTTTCAAGCTTTCGTTTAGGGTTATTCCGCTCCGGAATTGTCACATCTTTGTGCAAAGAGCTCAAAATGTTTACAGATTTAGATTTCTTGCATTGATATGATGTAATGGTTACCGCAGTAGCTCCCACATATTCCAGAATTGTGGATTCATGCAAAGGTTGAGTTTCTTTCAAAACTGTAGGAACTTCTCTACGATTTTGGCGAATTGTTCCTACTAGGCTGCAATGTTGCTCTGCAAATCGAAGGGTAAGATCGAGTGACGTAAAATAGTTGTCACAGGTGACGTTGTACCCTTTTTTGAAAAGAGGTGACATCAGTTTCATCACCACATCTGTAGGCACACTCACATCCCCACTTCTAGTAGAATCTTTTCCAAGATATAGAAACCCGTTGTAGAGATATTTGCTTTCGACCTCAGCAGCCATCCAAAACTTCAGTCCAAATTTATCAGGTTTATTCGCCATGTATTGTATAAATTTACATCTTGCTTTGCAAGGCAACAGCTGTTCATCAATAGTAATATTTGAATTTGGGTTGTATGATTTTTGACAGTTTTCGATAAAAGGGTCCCCGATTGAAGATGCCAAGCAGAATTTGTCAGTCTCCAGCTGTCGTTTTCTTTCACTTTTTAGATCAAATCGGAGGTACTTCATTATTTCGAGAAACCTCCGGCGTGGCATTGTTGCATTGAAAAGGGGGCAACCCCACGATTGATCCCACAAAGATTTTATAGGCAAGTTTCTACCTGCAATTACACCTCGAGCTATGACAAGTCCGATAAACTTGTCCAATTCATCAAGTGTGACTGTCCATTTAGTATCATTTGTAACGCGTTGCGCCTCAGCAATGGTACACTTCTGGATATGTCTCAACATCGGTTCGTTGAAAAGCAATCGAAACGAAGATAGTGGACTCCCATCTATGACACGACATGTAGCGTAAGACGTAGGCCCTGCACGAACCTTGACTACATTTTGCTGTTGTCTACGTCCAACAGCTACTTGAGAAGGAGTTGAGGTTTGCCAAAATGATCCATCTCTACTTTGAATTACTGGCGTATTGTTGTCATCATCTACATGTGAAACAAGATTAGCCGGTTGATTGTCATCTACTGTGCTATCTTGAATATCCTCTTCTTCATCATCTGTCGATTTTTCTGAATCAGATACCTCTGCCTTACTTGCCGATGCAAAAGCATTATTTATTTTTTCATTATCGCTGTCCGAAAACTCGCCATCGGATTCATCTGCAGCAATGTCTTGTAAAAACTCTAAAGCTTGTTCAGCAGTACGCCTACGATGCATTTTATCCTAAATCTAAAAGATACAATATGTTTCAATAAAATGTTATGAAAGCCAACGCCCTTGAATGCTTCCACAATGTTTGTAGCAAACACATAACGTCTTTCTTCTGAGCTATTAGTTCTATCAGTCAAACCTAAACGTTAAGACTACCACTGATTCCACGAGATGAAACTCCTGTACTGCAGTACTGTATTGTTTTCCTTACCTGGCGTAAACTGATAATCTCTCTGTCTGCCAGAAGTAGGTCAATCAATTCACACTGCGCGAAATACTCTGCTGGAGACCAAGCAGAGGATTTATTATGTGACAAGATTTATATTGCGACAAAACAGTAAGTGTTATAGTAGTGATTTCACTGCGTCAAATCTCTACCCGTCAATCGACAAGCTTGGTCCTTCTAGGTAGTCACATATTTTTTTCGGTAACCGCTGGCTGAAAAATCCTGAAATTTTGAAAGAAGACATGTATTGATAAAAAAATAAAACTCAGAAAATATCGTGTCATAGGATTTAACAGAAACCATTTTACAGGCGTTTCGAAATAAAAACACGTCAATTGACGTGCTTGGTCATTCTAGTGTTAACCACATCTTGATAAAGATGCCATGTCTAGATGGATGACTGTTTGTTGACATACCACCATCGCAAACACCAAGTGGCAAACAGAATAACAATGTGTGTTTGTGATTGTGAAGCTAAATCAATCATACACATACACATTACTTCGTATTAAATTTATGTAAAATGAAACTTTCTCAACGATTTGGACAGTTTGTTTCACATATTATATTAGACATGGTTTGTCAGTTATGAAATAGATGAAAATAACAGAAACTATACTTACAGTCTGGTTTGTTTATACGTAAATTGAACATGAAACAAAATTCAGATATTACAATACTGATTGAATGTCACTGATAAATTTCAAACGATTGACATCAGTAACAACGACATTAGTTTGATCATTTTACAGGTAAATATACCATACATGGTTGAAAGTATGTCATCATAATGATGCGAGTTCAGATATCTGCACTTGTCATAAACAGGACTATGATCAAACATACTAAAACTGCATGTTAAACATCAGATGCGTTATGATCATTTGATGAAAGACTTCAACACCACATTTAGTTAGTTTTGAGTAGTTACTTTATGATCATGATAAATCACATCATGATTACGACTACTATATGTGCATAAACGGATATACTTGTGTGAGGAGTTTCATTTAGATCAACCTGAATGAGTTATAATGATTAGTCAAACACTGAGCTTGATGGAACTCGGACATGAGCCTGTCAAATGATATTATTTAGTGGGAAATGGACATGTTTATCATCGATCACTTTCTGATGTCATCACAATAACAAAATCATAATCAAAGGCTTACAGGTTTCAATATACGTATCAACAAATGTTGTTAATGTCATTGATACAAATGTGTGTTTACAAGTGAGCTATCAGTAAGAGTTTGAAACTTCTGTTCCTAACCATCGTCTGGTTGATTGGTAATATCCTATCAAATGTAGGATGGACACATCACTCAACGAGCAACTAAATCCAGGGCTAAACCTGGTGTTTCAAGAATGAAATGAAATATTATGGACGATTTTGCTACTGAGTAGCTTGATATGTTTTGTATTGACAGTATAATGTTTGATCAAGACTGCATAATATCGGTTTCGTGTTTCATTCTTTGCTTATATCAATCAATGCTGATCGCCAAACAGCCGACACATTGATTTAAATGAAATCGAATCGAAACCAGTGCCATCGACTGTAATAGCAACGATACAATCAGTGAGATAATGCGCTAATATCACATTCGATTTGGCTATTGGCTACATCAATAGCTCATCACTTGATCAACGACAGCAAAACCACTGTGCATTGAATCAATCGTCGTTGCACCAGTGGACTCCATGCCAACATGTAGATATTCTAAACTGCTGCAGTATACGAGCAGTGATGCAACCACAACAAAATCTTCGTTTGTGCCACATCGTTGTCGATCATTAATGCAAAGTTCCGGTATTTAAACAAAACCGAGATGACAATATGATTGAAGCTAAACATGACAAAGCCGTTTTCCACATTTCATCATGTCATATTTCGTGCTCATGTCATATGAGAATGGTTGCATTGCAGTCTCTCATTTACAAACATGTGTTCATATTCTGTGTTGCTATGTTATGATTTGATGATGAGCAAACACGAATATCATAGTGCGTTTCCATCATCAATAATCAGTATAATGATTATTCAAATCACAGTGTTTGATGTCAATTGATTGGATGCTATAATCGTATCGACACAAATCATGCAATAGAGCGTTGTATTCTGGGCACGATCAATACATCACAGTCTGACATGTTGACGAGTGATATACTGCAACAATACATCATTGCACTATTCAACTGATACGATTTGTGATTGTGAGACCATTTTTCAATCACGAATGTATCAATGCTCAATTTCATATTTTATTCTTCATATTACGTTCATCTGTCAGTGCCAAGTACATGATTCGTTAACACTATCGTCATTGCATTGCTATGATTCAACAACAACATAAAAACTATGTCCACCATACATGAAACACACACTCTAACCACTGCACCACTGTGCCAGTCTGGCATTTATGTACCCGATTGGTTCGATATGAACTAACATGTATCATCAGCCACATCTTGATAAAGATGCCATGTCTAGATGGATAACTGTTTGTTGACATACCACCATCGCAAACACCAAGTGGCAAACAGAATAACAATGTGTGTTTGTGATTGTGAAGCTAAATCAATCATACACATACACATAACTTCGTATTAAATTTATGTGAAATGAAACTTTCTCAACGATTTGGACAGTTTGTTTCACATATTATATTAGGCATGGTTTGTCAGTTATGAAATAGATGAAAATAACAGAAACTATACTTACTCCCTGGTTTGTTTATACGTAGATTGAACATGAAACAAAATTCAGATATTACAATGCTGATTGAATGTCACTGATAAATTTCAAACGATTGACATCAGTAACAACGACATTAGTTTGATCATTTTACAGGTAAATATACCATACATGGTTGAAAGTATGTCATCACAATGATGCGAGTTCAGATATCTGCACTTGTCACAAACAGGACTATGATCAAAAATACTAAAACTGCATGTTAAACATCAGATGCGTTATGATCATTTGATGAAAGACTTCAATACCACATTTAGTTAGTTTTGAGTAGTTATTTTATGATCATGATAAATCACATCATGTTTGCGACTACTATATGTGCATAAACGGATATACTTGTGTGAGGAGTTTCATTTAGATGAACCTGAATGAGTTATAATGATTAGGCAATCACTGAGCTTGATGGAACTCGGACATGAGCCTGTCAAATGATATTATTTAGTGGGAAATGGACATGTTTATCATCGATCACTTTCTGATGTCATCACAATAACAAAATCATAGTCGAAAGCTTACAGGCTTCAATATACGTATCAACAAATGTTGTTAATGTCATTGATACAAATGTGTGTTTACAAGTGAGCTATCAGTAAGAGTTTGAAACTTCTGTTCCTAACCATCGTCTGGTTGATTGGTTGTACCTGGACAAATGTAGGATGGACACATCACTCAACGAGCAACTAAATCCAGGGCTAAACCTGGTGTTTCAAGAATGAAATGAAACATTATGGACGATTTTGCTACTGAGTAGCTTGATATGTTTTGTATTGACAGTATAATGTTTGATCAAGACTGCATAATATCGGTTTCGTGTTTCATTCTTTGCTTATATCAATCAATGCTGATCGCCAAACAGCCGACACATTGATGTGTAATGATTTAAATGAAATCAAATCGAAACCAGTGCCATCGACTGTAATAGCAACGATACAATCAGTGAGATAATGTGTTAATATTACATTCGATTTGGCTATTGGCTACATCAATGGCTCATCACTTGATCGACGACAGCAAAATCACTGTGCCTTGAGTCAATCGTCGTTGCACCAGTTGACTCTATGCCAACATGTAGATATTCTAAACTGCTGCGGTATACGAGCAGTGATGCAACCACAACAAAATCTTCGTTTGTGCCACATCGTTGTCGATCATTTATACAAAGTTCCGGTATTTAAACAAAACCGAGATGACAATATGATTGAAGCTAAACATGACAAAATCGAGTTGATTTGTGGTACAGTATTTGAAATTTGCAAAAGTAGAGTATTCATTCTCGAAGCTTTTTGTCTGACACTTTTCAAGAGAATCCGTCAGAAATGAGTGAAAAGGTGAAGTGAGTCTCTTATATAGAGACACAGTTGACGAAAAAGAAAAAAGGGAAAAAAGGCTCTATCTTGATTGGTAAAAAGAAGCGACCAATAGAACGAGCGGAAACTAATGTGTGGTTTTGTGACCATAAACGATTTACTTTTATTTGCATAAATTTGGTTTGGATGTTTTAATGTACGTGGCTTCAAGGGTGGAAAGGTGAAAAGAAGTACGGCCACGGGCAAGAATAGAAAATTTGTTGTCATTATATTCTTGTGCGCATGTAGGGTTTTGTAAAAGATGTTGTCCTATGGCAGAAAAGGAGGTTTCCGTTTTAAAGCTTCTGATTGGCTTGCAAGAACGGGCCAATGCGCTTTGATTCTGAGAAATATGCTTCTGGAGTATGGTTTTCGGCACGTGCTGCTTAATCCTCTGTTGTAGCTTTTGTGACGTACGACCCACGTACCGACTATCGCAGTGGCACAGAAATTGATAAACAATGTTGCTTTGATGAAAAGCGGGTAGTACATCTTTTTTGGCTACAGGCAGAAGTTGTCTGGTGGTGTAGACAATGCATGGTTCAACTGCAAAGTAACAGCGTTTGACGGCTGTTTTAATTTGCATTTAGTACCTCATCAAAACATTGCCCAGCCATGGCAAGTGAAGATAAACTGGGCATTTCTTCGGACCGAATTGCGTTGGTCTGCGAAATTGATTCATTTTCTTGGTCATAACAGTGTTGATTATAGCTTCAGGGTAACCGTTGTTGATAAGGATTGATCGAATATTGGAAAGTTCATTTTTAAGAGTAGATTTCGAACAGATAACTAGAGCTCTGTGGAATAGAGTTGAAATCAAATTAGTATTCCGCTTCATGGGGCAAAAAGAGTTCCAGCGAATGTATTGGTCAGTGAAAGTCGGCTTCCTGTAGATCGATGTAACAAATTCGTGATCATTCTTTTCCACCAGGACGTCAAGAAAGGGCAAAGTTCGATTGCATTCCTTTTCAAAAGTGAAACGAAGCGATGAATGGAGAGAATTTAGATGAGAGAAAAACTCATTGCATTTGTCTTCATCGTTAAAAACTGCAAAAGTATCATCGACGTATCGATAATACATAAGTGGTTTGTTGACTCTTTTGAAAAGCAAAGCTTCGTAATATCCGACAAAGATGTTGGCAAGAGATGGGCCAAGAGGTGAACCCATAGCAACGCCATCAATCTGTCGGTGCATCATATTGTTGAAACTGAATTCTACGGATGAAGTAGCCGTTTGCATCAGCTCAACAAAAACTGCACGAGGAAAAGGAGGCGGAGTAAGCTCGCCATCATACAGAGCATTGGCGCAGATTTCAATAGTGTCTGCAAGTGGAACATTGGGAAAAAGGCTACAGACGTCATAGGAGCAGAGAAAGACAGATGGAGGAAAGTCAAAATTTGACAAAATCAACACTTTTAACTTTCCTCCATCTGTCTTTCTCTGCTCCTATGACGTCTGTAGCCTTTTTCCCAATGTTCCACTTGCAGACACTATTGAAATCTGCGCCAATGCTCTGTATGATGGCGAGCTTACTCCGCCTCCTTTTCCTCGTGCAGTTTTTGTTGAGCTGATGCAAACGGCTACTTCATCCGTAGAATTCAGTTTCAACAATATGATGCACCGACAGATTGATGGCGTTGCTATGGGTTCACCTCTTGGCCCATCTCTTGCCAACATCTTTGTCGGATATTACGAAGCTTTGCTTTTCAAAAGAGTCAACAAACCACTTATGTATTATCGATACATCGATGATACTTTTGCAGTTTTTAACGATGAAGACAAATGCAATGAGTTTTTCTCTCATCTAAATTCTCTCCATTCATCGCTTCGTTTCACTTTTGAAAAGGAATGCAATCGAACTTTGCCCTTTCTTGACGTCCTGGTGGAAAAGAATGATCACGAATTTGTTACATCGATCTACAGGAAGCCGACTTTCACTGACCAATACATTCGCTGGAACTCTTTTTGCCCCATGAAGCGGAATACTAATTTGATTTCAACTCTATCCCACAGAGCTCTAGTTATCTGTTCGAAATCTACTCTTAAAAATGAACTTTCCAATATTCGATCAATCCTTATCAACAACGGTTACCCTGAAGCTATAATCAACACTGTTATGACCAAGAAAATGAATCAATTTCGCAGACCAACGCAATTCGGTCCGAAGAAATGCCCAGTTTATCTTCACTTGCCATGGCTGGGCAATGTTTTGATGAGGTACTAAATGCAAATTAAAACAGCCGTCAAACGCTGTTACTTTGCAGTTGAACCATGCATTGTCTACACCACCAGACAACTTCTGCCTGTAGCCAAAAAAGATGTACTACCCGCTTTTCATCAAAGCAACATTGTTTATCAATTTCTGTGCCACTGCGATAGTCGGTACGTGGGTCGTACGTCACAAAAGCTACAACAGAGGATTAAGCAGCACGTGCCGAAAACCATACTCCAGAAGCATATTTCTCAGAATCAAAGCGCATTGGCCCGTTCTTGCAAGCCAATCAGAAGCTTTAAAACGGAAACCTCCTTTTCTGCCATAGGACAACATCTTTTACAAAACCCTACATGCGCACAAGAATATAATGACAACAAATTTTCTATTCTTGCCCGTGGCCGTACTTCTTTTCACCTTTCCACCCTTGAAGCCACGTACATTAAAACATCCAAACCAAATTTATGCAAATAAAAGTAAATCGTTTATGGTCACAAAACCACACATTAGTTTCCGCTCGTTCTATTGGTCGCTTCTTTTTAATAATCACCATAGAGCCTTTTTTTCCCTTTTTTCTTTTTCGTCAACTGTGTCTCTATATAAAAGACTCACTTCACCTTTTCACTCATTTCTGACGGATTCTCTTGAAAAGTGTCAGACGAAAAGCTTCGAGAATGAATACTCTACTTTCTGCATCAAAAAGCCGTTTTCTACATTTCATCATGTCATATTTCGTGCTCATGTCATATGAGAATGATTGCATTGCAGTCTCTCATTTACAAACATGTGTTCATTATCTGTGTTGCTATGTTATGATTTGATGATGAGCAAACACGAATATCATAGTGCGTTTCCATCATCAATAATCAGTATAATGATTATTCAAATCACAGTGTTTGATGTCAATTGATTGGATGCTATAATCGTATCGACACAAATCATGCAATAGAGCGCTGTATTCTGGGCACGATCAGTACATCACAGTCTGACATGTTGACGAGTGATATACTGCAACAATACATCATTGCACTATTCAACTGATACGATTTGTGATTGTGAGACCATTTTTCAATCACGAATGTATCAATGCTCAATTTCATATTTTATTCTTCATATTACGTTCATTTGTCAGCGCCAAGTACGTGATCAGTTAACACAATCGTCATTGCATTGCTATGATTCAACAACAACATAAAAACTTTGTCCACCATACATGAAACACACACTCTAACCACTGCACCACTGTGCCAGTCTGACGTTTATGTTCACGATTGGTTCGATATGAACTAACGTGTATCATCAGCCACATCTTGATAAAGATGCCATGTCTAGATGGATGACTGTTTGTTGACATACCACCATCGCAAACACCAAGTGGCAAACAGAATAACAATGTGTGTTTGTGATTGTGAAGCTAAATCAATCATACACATACACATTACTTCGTATTAAATTTATGTGAAATGAAACTTTCTCAACGATTTGGACAGTTTGTTTCACGTATTATATTAGACATGGTTTGTCAGTTATGAAATAGATGAAAATAACAGAAACTATACTTACTCCCTGGTTTGTTTATACGTAGATTGAACATGAAACAAAATTCAGATATTACAATGCTGATTGAATGTCACTGATAAATTTCAAACGATTGACATCAGTAACAACGACATTAGTTTGATCATTTTACAGGTAAATATACCATACATGGTTGAAAGTATGTCATCATAATGATGCGAGTTCAGATATCTGCACTTGTCATAAACAGGACTATGATCAAAGATACTAAACCTGCATGTTAAACATCAGATGCCTTATGATCATTCGATGAAAGATTTCAACACCACATTTAGTTAGTTTTGAGTAGTTATTTTATGATCATGATAAATCACATCATGATTACGACTACTATATGTGCATAAACGGATATACTTGTGTGAGGAGTTTCATTTAGATCAACCTGAATGAGTTATAATGATTAGTCAAACACTGAGCTTGATGGAACTCGGACATGAGCCTGTCAAATGATATTATTTAGTGGGAAATGGACATGTTTATCATCGATCACTTTCTGATGTCATCACAATAACAAAATCATAATCAAAGGCTTACAGGTTTCAATATACGTATCAACAAATGTTGTTAATGTCATTGATACAAATGTGTGTTTACAAGTGAGCTATCAGTAAGAGTTTGAAACTTCTGTTCCTAACCATCGTCTGGTTGATACTTGTACCTGGACAAATGTAGGATGGACACATCACTCAACGAGCAACTAAATCCAGGGCTAAACCTGGTGTTTCAAGAATGAAATGAAATATTATGGACGATTTTGCTACTGAGTAGCTTGATATGTTTTGTATTGACAGTATAATGTTTGATCAAGACTGCATAATATCGGTTTCGTGTTTCATTCTTTGCTTATATCAATCAATGCTGATTGCCAAACAGCCCACACATTGATTTAAATGATATCGAATCGAAACCAGTGCCATCGACTGTAATAGCAACGATACAATCAGTGAGATAATGCGCTAATATCACATTCGATTTGGCTATTGGCTACATCAATAGCCCATCCATTGATCGACGAAAACAAAACCACTGTGCCTTGAGTCAATCGTCGTTGCACCAGTGGACTCCATGCCAACATGTAGATATTCTAAACTGCTGCAGTATACGAGCAGTGATGCAACCACAACAAAATCTTCGTTTGTGCCACATCGTTGTCGATCATTAATGCAAAGTTCCGATAATTAAACAAAACCGAGATGACAATATGATTGAAGCTAAACATGACAAAGCCGTTTTCCACATTTCATCATGTCATATATCGTGCTCATGTCATATGAGAATGATTGCATTGCAGTCTCTCATATGCAAACATGTGTTGATATTCTGTGTTGCTATGTTATGATTTGATGATGAGCAAACACGAATATCATAGTGCGTTTCCATCATCAATAATCAGTATAATGATTATTCAAATCACAGTGTTTGATGTCAATTGATTGGATGCTATAATCGTATTGACACAAATCATGCAATAGAGCGCTGTATTTTGGGCACGATCAATACATCACAGTCTGACATGTTGACGAGTGATATACTGAAACAATACATCATCGCACTATTCAACTGATACGATTTGTGATTGTGAGGCCATTTTTCAATCACGAATGTATCAATGCTCAATTTCATATTTTATTCTTCATATTACGTTCATTTGTCAGCGCCAAGTACGTGATCCGTTAACACTATCGTCATTGCATTGCTATGATTCAACAACAACATAAAACTTTGTCCATCGTACATGAAACACACACTCTAACCACTGCACCACTGTGCCAGTCTGGCGTTTATGTTCACGATTGGTTTGATATGAACTAACGTGTATCATCAGCCACATCTTGATAAAGATGCCATGTCTAGATGGATGAATGTTGGTTGACATACCACCATCGCAAACACCAAGTGGCAAACAGAATAACAATGTGTGTTTGTGATTGTGAAGCTAAATCAATCAAACACATACACATAACTTCGTATTAAATTTATGTGAAATGAAACTTTCTCAACGATTTGGACAGTTTGTTTCACGTATTATACAGGGTGGGCCATAAATAACACACCAAAGCATATAAAACAATTCAGATAATAATAACAAACGTTTTGGGCCATAAATAACGCACCAAAGCATTAAAAACAATTCAGATAATAATGACAAACGTTTTGGGCCATTTATAACGCACCAAAGCATATAAAACAATTCACATAATAATAACAAACGCCATCGGCATCAGACATTAACACTAATTCAACTTGTTTTTTAATTGTTAAGTGCATACCCTAAAAATGATATAAATTTTTTTTTAAAGACAAATCATAACTAAAAAACTTGGATTGAAATTAAAATTTAACAGTTATAGTAACTGATATTGAAATTAAATTTAACAGATACCCAAAAAAAAGACATTTACATTATTTCACATCTCAATTTATCTTAAATCTTTGGTGCGTTATTTACGGCCCACCCTGTATTAGACATGGTTTGTCAGTTATGAAATAGATGAAAATAACAGAAACTATACTTACCGACTGGTTTGTTTATACGTAGATTGAACATGAAACAAAATTCAGATGTTACAATGCTGATTGAATGTCACTGATAAATTTCAAACGATTGACATCAGTAACAACGACATTAGTTTGATCATTTTACAGGTAAATATACCATACATGGTTGAAAGTATGTCATCATAATGATGCGAGTTCAGATCTCTGCACTTGTCATAAACAGGACTATGATCAAACATACTAAAACTGCAGGTTTAACATCAGATGCGTTATGATCATTTGATGAAAGACATCAAAACCTCATTTAATAATACTGGAGTAGTTATTTTATGATCATGATAAATCACATCATGATTGCGACTATTATGTGTGCATAAACGGATATACTTGTGTGAGGAGTTTCATTTAGATCAACCTGAGTGAGTTATAATGATTAGTCAAACACTGAGCTTGATGGAACTCGGACATGAGCCTGTCAAATGATATTATTTAGTGGGAAATGGACATGTTTATCATCGATCACTTTCTGATGTCATCACAATAACAAAATCATATTCGAAGGATTACAGGTTTCAATATACGTATCAACAAATGTTGTTAATGTCATTGATACAAATGTGTGTTTACAAGTGAGCTATCAGTAAGAGTTTGAAACTTCTGTTCCTAACCATCGTCTGGTTGATTGGTAATATTCTATCAAATGTAGGATGGACACATCACTCAACGAGCAACTAAATCCAGGGCTAAACCTGGTGTTTCAAGAATGAAATGAAATATTATGGACGATTTTGCTACTGAGTAGCTTGATATGTTTTGTATTGACAGTATAATGTTTGATCATGACTGCATAATATCGGTTTCATGTTTCATTCTTTGCTTATATCAATCAATGCTGATCGCCAAACAGCCCACACATTGATTTAAATGATATCGAATCGAAACCAGTGCCATCGACTGTAATAGCAACGATACAATCAGTGAGATAATGCGCTAATATCACATTCGATTTGGCTATTGGCTACATCAATGGCTCATGCATTGATCGACGACAACAAAACCACTGTGCCTTGAGTCAATCGTCGTTGCACCAGTGGACTCCATGCCAACATGTAGATATTCTAAACTGCTGCAGTATACGAGCAGTGATGCAACCACAACAAAATCTTCGTTTGTGCCACATCGTTGTCAAACATTAATGCAAAGTTCCGGTATTTAAACAAAACCGAGATGACAATATGATTGAAGCTAAACATGACAAAGCCGTTTTCTACATTTCATCATGTCATATTTCGTGCCCATGTCATATGAGAATGATTGCATTGCAGTCTCTCATTTACAAACATGTGTTCATATTCTGTGTTGCTATGTTATGATTTGATGATGAGCAAACACGAATATCATAGTGCATTTCCATCATCAATAATCAGTATAATGATTATTCAAATCACAGTGTTTGATGTCAATTGATTGGATGCTATAATCGTATCGACACAAATCATGCAATAGAGCGTTGTATTCTGGGCACGATCAATACATCACAGTCTGACATGTTGACGAGTGATATACTGAAACAATACATCATCGCACTATTCAACTGATACGATTTGTGATTGTGAGGCCATTTTTCAATCACGAATGTATCAATGCTCAATTTCATATTTTATTCTTCATATTACGTTCATTTGTCAGCGCCAAGTACGTGATCCGTTAACACTATCGTCATTGCATTGCTATGATTCAACAACAACATAAAAACTTTGTCCACCATACATGAAACACACACTCTAACCACTGCACCACTGTGCCAGTCTGGCATTTATGTTCACGATTGGTTCGATATGAACTAACGTGTATCATCAGCCACATCTTGATAAAGATGCCATGTCTAGATGGATAACTGTTTGTTGACATACCACCATCGCAAACACCAAGTGGCAAACAGAATAACAATGTGTGTTTGTGATTGTGAAGCTAAATCAATCATACACATACACATTACTTCGTATTAAATTTATGTGAAATGAAACTTTCTCAACGATTTGGACAGTTTGTTTCACGTATTATATTAGACATGGTTTGTCAGTTATGAAATAGATGAAAATAACAGAAACTATACTTACAGTCTGGTTTTTTTATACGTAGATTGAACATGAAACAAAATTCAGATATTACAATGCTGATTGAATGTCACTGATAAATTTCAAACGATTGACATCAGTAACAACGACATTAGTTTGATCATTTTACAGGTAAATATACCATACATGGTTGAAAGTATGTCATCACAATGATGCGAGTTCAGATATCTGCACTTGTCATAAACAGGACTATGATCAAACATACTAAAACTGCATGTTAAACATTAGATGTGTTGTTATGGTTTGGTTGAAAGACTTTAATACCACATCTAATAACACTTGAGTAATTATTTTATGATCATGATAAATCACATCATGATTACGACTACCATATGTGCATAAACGGATATACTTGTGTGAGGAGTTTCATTTAGATGAACCTGAATGAGTTATAATGATTAGTCAAACACTGAGCTTGATGGAACTCGGACATGAGCCTGTCAAATGATATTATTTAGTGGGAAATGGACAAGTTTATCGTCGATCACTTTCTGATGTCATCACAATAACAAAATCATAATCAAAGGCTTACAAGATTCAATATACGTATCAACAAATGTTGTTAATGTCATTGATACAAATGTGTGTTTACAAGTGAGCTATCAGTAAGAGTTTGAAACTTCTGTTCCTAACCATCGTCTGGTTGATTGGTAATATCCTATCAAATGTAGGATGGACACATCACTCAACGAGCAACTAAATCCAGGGCTAAACCTGGTGTTTCAAGAATGAAATGAAATATTATGGACGATTTTGCTACTGAGTAGCTTGATATGTTTTGTATTGACAGTATAATGTTTGATCATGACTGCATAATATCGGTTTCATGTTTCATTCTTTGCTTATATCAATCAATGCTGATCGCCAAACAGCCGACATATTGATGTGTAATGATTTAAATGATATCGAATCGAAACCAGTGCCATCGACTGTAATAGCAACGATACAATCAGTGAGATAATGCGCTAATATCACATTCGATTTGGCTATTGGCTACATCAATAGCTCATGCATTTATGGATGACAACAAAACCACTGTGCATTGAGTCAATCGTCGTTGCACCAGTGGACTCCATGCCAACATGTAGATATTCTAAACTGCTGCAGTATACGAGCAGTGATGCAACCACAACAAAATCTTCGTTTGTGCCACATCGTTGTCAATCATTTATGCAAAGTTCCGGTATTTAAACAAAACCGAGATGACAATATGATTGAAGCTAAACATGACAAAGCCGTTTTCCACATTTCATCATGTCATATTTCATGCCCATGTCATATGAGAATGATTGCATTGCAGTCTCTCATTTACAAACATGTGTTCATATTCTGTGTTGCTATGTTATGATTTGATGATGAGCAAACACGAATATCATAGTGCATTTCCATCATCAATAATCAGTATAATGATTATTCAAATCACAGTGTTTGATGTCAATTGATTGGATGCTATAATCGTATCGACACAAATCATGCAATAGAGCGTTGTATTCTGGGCACGATCAATACATCACAGTATGACATGTTGACGAGTGATATACTGCAACAATACATCATCGCACTATTCAACTGATACGATTTGTGATTGTGAGGCCATTTTTCAATCACGAATGTATCAATGCTCAATTTCACATTTTATTCTTCATATTACGTTCATTTGTCAGCGCCAAATACGTGATTCGTTAACACTATCGTCATTGCATTGCTATGATTCAACAACAACATAAAAACTTTGTCCACCATACATGAAACACACACTCTAACCACTGCACCACTGTGCCAGTCTGGCATTTATGTTCACGATTGGTTCGATATGAACTAACGTGTATCATCAGCCACATCTTGATAAAGATGCCATGTCTAGATGGATAACTGTTTGTTGACATACCACCATCGCAAACACCAAGTGGCAAACAGAATAACAATGTGTGTTTGTGATTGTGAAGCTAAATCAATCATACACATACACATTACTTCGTATTAAATTTATGTGAAATGAAACTTTCTCAACGATTTGGACAGTTTGTTTCACGTATTATATTAGACATGGTTTGTCAGTTATGAAATAGATGAAAATAACAGAAACTATACTTACCGACTGGTTTGTTTATACGTAGATTGAACATGAAACAAAATTCAGATATTACAATGCTGATTGAATGTCACTGATAAATTTCAAACGATTGACATCAGTAACAACGACATTAGTTTGATCATTTTACAGGTGAGTATACCATACATGGTTGAAAGTATGTCATCACAATAACGCAAGTTCAGATATCTGCACTTGTCATAAACAGGACTATGATCAAACATACTAAAACTGCATGTTAAACATTAGATGTGTTGTTATGGTTTGGTTGAAAAACTTTATTACCACATCTAATAACACTTGAGTAGTTATTATATGATCATGATAAATCACATCATGATTACGACTACTATATGTGCATAAACGGATATACTTGTGTGAGGAGTTTCATTTAGATCAACCTGAATGAGTTATAATGATTAGTCAATCACTGAGCTTGATGGAACTCGGACATGAGCCTGTCAAATGATATTATTTAGTGGGAAATGGACAAGTTTATCATCGATCACTTTCTGATGTCATCACAATAACAAAATCATAATCAAAGGCTTACAGGTTTCAATATACGTATCAACAAATGTTGTTAATGTCATTGATACAAATGTGTGTTTACAAGTGAGCTATCAGTAAGAGTTTGAAACTTCTGTTCCTAACCATCGTCTGGTTGATTGGTTATACCTGGACAAATGTAGGATGGACACATCACTCAACGAGCGACTAAATCCAGGGCTAAACCTGGTGTTTCAAGAATGAAATGAAATATTATGGACGATTTTGCTACTGAGTAGCTTGATATGTTTTGTATTGACAGTATAATGTTTGATCATGACTGCATAATATCGGTTTCATGTTTCATTCTTTGCTTATATCAATCAATGCTGATCGCCAAACAGCCCACACATTGATGTGTAATGATTTAAATGAAATCGAATCGAAACCAGTGCCATCGACTGTAATAGCAACGATACAATCAGTGAGATATTGTGTTAATATCACATTTGATTTGGCTATTGGCTACATCAATGGCTCATCCATTGATCAACGACAGCAAAAACCACTGTGCCTTGAGTCAATCGTCGTTGCATCAGTGGACTCCATGCCAACATGTAGATATTCTAAACTGCTGCAGTATACGAACATTGATGCGACCACAACAAAATCTTCGTTTGTGCCACATGGTTGTCGATCATTTATGCAAAGTTCCGGTATTTAAACAAATCCGAGATGACAATATGATTGAAGCTAAACATGACAAAGCCGTTTTCCACATTTCATCATGTCATATTTCATGCTTATGTCATATGAGAATGATTGCATTGCAGTATCTCATTTACAAACATGTGTTGATATTCTGTGTTGCTATGTTATGATTTGATGATGAGCAAACACGAATATCATAGTGCATTTCCATCATCAATAATCAGTATAATGATTATTCAAATCACAGTGTTTGATGTCAATTGATTGGATGCTATAATCGTATCGACACAAATCATGCAATAGAGCGTTGTATTCTGGGCACGATCAATACATCATCGCACTATTCAACTGATACGATTTGTGATTGTGAGGCCATTTTTCAATCACGAATGTATCAATGCTCAATTTCATATTTTATTCTTCATATTACGTTCATTTGTCAGCGCCAAATACGTGATTCGTTAACACTGTCGTCATTGCATTGCTATGATTCAACAACAACATAAAAACTTTGTCCATCATACATGAAACACACACTCTAACCACTGCACCACTGTGCCAGTCTGGCATTTATGTTCACGATTGGTTCGATATGAACTAACGTGTATCATCAGCCACATCTTGATAAAGATGCCATGTCTAGATGGATAACTGTTTGTTGACATACCACCATCGCAAACACCAAGTGGCAAACAGAATAACAATGTGTGTTTGTGATTGTGAAGCTAAATCAATCATACACATACACATAACTTTGTATTAAATTTATGTGAAATGAAACTTTCTCAACGATTTGGACAGTTTGTTTCATGTATTATATTAGACATGGTTTGTCAGTTATGAAATAGATGAAAATAACAGAAACTATACTTACCGACTGGTTTGTTTATACGTAGATTGAACATGAAACAAAATTCAGATATTACAATGCTGATTGAATGTCACTGATAAATTTCAAACGATTGACATCAGTAACAACGTCATTAGTTTGATCATTTTGCAGGTAAATATACCATACATGGTTGAAAGTATGTCATCACAATGATGCGAGTTCAGATATCTGCACTTGTCATAAACATGACTATGATCAAACATACTAAAACTGCATGTTAAACATTAGTTGCAGTTTGATCATTTGATGAAAGACATCAAAACCACATGTAATAGTACGGGAGTAGTTATTTTATGATCATGATAAATCACATCATGATTACGACTACTATATGTGCATAAACGGATATACTTGTGTGAGGAGTTTCATTTAGATGAACCTGAATGAGTTATAATGATTAGGCAATCACTGAGCTTGATGGAACTCGGACATGAGCCTGTCAAATGATATTATTTAGTGGGAAATGGACATGTTTATCATCGATCACTTTCTGATGTCATCACAATAACAAAATCATAATCAAAGGCTTACAGGTTTCAATATACGTATCAACAAATGTTGTTAATGTCATTGATACAAATGTGTGTTTACAAGTGAGCTATCAGTAAGAGTTTGAAACTTCTGTTCCTAACCATCGTCTGGTTGATTGGTAATATCCTATCAAATGTAGGATGGACACATCACTCAACGAGCAACTAAATCCAGGGCTAAACCTGGTGTTTCAAGAATGAAATGAAATATTATGGACGATTTTGCTACTGAGTAGCTTGATATGTTTTGTATTGACAGTATAATGTTTGATCAAGACTGCATAATATTGATTTCATGTTTCATTCTTTGCTTATATCAATCAATGCTGATCACCAAACAGCCCACACATTGATGTGTAATGATTTAAATGAAATCGAATCGAAACCAGTGCCATCGACTGTAATAGCAACGACACAATCAGTGAGATAATGCGCTAATATCACATTCGATTGGTTATTGGCTACATCAATGGTTCATCACTTGATCAACGACAGCAAAACCCACTGTGCCTTGAGTCAATCGTCGTTGCACCAGTGGACTCCATGCCAACATGTAGATATTCTAAACTGCTGCAGTATACGAGCAGTGATGCGACCACAACAAAATCTTCGTTTGTGCCACATTGTTGTCAATCATTAATGCAAAGTTCCGGTATTTAAACAAAACCGAGATGACAATATGATTGAAGCTAAACATGACAAAGCCGTTTTCTACATTTCATCATGTCATATTTCGTGCTCATGTCATATGAGAATGGTTGCATTGCAGTCTCTCATATACAAACATGTGTTCATATTCTGTGTTGCTATGTCATGATTTGATGATGAGCAAACACGAATATCATAGTGCGTTTCCATCATTAATAACAATATGTAACACAAATTTTGTTTGTGGTTGTGTTTTTTATTGATTTGGATGTGTTTTTTAACGCTGATTTCGAAAATGCAATTCTTTTATTTTTATTATCACTTTTTTTAAATTATTCACATCTTTCGTTTTTCTAGGTGTTTTGGAATATCATACTGCTGGAAAAGTGCTTGATATGACTAACACATTTATGTTTTTTTATGTATTTTATTTTGAATAAAAAATTAGTTATCAAAACAACATTTTCAGTAAAGTATACTTGTAACACACATTTAAAAGTTAAATTCAGAACGGGCTTTTCGTTTGTGTGCTGACGTATCATGTCTCATGAGACACCAAACGTAATGCCCCATCATTGCATTGTCCCACCGACCCTGATACTTTGTTTTCATTGGCTTTATATCCTGGTGAAATCTTTCACTGTGTTCTTCACTGAAATCTCCCAAATTATTTTGAAACAAATCCAGGTGTGAACAAAGAAAATGCAGCTTCAATGACATTCGACATCCCAGGTTTTGAAAACTTCTTATCAATCTTGCAACCAAATCTCGGTAATTAGGATCTTTTCTATTGCCAAGAAATCCTTCCACTACCTCACGGAAAGATTGCCACGCTTCTTTTTTTTTAAAACTCATTTTATTTCCGGTGTTTCAGATTTCAACCTTTTAGCAATTTGAGGTCCAACAAATATTCCTCCTTTCACTTTGGCATCAGAGAGCTTTGGAAACATTTGTCGAATTTCTTTAAAAGCTTCACTTTCAACATCAAGGGCTTTAACGAACTGTTTAGCTAAACCCAGTTTTATGTGGAGTGGGGGCAGCAAGATTTTTTTACGAGCAACAAGAGCATTTCGAATAACATTATGCTTTTCTGGAGTTAAATCTTCTCTGGGAGGCCACTTAACCTTAACATAGTGCTCGGAATCAGCTCTACTGTCCATTAACACAGGAAACAAGAAAACTTAGTGAATCCACCTTGTAGTTCAAGCAAAAATCCAAGCATTTTTAAGTCTCAACACACACATACCAATTAAAGTTATCATACAAGATCCGATTTAAAAGATGTTGAATATTTTCATAAGTTTTGCTCATTTGTGTGGAGTAAGCGACAGGAATAGATGGGTGTTTATTGCCATTATGGAGCAAAACTGCTTTAAGACTTCGAAACGAGCTGTCAATGAAAAGCCGCCACTGCGATGGAACATGCTCTATTCCGATTGCAGCAAAAAGACCATTGACATCTTTGCAGTAGCAAAGATTGCCATCAACAGTAAAATAAACTGAAAATTGTGCATGCCTTTTTCTATATGCTGTACTCTTGCAATCTTTTCTGAGTAAATTCCATTCTCCTAGTCTAGAAGCCAGAAGCTCAGCACCAGATTTAGTCAAACCTAGGTCACGAATCAAATCATCTAGTTCGGTCTTATTTGGAAAATGAGGTCTTGCGCTTGTTGCAAATGCGTAACCTTCATCAGTGCTTTGATGGCCTGTGTCTGTTGCTGATTCTTCACATGAGCTTATTTCATCAAGAATTTCACTCTGAAATAGTAAAAAATTAATAAAGCAGATGGTTAATGATATATTGCATAAACATTGTTTAATAAAACTAAGTTTTCCATAACTTACGTTCCGTGGTGGACTTGGCACTGGCAAAGATTCATTATGGGAAACAGGGGCTATGGATGATGGTATGTTTGGATACGTTAAAGCTTGTCTGCCTTTGACTTTTCGGTATTTTAGAACATTAACCATACAGAAATAGCAATCGTCAGTATGGTTTTGGGGTTCTCTCCATATTCTCGGAATTGCAAACGGCATGCATTTTCTACAACCCCTTAGCCATCCTTCTAGACTGGATCGACAGCTGCCCCATATGGTATGTGGCGCCCATGGCTTGTCTTGATCACCGATATCCATTCCGAAATATAACTTGGAGGCTGTCCAGTATTTTCCTCCTTTAACAATTTTATGTGAGGTGTGTTTGTTCCCAACATAGAATCCACATACATAGCAGAAACAATCAGGTGAGGTTTTGCACTTTCGAGAACTCATTGCAATTCAAAATTTTGAACAATAAAAACAATGATGAAGTAATATAGTTTCTACAATGTATTAAAATTAGATTAAAATTGCCAAAATCTGAAAACTCATATTCGGTTATAAGATCCGAACGGACGATGATAGAAAAAAAATAATTGCATTTTCGAAATCTGCGACCGAAAATTAGCCAAAAACAATAAAAAATCAATTTAAACAAAATATTTTTTTAATTTTGTTACGTAAGGTAATCAGTATAATGATTATTCAAATCACAGTGTTTGATATCAATTGATTGGATGCTATAATCGTATCGACACAAATCAGGCAATAGAGCGTTGTATTCTGGGCACGATCAATACATCACAGTCTGACATGTTGACAAGTGATGTGGCAGCAAGTATTGCCTTTTTGATACGTTATAAGCTTAAACCCGATGTTCTTTTATTTAGCGTTGTTTTTCGCGCGCCTCGCCCAGACTTTAGATAGCGTCATAGCCTTTCGTACTAAACATTACTCCCTGATAACTTTTTCCTTATCGCATAGCTTTTTTTTGATGTTCCCTTATTTAGCGTTGTTTTTCGCGCGCCTCGCCCTCTATTAAATAGAGTTTAGATAGCGTCATAGCCTTTCGTACTAAACGTTACTCCCTGATACCTTTTTCCTTTTAATTAATCACTGTTGCCTACCCAATAGAGCTGACTGTTGTTGCCCTCGGAGTTTAGTTTAGAATTTGAGTAAAGTACTGTTAGATTGTATTGTGAGCAACTGTTAGTCGAACGCTTACAATCTACTGTTTAATCATTTTTTGGGTCTGATTTCCGGTCAAGCTATAGTAGGTGAGTGCTTCAGTGAATTTACGTTTGTGTAGTTGAGTTATGTGTGTTAATTATTTTACAGGAAAACCGTACTGCATCGTTCCGCATCGTATCTTAGTCTAAATTCTTCAATCAACTAATAACTTCGTAACCCCTTCGTTTTAAATTTATTCAATTATAATCTCTGTGTGGAACCTGTGGTACGAGTGATTCTAGAAGATAGCATTAGACGGGACGTCAAGCCAGAAGTTTCTGTAACAAAGTTTTCTACTAAGGCTTTGTTTCTACTGTTGGAACTGTTTTTAGTGTCTTCATGGAGCCTACGGGTATTGGATTTGATTTTTTGAATAAGAAACTGTCGAGTTTGTACGTGAAAGCTGAAACGCTGATTGAAGAAGATGGCGATCCTGAATCGCTGAACGAACTTTTGTGTGAAATTAGCGGCACTTATTCTTTACTTGAAAAAGCCATCTTAAACCATGAGGAGTCGTCTAAGGGAGAATTCCTCTCGAGTAATCTGAGTCGTCTGCACTCCGAAAAAGCTCGGTTCGATAAGAACACTGCAGAATGGCTTGCCAAGGTAACGCGTCGTGATACCGACGCCCCCGCTGCGACAAGTGTTATGGTATCATCTCTTCGTAGCGCTCGATCGAATGGCTCGAGTAGCACGTCTCGTAGTAGCTTGCTTTTGGCTAGAACCGCTGCAAAGCGAGAGGTCGCGCGCTTACGTACTCGCCATTTACAGGAAAAGCGTGATTTGCAGGAAAAAGAATTAGATATTCAGCGGCAACGAGAAGATGATGAGCGGAAGCTGAAGCAGCAACGAGAACGAGAAACTCTGAGATTGGAACACCAGCGAAAAGCACTAAAGGCCTTACATTTTTTGCAGGAAGCTGAAATCGAAAGACAAGTTTTCGAGGAAGAACTCGAGCGCGGTGGTTACATTCTTCCCAAAGACTTACCACCAGAAACTTCTAAAGCTGCTGCTCAGGTCACATTTAATGACAAACCACCCGACCACAATGTGAATTCACGACCCTCAACTTCACGTTGTCTTACCCACGTGAATTCCGTTGGTCAATCGACCATACCAATGGTTGACGTAAATCAAACTAAATCAAATGTTTTGTTTCAGGATTCTACTGCTCAACCTCGCGCATTGACGAGTAAAGCTGCAAACATGTGGGCAGAATCATCATTGTCTCCTAAGCCCATACTGGAGCTATTCAAATTTGATGGCAATCCAACTACATACCCACGATTCATGTCTGTATTCGAATCCACCATAGAGACCGTCGAAAGCGATGACAAGGTAAAACTTCTTTACCTTATTCAACACTGCACCGGTAAGGCTAAGTCGATGATAGAATATTGTCTGCTGTTAGAACCCAGTCATGGTTTTGCCAAAGCCAAACAGATTTTGTACGAAACTTATGGCAAAAGGAATGTAATTGCTAGATCGTACATAACCAATTTACTCGACGGCCCACCTATCAAAAATGACGATTCCAAGGCATTGGTCGATTTAACGCAAAGGCTAGAAGAGTGCAATACCACACTGGAGCACTTAAATTACTTTTCGGACTTGAATTGTTTTCAAAACATAGCAAAAATCGTGCAAAAGCTGCCATTTGCAATGCAGTCGCAATGGCTCCGCTTTGCCTCAAGCATTGAACGGGATGGCCATGAACCAAATTTTTCAGATCTAAAAAGATTCATTTTAAACGAAGCCGACGTAGCAAAGTCTTTATACGCTAGCGCACTATGTCAAAGGTCAAAACGGAGTTCAATCCCCAAGGTGGTCTCTCATTCCACATTAGTATCTGATCAAATGAAAGAGGCTAACCTTTTAAAATGCTTGTTTTGCCACTCTACTAAACACGTTCTTTGGAAATGCCCGGATTTCTTGCAAATCACTGTTAAAGAGCGATTGCAGTTTATGCGGCAACGTCGTTTATGTGATAACTGTGGAAAATTAGGTCACATCTCTAAATATTGTCATTCCAAAGCTGCATGTACCAAGGTCGGTTGCAATCCGAAGCACCATGTGCTTTTACATCGTGATGAACGGTCAAAGGCTGACCCTTTAAAAGGTAGTAATTCACCCAATGGTAATTCTACTGATTCGCAGCCTAACGGTGCAAATTTTCTAGGAGCCTCCGTTGTGTCGCCTAGCGGCAAAGTGTTTTTGAACGTTATTCCAGTGTACATTGAGTCCGGTTCAAAGTCCGTGCTGACGTATGCATTTATGGACCAAGGTTCTACGACCTCTCTGTGTGCTGACCGACTCTTGGACATCTTGGACGTTACAGGGGAGCAGACAAGGTTTTCTCTATCCACGGTTAGTGAGCAATCGGTGCCTCAAAATGGCAAAAACATAAGTTTAACTGTACGCTCGCTGGCGGGAAAGAAATTGTTTTTGCAGAACGTGCTTTCTATTCGCGAACTGCCGGTAGACCCGAACCCGGCACTTACTACTTCGGAGGTATCCGCTTGGCCACACCTGCAAGATCTGAATTTGCCTGAAGTTGATGGCGAGGTACTTCTCTTAATAGGCGTAGACACGCCCGAGGCCTTTTGGGTGATGGAAGAACGTCGTGGAAATGCTGGAGAACCCTATGCAGTTAAGAGTACTTTGGGGTGGTCTTTAGTGGGTCCTAGGGCTCTAGTACCTAATGCTTCTGAGAACCTTGGCAAACCTACAATAAAATTTAACTATCTAAGCGCATCTAGACAAGATTTGTTGGATTCTCAAATTCAATTTTTATGGCGTTTAGACCAAGTTCCTACTTGTAATCACAATATCTCTCTGTCTAAGGAAGATAGATATGCTTTACGGCAAATGCAACAAACAAAAACTGTAGTGAAGGGTCACTTCCAATTGGGACTTCCTTGGAAACCTGGAGCTCCACATCTCCCGGACAATTACGACCAAGCTCGAGTGCGATTGACGCAACTGAAAAAAAGACTTACAAGAAATCCAGCAATGAAAGAGAGGTATGTAAAAGTTATCAATTCATATCTTTCGCAAGGCCACGCTCAGCTTGTTCCATCAGAGCAATCTACTTGCGAAGGTTGGTACTTGCCTCATCACGCAGTTATGCACCCGCACAAGGCGGAAAAGATTCGTGTGGTTTTTGACTGTGCAGCCAAGTACGGTGGACGCTCTCTTAATGATTAGCTCCTCCGCGGACCAGATTTCTTGAATAGTCTTGAGGGTGTACTAACTAGGTTCCGCGTTGATAAAATTGCAGTGGTAGGCGACATCGAACAGATGTTCCATCAAGTGCTCGTGGACCCTGAGGACCGGCGATATTTACGTTTTTTGTGGTGGCCAGAGGGGGATTTGACCAAGGAATCTCGGGTGTACCAAATGAACGTACACCTCTTTGGTGCCGCGTCTTCGCCCAGTTGTGCGCAGTTCAGTTTATTGCAGTCTGCCGAGGAACAAAAGGACGATTTCAACGAGGAGGTAAGATTGCTTATCGAAAGAAACTTTTATATGGACGATTGCTTGTTTGCAGCACCTACTGTTGATGAGGCTGCGCGTTTAATTGAACAAGTGTCGACTCTTCTTCGAAATAGAGGATTCAATATTACCAAATGGATTACGAATGACGAATCTTTGCTTCAAATGATACCTGAAGCAAATCGAGCTAAGTTGGTAGACATCAAAGACGGCGATTTAAAATTTCTGTATCAACGAGTTATAGGAGTATTGTGGGATACTGCTGCCGACTGTTTGAGATTTCGCCTCAATTTACGAAAGGTACCATTTACCCGCAGAGGTTTGCTTTCAGTATTAAGCTCTGTGTTTGATCCTTTGGGATTTGTCGCGCCACTAATTCTAACTGCCAGACTACTGTTTCAGGATCTTTGTCGTAGAAAGTACGATTGGGACGACGCATTGTTGGAAGAGAATGTTCGGATTTGGAGGCGGTGGCTGGATGACTTAAACAATCTGTCTGCCATTGCTGTACGGCGCTGCATTCTGCCACCTGACGTAGACTTAGCGACACTTTCAAAATGCCAATTACATCACTTCGCTGACGCATCATCAGTTGGGTACAGTACTGTCACGTATTTGAGGGTAGTAGCTCAAAATGGCGCAGCATTTTGCAGCTTCATGATGGGCAAGTCTCGCCTTGCGCCTTTAAAATCTATTTCTATTCCAAGATTTGAATTAGTCGCCGCTGCAATGGCAACTAAAGTTGATACCCTCTTGAGACGCAATCTCAACAACGTAGTGACAGACTCCATTTTTTGGACTGATTCTATGGTGGTGTTGCACATGATTAACAATTCTTCGAAGCGCTTTCCAGTTTTCGTCTCCAATCGTCTGGCCCAAATAGAAGAAGTGAGCAATCCTTCGCAATGGCGGTACGTAGAGGGAAGTCGGAATCCAGCAGATCATGGCACCCGCCCGGCCAATATGTTGAGTCATTGGCTAACAGGACCTTTTTTACAGGAGACCGAATCGCATTGGCCACATCCACCTTGTAATCTTCCAGACCTTCCAGATGAGTTTAAGGTTTTAAAACGTACAGCGGCTGCTTCGAAGGTGGTGCAACGTGATCAGTCTTCCGCCATGGAACAACGCTTTTCTCGTTTTTCATCTCTTTATAGATTAAAGCGTGTTGTGGCTCGAATATTGCGACTGCGGAATAAGCTGTTGTGGAGACCAACTGCTGAAGTATCGTTGACAGTTGACGGGATCACACTGGCTGAAAGTGCTATCATCACAGCAGTTCAACGAGAAGCCTTTCCGCACGATTACAGTCAATCGAATAAGCCCGAACCATCGGGTAAAATTATATATACAGCATTACGAAGGTTGAATCCTATCTGTGTTTCAGGAGTGCTTCGTGTAGGAGGCAGACTTCGCAGAGCTCCTTTAGATTTCGACATAAAGCACCCCTCATCTTACCTTCGAATTCTCATGTCACACGCCTATTAATTGAGCAGTATGATCGTGATGTTGGACATTGCGGTTCGAGCCACACTTGGAGCAAATTGAGACAGCGCTATTGGGTCATAAAAGGTGCAGCGACTGTACGTAAGACTCTGGGTCTGTGTTTGTTTTGCAAACGTAGAAACAGCTCTTACGGAAAACAGTACATGGCAGATTTGCCTCTATGTCGTGTTGCTTCTGGCAATCCGCCCTTTTACTTTACAGGTGTTGACTACTTTAGACCAATTACAGTAATACGTGGACGGAGCAAAGTAAAGAGATATGGATGCGTATTCACATGCCTTACCATGCGCGCAGTCCACTTAGAAATGAGCTTCTCTCTGGATACCGACGCTTTTATCAAGGCACTGCGACGCTTTATCAATCGCAGAGGTAAACCACATACGTTTTTCAGTGACAATGGTACAAATCTAGTCGGAGGCTACCAGGAGCTGCGACGTTCGTTGGGCGACCTCGACCAGTCAGTCATTGAAGAGCGACTAAAACGTCAAGAAATTCATTGGAAATTTAACCCACCGCACGCGAGCCACATGGGTGGTATATGGGAAAGAGTTATCCGCACCATCAAACGAGTTTTATCCGCCATCTGTACTGACCAAATTTTAAGTGACGATGTTCTTTTGACTTTATTTGCAGAGGCTGAACACATAGTTAATTCGAGGCCCCTTACACCAGTGATAATGGATCCTGAAGGTAGGGAACCACTCACACCAAATCACCTCTTGATCCTTCGTTCGGGAGACCACTCAGTCGGGGTCTTTGATCGACAAGACAACTTCGTGCGAAGAAGATGGCGGCAAGTCCAATATCTGTTCAAAATGTTTTGGAAGCGCTGGAGACGAGAATATTTACAAACTCTTCAATCACGCCAGAAGTGGCCCAGGGTCGAGCCAAACTTTGCTGTTGACGACTTAGTCTTGGTATGCGACAAAAGTTCCTCGCGTGGAAAATGGCCATTGGGCAGGGTTATACAAACCTACCCAGACGATCTGGGCCACGAACGACAAGTCCTCATTCGTACTCAAAACAGAACTCTGAAACGACCAATAACAAAACTGTGCAAACTTGCAACAAACGTTTAAGCAAGCAAACTGTTTCACATACTCTCCTTTTTTTTTTCTCCAAAAAAACTGTTCGGTCAATATTAACTGTTAATTGTACATAGAATTACATTTGTTGTGTATTGTTTCAAACCTTTAGTGTTTGATGTTTCCACGTAGTCATACTTGCTGTATTGTGTGTTTAAATTTTCGTACTTCGTTCGCAAATTGGTGGGGGCTGTGTTGCAGCAAGTATTGCCTTTTCGATATGTCATCAGCTTAAACCCGATGTTCCCTTATTTAGCGTTGTTTTTCGCGCGCCTCGCCCAGACTTTAGATAGCGTCATAGCCTTTCGTACTAAACATTACTCCCTGATAACTTTTTCCTTATCGCATAGCTTTGTTTCGATGTTCCCTTATTTAGCGTTGTTTTTCGCGCGCCTCGCCCTCTATTAAATAGAGTTTAGATAGCGTCATAGCCTTTCGTACTAAACGTTACTCCCTGATACCTTTTTCCTTTTAATTAATCACTGTTGCCTCCTCAATATAGCTGACTGTTGTTGCCCTCGGAGTTTAGTTTAGAATTTGAGTAAAAAACTGTCAGATTGCATTGTGAGCAACTGTTAGTCGAACGCTTACAATCTACTGTTTAATCATTTTTTGAATCTGATGTCTGGTCAAGCTATAGTAGGTGAGTGCTTCAGTGAATTTACGTTTGTGTAGTTGAGTTATGTGTGTTAAATAATTTACAGAAAAACCGTACTGCATCGTTCCGCATCCTATCTTAATCTAAATTCTTCAATCAACTAACAACTTCGTAACCCCTTCGTTTCAAATTTATTCAATTATAATCTCTGTGTGGAACCTGTGGTACGAGTGATTCTAGAAAATAGCATTAGGCAAGACGTCAAGCCAGAAGTTTCTGTAACAAGGGATATACTGCAACAATACATCATTGCACTATTCAACTGATACGATTTGTGATTGTGAGGCCATTTTTCAATCACGATTGTACCAATGCTCAATTTCATATTTTATTCTTCATATTACGTTCATTTGTCAGCGCCAAGTACGTGATCCGTTAACACTATCGTCATTGCATTGCTATGACTCAACAACAACATAAAAACTTTGTCCACCATACATGAAACACACACTCTAACCACTGTGCCAGTCTGGCATTTATGTTCACGATTGGTTCGGTATGAACTAACGTGTATCATCAGCCACATCTTGATAAAGATGCCATGTCTAGATGGATGACTGTTTGTTGACATACCACCATCGCAAACACCAAGTGGCAAACAGAATAACAATGTGTGTTTGTGATTGTGAAGCTAAAACAATCATACACCTAACTTCGTATTAAATTTATGTGAAATGAAACTTTCTCAACGATTTGGACAGTTTGTTTCACGTATTATATTAGACATGGTTTGTCAGTTATGAAATAGATGAAAATAACAGAAACTATACTTACCGACTGGTTTGTTTATATGTAGATTGAACATGAAACAAAATTCAGATATTACAATGCTGATTGAATGTCACTGATAAATTTCAAACGATTGACATCAGTAACAACGACATTAGTTTGATCATTTTACAGGTAAATATACCATACATGGTTGAAAGTATGTCATCAAAATAATGCGAGTTCAGATATCTGCACTTGTCATAAACAGGACTATAATCAAAGATATTAAAACTGCATGTTAAACATTAGTTGCGGTTTGATCATTTAATGAAAGACTTCAACACGTCATGTAATAATACTGGAGTAGTTATTTTATGATCATGATAAATCACATCATGATTATGACTACTATATGTGCATAAACGGATATACTTGTGTGAGGAGTTTCATTTAGATGAACCTGAATGAGTTATAATGATTAGTCAAACACTGAGCTTGATGGAACTCGGACATGAGCCTGTCAAATGATATTATTTAGTGGGAAATGGACATGTTTATCATCGATCACTTTCTGATGTCATCACAATAACAAAATCATAATCAAAGGCTTACAGGTTTCAATATACGTATCAACAAATGTTGTTAATGTCATTGATACAAATGTGTGTTTACAAGTGAGCTATCAGTAAGAGTTTGAAACTTCTGTTCCTAACCATCGTCTGGTTGATTGGTAATATTCTATCAAATGTAGGATGGATACATCACTCAACGAGCAACTAAATCCAGGGCTAAACCTGGTGTTTCAAGAATGAAATGAAATATTATGGACGATTTTGCTACTGAGTAGCTTGATATGTTTTGTATTGACAGTATAATGTTTGATCAAGACTGCATAATATCGGTTTCATGTTTCATTCTTTGCTTATATCAATCAATGCTGATTGCCAAACAGCCGACACATTGATGTGTAATGACTTAAATGAAATCGAATCGAAACCAGTGCCATTGACTGTAAAAACAATGATACAATCAATGATATAATGCACTAATATCACATTCGATTTGGCTATTGGCTACATAAACAACTCATCTATTGATCAACGACAGCAAACCCACTGTGCCTTGAGTCAATCGTCGTTGCATCAGTGGACTCCATGCCAACATGTAGATATTCTAAACTGCTGCAGTATACGAGCAGTGATGCAACCACAACAAAATCTTCGTTTGTGCCACATTGTTGTCGATTATTTATGCAAAGTTCCGGTATTTAAACAAAACCGAGACGACATATTGATTGAAGCTAAACATGACAAAGCCGTTTTCCACATTTCATCATGTCATATTTCGTGCTCATGTCATATGAGAATGGTTGCATTGCAGTCTCTCATTTACAAACATGTGTTCATATTCTGTGTTGCTATGTTATGATTTGATGATGAGCAAACACGAATATCATAGTGCATTTCCATCATCAATAATCAGTATAATGATTATTCAAATCACAGTGTTTGATGTCAATTGATTGGATGCTATAATCGTATCGACACAAATCATGCAATAGAGCGCTGTATTCTGGGCAAGATCAATACATCACAGTCTGACACGTTGACAAGTGATATACTGCAACAATACATCATCACACTATTCAGCTGATACGATTTGTGATTGTGAGGCCATTTTTCAATCACGAATGTATCAATGCTCAATTTCACATTTTATTCTTCATATTACGTTCATTTGTCAGCGCCAAATACGTGATCTGTTAACACTATCGTCATTGCATTGCTATGACTCAACAACAACATAAAAACTTTGTCCACCATACATGAAACACACACACTAACCACTGTGCCACTGTGCCAGTCTGGCATTTATGTTCACGATTGGTTCGATATGAACTAACGTGTATCATCAGCCACATCTTGATAAAGATGCCATGTCTAGATGGATAACTGTTTGTTGACATACCATCATCGCAAACACCAAGTGGCAAACAGAATAACAATGTGTGTTTGTGATTGTGAAGCTAAATCAATCATACACATACACATTACTTCGTATTAAATTTATGTGAAATGAAACTTTCTCAACGATTTGGACAGTTTGTTTCACGTATTATATTAGACATGGTTTGTCAGTTATGAAATAGATGAAAATAACAGAAACTATACTTACCGTCTGGTTTGTTTATACGTAGATTGAACATGAAACAAAATTCAGATATTACAATGCTGATTGAATGTCACTGATAAATTTCAAACGATTGACATCAGTAACAACGACATTAGTTTGATCATTTTACAGGTAAATATACCATACATGGTTGAAAGTATGTCATCACAATGATGCGAGTTCAGATATCTGCACTTGTCATAAACAGGACTATGATCAAACATAATAAACTGCATGTTAAACATTAGATGCGTTATGATCATTTGATGAAAGACTTCAATACCACATTTAGTTAGTTTTGAGTAGTTATTTTATGATCATGATAAATCACATCATGATTACGACTACTATATGTGCATAAACGGATATACTTGTGTGAGGAGTTTCATTTAGATCAACCTGAATGAGTTATAATGATTAGTCAATCACTGAGCTTGATGGAACTCGGACATGAGCCTGTCAAATGATATTATTTAGTGGGAAATGGACATGTTTATCATCGATCACTTTCTGATGTTATCACAATAACAAAATCATAATCAAAGGCTTACAGGTTTCAATATACGTATCAACAAATGTTGTTAATGTCATTGATACAAATGTGTGTTTACAAGTGAGCTATCAGTAAGAGTTTGAAACTTCTGTTCCTAACCATCGTCTGGTTGATTGGTAATATCCTATCAAATGTAGGATGGACACATCACTCAACGAGCGACTAAATCCAGGGCTAAACCTGGTGTTTCAAGAATGAAATGAAATATTATGGACGATTTTGCTACTGAGTAGCTTGATATGTTTTGTATTGACAGTATAATGTTTGATCAAGACTGCATAATATCGGTTTCATGTTTCATTCTTTGCTTATATCAATCAATGCTGATTGCCAAACAGCCGACACATTGATGTGTAATGATTTAAATGAAATCGAATCGAAACCAGTGCCATCGACTGTAATAGCAACGATACAATCAGTGAAATAATGTGCTAATATCACATTCGGTTTGGCTATTGGCTACATCAATGGCTCATCCATTGATCAACGACAGCAAAACCACTGTGCCTTGAGTCAATCGTTGTTGCACCAGTGGACTCCATGCCAACATGTAGATATTCTAAACTGCTGCAGTATACGAGCAGTGATGCAACCACAACAAAATCTTCGTTTGTGCCACATGGTTGTCGATCATTTATGCAAAGTTCCGGTATTTAAACAAAACCGAGATGACAATATGATTGAAGCTAAACATGACAAAGCCGTTTTCCACATTTCATCATGTCATATTTTGTGCTCATGTCATATGAGAATGGTTGCAATGCAGTCTCTCATTTACAAACATGTGTTCATATTCTGTGTTGCTATGTTATGATTTGATGATGAGCAAACACGAATATCATAGTGCATTTCCATCATCAATAATCAGTATAATGATTATTCAAATCACAGTGTTTGATGTCAATTGATTGGATGCTATAATCGTATCGACACAAATCATGCAATAAAGTGTTGTATTCTGGGCACGATCAATACATCACAGTCTGACATGTTGACAAGTGATATACTGCAACAATACATCCTCGCACTATTCAACTGATACGATTTGTGATTGTGAGGCCATTTTTCAATCACGAATGTATCAATGCTCAATTTCATATTTTATTCTTCATATTACGTTCATTTGTCAGTGCCAAGTACGTGATCCGTTAACACTATCGTCATTGCATTGCTATGATTCAACAACAACATAAAAACTTTGTCCATCATACATGAAACACACACACAGACCACTGCACCACTGTAGGGTTTACGATTGATTCGATATGAACTAACGTGTATCATTAGCCACATCTTGATAAAGATGCCATGTCTAGATGGATAACTGTTTGTTGACATACCACCATCGCAAACACCAAGTGGCAAACAGAATAACAATGTGTGTTTGTGATTGTGAAGCTAAATCAATCATACACATACACATTACTTCGTATTAAATTTATGTGAAATGAAACTTTCTCAACGATTTGGACAGTTTGTTTCACGTATTATATTAGACATGGTTTGTCAGTTATGAAATATATGAAAATAACAGAAACTATACTTACCGACTGGTTTGTTTATACGTAGATTGAACATGAAACAAAATTCAGATATTACAATGCTGATTGAATGTCACTGATAAATTTCAAACGATTGACATCAGTAACAACGACATTAGTTTGATCATCTTGCAGGTAAATATACCATACATGGTTGAAAGTATGTCATCACAATGATGCGAGTTCAGATATCTGCACTTGTCATAAACAGGACTATGATCAAAGATATTAAAACTGCATGTTAACAGTAGTTGTGGTTTGATCATTTGATGAAAAACTTCAACACGTCATATAATGCTTGAATAGTTATTTTATGATCATGATAAATCACATCATGATTACGACTACTATATGTGCATAAACGGATATACTTGTGTGAGGAGTTTCATTTAGATCAACCTGAATGAGTTATAATGATTAGTCAAACACTGAGCTTGATGGAACTCGGACATGAGCCTGTCAAATGATATTATTTAGTGGGAAATGGACATGTTTATCATCGATCACTTTCTGATGTCATCACAATAACAAAATCATAATCAAAGGCTTACAGGTTTCAATATACGTATCAACAAATATTGTTAATGTCATTGATACAAATGTGTGTTTACAAGTGAGCTATCAGTAAGAGTTTGAAACTTCTGTTCCTAACCATCGTCTGGTTGATTGGTAATATCCTGTCAAATGTAGGATGGACACATCACTCAACGAGCAACTAAATCCAGGGCTAAACCTGGTGTTTCAAGAATGAAATGAAATATTATGGACGATTTTGCTACTGAGTAGCTTGATATGTTTTGTATTGACAGTATAATGTTTGATCAAGACTGCATAATATCGGTTTCGTGTTTCATTCTTTGCTTATATCAATCAATGCTGATCGCCAAACAGCCGACACATTGATGTATAATGATTTAAATGAAATCGAATCGAAACCAGTGCCATCGACTGTAATAGCAACGATACAATCAGTGAGATAATGAGCTAATATCACATTCGATTGGGCTATTGGCTACATCAATAGCTCATCACTTGTTCAACGACAGCAAACCCACTGTGCCTTGAGTCAATCGTCGTTGCACCAGTGGACTCCATGCCAACATGTAGATATTCTAAACTGCTGCAGTATACGAGCAGTGATACAACCACAACAAAATCTTCGTTTGTGCCACATGGTTGTCGATCATTTATGCAAAGTTCCGGTACTTAAACAAAACCGAGATGACAATATGATTGAAGCTAAACATGACAAAGCCGTTTTCCACATTTCATCATGTCATATTTCGTGCTCATGTCATATGAGAATGGTTGCATTGCAGTCTCTCATTTACAAACATGTGTTCATATTCTGTGTTGCTATGTTATGATTTGATGATGAGCAAACACGAATATCATAGTGCATTTCCATCATCAATAATCAGTATAATGATTATTCAAATCACAGTGTTTGATGTCAATTGATTGGATGCTATAATCGTATCGACACAAATCATGCAATAAAGTGTTGTATTCTGTGCATGATCAATACATCACAGTCTGACATGTTGACGAGTGATATACTGCAACATAACATCATCGTACTATTCAACTGATACGATTTGTGATTGTGAGGCCATTTTTCAATCACGAATGTATCAATGCTCAATTTCACATTTTATTCTTCATATTACGTTCATTTGTCAGCGCCAAGTACGTGATCTGTTAACACTATCGTCATTGCATTGCTATGATTCAACAACAACATAAAAACTTTGTCCATCATACATGAAACACACACTCTAAGCACTGTGCCATTGTGCTAGTCTGGCATTTATGTTCACGATTGGTTCGATATGAACTAACATTTATGATCAGTCCCATCTTGATAAAGATGCCATGTCTAGATGGATAACTGTTTGTTGACATACCACCATCGCAAACACCAAGTGGCAAACAGAATAACAATGTGTGTTTGTGATTGTGAAGCTAAATCAATCATACACATACACATTACTTCGTATTAAATTTATGTGAAATGAAACTTTCTCAACGATTTGGACAGTTTGTTTCACGTATTATATTAGACATGGTTTGTCAGTTATGAAATAGATGAAAATAACAGAAACTATACTTACTCCCTGGTTTGTTTATACGTAGATTGAACATGAAACAAAATTCAGATATTACAATGCTGATTGAATGTCACTGATAAATTTCAAACGATTGACATCAGTAACAACGACATTAGTTTGATCATTTTACAGGTAAATATACCATACATGGTTGAAAGTATGTCATCACAATAATGCGAGTTCAGATATCTGTACTTGTCATAAACAGGACTATGATCAAAGATACTAAAACTGCATGTTAAACATTAGTTGCGGTTTGATCATTTGATGAAAGACTTCAACACAACATCCAATAAAATTGGAATAGTTATTTTATGATCATGATAAATCACATCATGATTACGACTACTATATGTGCATAAACGGATATACTTGTGTGAGGAGTTTCATTTAGATGAACCTGAATGAGTTATAATGATTAGTCAAACACTGAGCTTGATGGAACTCGGACATGAGCCTGTCAAATGATATTATTTAGTGGGAAATGGACATGTTTATCATCGATCACTTTGTGATGTTATCACAATAACAAAATCATAATCAAAGGCTTACAGGTTTCAATATACGTATCAACAAATGTTGTTAATGTCATTGATACAAATGTGTGTTTACAAGTGAGCTATCAGTAAGAGTTTGAAACTTCTGTTCCTAACCATCGTCTGGTTGATTGGTAATATCCTATCAAATGTAGGATGGACACATCACTCAACGAGCAACTAAATCCAGGGCTAAACCTGGTGTTTCAAGAATGAAATGAAATATCATGGACGATTTTGCTACTGAGTAGCTTGATATGTTTTGTATTGACAGTATAATGTTTGATCATGACTGCATAATATCGGTTTCATGTTTCATTCTTTGCTTATATCAATCAATGCTGATCGCCAAACAGCCGACACATTGATGTGTAATGATTTAAATGAAATCGAATCGAAACCAGTGCCATCGACTGTAATAGCAACGATACAATCAGTGAAATAATGTGCTAATATCACATTCGGTTTGGCTATTGGCTACATCAATGGCTCATCCATTGATCAACGACAGCAAAACCACTGTGCCTTGAGTCAATCGTCGTTGCACCAGTGGACTCCATGCCAACATGTAGATATTCTAAACTGCTGCAGTATACGAGCAGTGATGCAACCACAACAAAATCTTCGTATGTGCCACATGGTTGTCGATCATTTATGCAAAGTTCCGGTATTTAAACAAAACCGAGATGACAATATGATTGAAACTAAACATGACAAAGCCGTTTTCCACATTTCATCATGTCATATTTCGTGCTCATGTCATATGAGAATGGTTGCAATGCTGTCTCTCATTTACAAACATGTGTTCATTATTTGTGTTGCTATGTTATGATTTGATGATGAGCAAACACGAATATCATAGTGCATTTCCATCATCAATAATCAGTATAATGATTATTCAAATCACAGTGTTTGATGTCAATTGATTGGATGCTATAATCGTATCGACACAAATCATGCAATAGAGCACTGTATTCTGGGCACGATCAACACAACTGGGTATTGCATGTTGACGAATGATATACTGCAACAATACATCATCGCACTATTCAACTGATACGATTTGTGATTGTGAGGCCATTTTTCAATCACGATTGTATCAATGCTCAATTTCACATTTTATTCTTCATATTACGTTCATTTGTCAGCGCCAAGTACGTGATTAGTTAACACTATCGTCATTGCATTGCTATGATTCAACAACAACATAAAAACTTTGTCCACCATACATGAAACACACAAACTAACCACTGCACCATTGTGCCAGTCTGGCATTAATGTTCACGATTGGTTCGATATGAACTAACGTGTATCATCAGCCACATCTTGATAAAGATGCCATGTCTAGATGGATAACTGTTTGTTGACATACCACCATCGCAAACACCAAGTGGCAAACAGAATAACAATGTGTGTTTGTGATTGTGAAGCTAAATCAATCATACACATACACATAACTTCGTATTAAATTTATGTGAAATGAAACTTTCTCAACGATTTGGACAGTTTGTTTCACGTATTATATTAGACATGGTTTGTCAGTTATGAAATATATGAAAATAACAGAAACTATACTTACCGACTGGTTTGTTTATACGTAGATTGAACATGAAACAAAATTCAGATATTACAATGCTGATTGAATGTCACTGATAAATTTCAAACGATTGACATCAGTAACAACGACATTAGTTTGATCATCTTGCAGGTAAATATACCATACATGGTTGAAAGTATGTCATCACAATAATGCGAGTTCAGATATCTGCACTTGTCATAAACGGGACTATGATCAAACATAATAAACTGCATGTTAAACATTAGATGCTTTATGATCATTTGATGAAAGATTTCAATACCACATTGAGTTAGTCTTGTGTAGTTATTTTATGATCATGATAAATCACATCATGATTACGACTACTATATGTGCATAAACGGATATACTTGTGTGAGGAGTTTCATTTAGATGAACCTGAATGAGTTATAATGATTAGTCAATCACTGAGCTTGATGGAACTCGGACATGAGCCTGTCAAATGATATTATTTAGTGGGAAATGGACATGTTTATCATCGATCACTTTGTGATGTTATCACAATAACAAAATCATAATCAAAGGCTTACAGGTTTCAATATACGTATCAACAAATGTTGTTAATGTCATTGATACAAATGTGTGTTTACAAGTGAGCTATCAGTAAGAGTTTGAAACTTCTGTTCCTAACCATCGTCTGGTTGATTGGTAATATCCTATCAAATGTAGGATGGACACATCACTCAACGAGCAACTAAATCCAGGGCTAAACCTGGTGTTTCAAGAATGAAATGAAATATTATGGACGATTTTGCTACTGAGTAGCTTGATATGTTTTCTATTGACAGTATAATGTTTGATCAAGACTGCATAATATCGGTTTCATGTTTCATTCTTTGCTTATATCAATCAATGCTGATCGCCAAACAGCCGACACATTGATGTGTAATGATTTAAATGAAATCGAATCGAAACCAGTGCCATCGACTGTAATAGCAACGATACAATCAGTGAGATAATGCGCTAATATCACATTCGGTTTGGCTATTGGCTACATCAATGGCTCATCCATTGATCAACGACAGCAAAACCACTGTGCCTTGAGTCAATCGTTGTTGCACCAGTGGACTCCATGCCAACATGTAGATATTCTAAACTGCTGCAGTATACGAGCAGTGATGCAACCACAACAAAATCTTCGTTTGTGCCACATCGTTGTCAATCATTTATGCAAAGTTCCGGTATTTAAACAAAACCGAGATGACAATATGATTGAAACTAAACATGACAAAGCCGTTTTCCACATTTCATCATGTCATATATCGTGCTCATGTCATATGAGAATGGTTGCATTGCAGTCTCTCATTTACAAACATGTGTTCGTATTCTGTGTTGCTATGTTATGATTTGATGATGAGCAAACACGAATATCATAGTGCATTTCCATTATCAATAATCAGTATAATGATTATTCAAATCACAGTGTTTGATGTCAATTGATTGGATGCTATAATCGTATCGACACAAATCATGCAATAGAGCGTTGTATTCTGGGCACGATCAATACATCACAGTCTGACATGTTGACGAGTGATATACTGCAACAATACATCATCACAGTATTCAACTGATACGATTTGTGATTGTGAGGCCATTTTTCAATCACGAATGTATCAATGCTCAATTTCATATTTTATTCTTCATATTACGTTCATTTGTCAGCGCCAAATACGTGATCTGTTAACACTATCGTCATTGCATTGCTATGACTCAACAACAACATAAAAACTTTGTCCACCATACATGAAACACACACTCTAACTATTGCACCACTGTGCCAGTCTGGCATTTATGTTCACGATTGGTTCGATATGAACTAACGTGTATCATCAGCCACATCTTGATAAAGATGCCATGTCTAGATGGATGACTGTTTGTTGACATACCACCATCACAAACACCAAGTGGCAAACAGAATAACAATGTGTGTTTGTGATTGTGAAGCTAAATCAATCATACACATACACATAACTTCGTATTAAATTTATGTGAAATGAAACTTTCTCAACGATTTGGACAGTTTGTTTCACGTATTATATTAGACATGGTTTGTCAGTTATGAAATAGATGAAAATAACAGAAACTATACTTACCGTCTGGTTTGTTTATACGTAGATTGAACATGAAACAAAATTCAGATAGTACAATGCTGATTGAATGTCACTGATAAATTTCAAACGATTGACATCAGTAACAACGACATTAGTTTGATCATTTTACAGGTAAATATATCATACATGGTTGAAAGTATGTCATCACAATGATGCGAGTTCAGATATTTGCACTTGTCATAAACAGGACTATGATCAAAACTACTAAAACTGCATGTTAAACATTAGAGGTGTTGTTATGGTTTGGATGAAAAATTTCAATACCACATCTGATAACACTTGAATAGTTATTTTATGATCATGATAAATCACATCATGATTACGACTACTATATGTGCATGAACGGATATACTTGTGTGAGGAGTTTCATTTAGATCAACCTGAATGAGTTATAATGATTAGTCAAACACTGAGCTTGATGGAACTCGGACATGAGCCTGTCAAATGATATTATTTAGTGGGAAATGGACATGTTTATCATCGATCACTTTCTGATGTCATCACAATAACAAAATCATAATCAAAGGCTTACAGGTTTCAATATACGTATCAACAAATGTTGTTAATGTCATTGATACAAATGTGTGTTTACAAGTGAGCTATCAGTAAGAGTTTGAAACTTCTGTTGCTAACCATCGTCTGGTTGATTGGTAATATCCTATCAAATGTAGGATGGACACATCACTCAACGAGCAACTAAATCCAGGGCTAAAACTGATGTTTCAAGAATGAAATGAAATATTATGGACGATTTTGCTACTGAGTAGCTTGATATGTTTTGTATTGACAGTATAATGTTTGATCATGACTGCATAATATCGGTTTCATGTTTCATTCTTTGCTTATATCAATCAATGCTGATCGCCAAACAGCCCACACATTGATGTGTAATGATTGAAATGAAATCGAATCGAAACCAGTGCCATCGACTGTAATAACAACTATGCAATCAGTGAGATAATGCGCTAATATCACATTCGATTTGGCTATTGGCTACATCAATGGCTCATCCATTGATCAACGACAGCAAAACCACTGTGCCTTGAGTCAATCGTCGTTGCACCAGTGGACTCCATGCCAACATGTAGATATTCTAAACTGCTGCAGTATACGAGCAGTGATGCAACCACAACAAAATCTTCGTTTGTGCCACATCGTTGTCAATCATTTATGCAAAGTTCCGGTATTTAAACAAAACCGAGATGACAATATGATTGAAGCTAAACATGACAAAGCCGTTTTCCACATTTCATCATGTCATATTTCGTGCTCATGTCATATGAGAATGGTTGCATTGCAGTCTCTCATTTACAAACATGGGTTCATTATCTGTGTTGCTATGTTATGATTTGATGATGAGCAAACACGAATATCATAGTGCATTTCCATCATCAATAATCAGTATAATGATTATTCAAATCACGATGTTTGATGTCAATTGATTGGATGCTATAATCGTATCGACACAAATCATGCAATAGAGCGTTGTATTCTGGGCACGATCAATACATCACAGTCTGCCATGTTGACGAGTGATATACTGAAACAATACATCATCGCACTATTCAACTGATACGATTTGTGATTGTGAGGCCATTTTTCAATCACGAATGTATCAATGCTCAATTTCATATTTTATTCTTCATATTATGTTCATTTGTCAGCGCCAAGTACGTGATTAGTTAACACTATCGTCATTGCATTGCTATGATTCAACAACAACATAAAAACTTTGTCCACCATACATGAAACACACACTCTAACCACTGCACCACTGTGCCAGTCTGGCATTTATGTTCACGATTGGTTCGATATGAACTAACGTGTATCATCAGCCACATCTTGATAAAGATGCCATGTCTAGATGGATAACTGTTTGTTGACATACCACCATCGAAAACACCAAGTGGCAAACAGAATAACAATGTGTGTTTGTGATTGTGAAGCTAAATCAATCATACACATACACATAACTTCGTATTAAATTTATGTGAAATGAAACTTTCTCAACGATTTGGACAGTTTGTTTCACGTATTATATTAGACATGGTTTGTCAGTTATGAAATAGATGAAAATAACAGAAACTATACTTACCGTCTGGTTTGTTTATACGTAGATTGAACATGAAACAAAATTCAGATATTACAATGCTGATTGAATGCCACTGATAAATTTCAAACGATTGACATCAGTAACAACGACATTAGTTTGATCAATTTACAGGTAAATATACCATACATGGTTGAAAGTATGTCATCACAATAATGCGAGTTCAGATATCTGCACGTGTCATAAACAGGACTATGATCAAAGATACTAAAACTGCATGTTAAACATTAGATGCGTTATGATCATTTGATGAAAGACTTCAACACAACATTTAATAATACTGGAGTAGTTATTTTATGATCATGATAAATCACATCATGATTACGACTACTATATGTGCATAAACGGATATACTTGTGTGAGGAGTTTTATTTAGATGAACCTGAATGAGTTATAATGATTAGTCAATCACTGAGCTTGATGGAACTCGGACATGAGCCTGTCAAATGATATTATTTAGTGGGAAATGGACATGTTTATCATCGATCACTTTCTGATGTCATCACAATAACAAAATCATAATCAAAGGCTTACAGGTTTCAATATACGTATCAACAAATGTTGTTAATGTCATTGATACAAATGTGTGTTTACAAGTGAGCTATCAGTAAGAGTTTGAAACTTCTGTTCCTAACCATCGTCTGGTTGATTGGTAATATCCTATCAAATGTAGGATGGACACATCACTCAACGAGCGACTAAATCCAGGGCTAAACCTGGTGTTTCAAGAATGAAATGAAAGATTATGGACGATTTTGCTACTGAGTAGCTTGATATGTTTTGTATTGACAGTATAATGTTTGATCATGACTGCATAATATCGGTTTCATGTTTCATTCTTTGCTTATATCAATCAATGCTGATCGCCAAACAGCCCACACATTGATGTGTAATGATTTAAATGAAATCGAATCGAAACCAGTGCCATCGACTGTAATAACAACGATACAATCAGTGAGATAATGTGCTAATATCACATTCGGTTTGGCTATTGGCTACATCAATGATTCATGCATTGATCAACGACAGCAAAACCACTGTGCCTTGAGTCAATCGTCGTTGCACCAGTGGACTCCATGCCAACATGTAGATATTCTAAACTGCTGCAGTATACGAGCAGTGATGCAACCACAACAAAATCTTCGTTTGTGCCACATCGTTGTCAATCATTTATGCAAAGTTCCGGTATTTAAACAAATCCGAGATGACAATATGATTGAAGCTAAACATGACAAAGTCGTTTTCTACATTTCATCATGTCATATTTCGTGCTCATGTCATATGAGAATGGTTGCATTGCAGTCTCTCATATACAAACATGTGTTGATATTCTGTGTTGCTATGTTATGATTTGATGATGAGCAAACACGAATATCATAGTGCATTTCCATCATCAATAATCAGTATAATGATTATTCAAATCACAGTGTTTGATGTCAATTGATTGGATGCTATAATCGTATCGACACAAATCATGCAATAGAGCGTTGTATTCTGGGCATGATCAATACATCACAGTATGACATGTTGACGAGTGATATACTGCAACAATACATCATCGCACTATTCAACTGATACGATTTGTGATTGTGAGGCCATTTTTCAATCACCAATGTATCAATGCTCAATTTCAATTATTATTCTTCATATTACGTTCATTTGTCAGCGCCAAGTACGTGATTAGTTAACACTATCGTCAATGCATTGCTATGATTCAACAACAACATAAAAACTTTGTCCACCATACATGAAACACACAAACTAATCACTGTGCCACTGTGCCAGTCTGGCATTTATGTTCACGATTGGTTCGATATGAACTAACGTGTATCATCAGCCACATCTTGATAAAGATGCCATGTCTAGATGGATAACTGTTTGTTGACATACCACCATCGCAAACACCAAGTGGCAAACAGAATAACAATGTGTGTTTGTGATTGTGAAGCTAAATCAATCATACACATACACATAACTTCGTATTAAATTTATGTGAAATGAAACTTTCTCAACGATTTGGACAGTTTGTTTCACGTATTATATTAGACATGGTTTGTCAGTTATGAAATAGATGAAAATAACAGAAACTATACTTACCGTCTGGTTTGTTTATACGTAGATTGAACATGAAACAAAATTCAGATATTACAATGCTGATTGAATGTCACTGATAAATTTCAAACGATTGACATCAGTAACAACGACATTAGTTTGATCATTTTACAGGTAAATATACCATACATGGTTGAAAGTATGTCATCACAATAATGCGAGTTCAGATATCTGCACTTGTCATAAACAGGACTATGATCAAAGATACTAAAACTGCATGTTAAACATTAGAGGTGTTGTTATGGTTGCGATGAAAAATTTCAATACCACATCTAATAACATTTGAATAGTTATTTTATGATCATGATAAATCACATCATGATTACGACTACTATATGTGCATAAACGGATATACTTGTGTGAGGAGTTTCATTTAGATGAACCTGAATGAGTTATAATGATTAGTCAAACACTGAGCTTGATGGAACTCGGACATGAGCCTGTCAAATGATATTATTTAGTGGGAAATGGACATGTTTATCATCGATCACTTTCTGATGTCATCACAATAACAAAATCATAATCAAAGGCTTACAGGTTTCAATATACGTATCAACAAATGTTGTTAATGTCATTGATACAAATGTGTGTTTACAAGTGAGCTATCAGTAAGAGTTTGAAACTTCTGTTCCTAACCATCGTCTGGTTGATTGGTAATATCCTATCAAATGTAGGATGGACACATCACTCAACGAGCAACTAAATCCAGGGCTAAACCTGGTGTTTCAAGAATGAAATGAAATATTATGGACGATTTTGCTACTGAGTAGCTTGATATGTTTTGTATTGACAGTATAATGTTTGATCATGACTGCATAATATCGGTTTCATGTTTCATTCTTTGCTTATATCAATCAATGCTGATCGCCAAACAGCCCACACATTGATGTGTAATGATTTAAATGAAATCGAATTGAAACCAGTGCCATTGACTGTAATAGCAACGATACAATCAGTGAGATAATGCGCTAATATCACATTCGATTTGGCTATTGGCTACATCAATGGCTCATCCATTGATCAACGACAGCAAACCACTGTGCCTTGAGTCAATCGTCGTTGCACCAGTGGACTCCATGCCAACATGTAGATATTCTAAACTGCTGCAGTATACGAGCAGTGATGCAACCACAACAAAATCTTCGTTTGTGCCACATCGTTGTCGATCATTTATGCAAAGTTCCGGTATTTAAACAAAACCGAGATGACAATATGATTGAAGCTAAACATGACAAAGCCGTTTTCTACATTTCATCATGTCATATTTCGTGCTCATGTCATATGAGAATGGTTGCATTGCAGTCTCTCATTTACAAACATGTGTTCATTATCTGTGTTGCTATGTTATGATTTGATGATGAGCAAACACGAATATCATAGTGCATTTCCATCATCAATAATCAGTATAATGATTATTCAAATCACGATGTTTGATGTCAATTGATTGGATGCTATAATCGTATCGACACAAATCATGCAATAGAGCGTTGTATTCTGTGCATAATCAATACATCACAGTCTGCCATGTTGATGAGTGATATACTGAAACAATACATCATCGCACTATTCAACTGATACGATTTGTGATTGTGAGGCCATTTTTCAATCACGAATGTATCAATACTCAATTTCATATTTTATTCTTCATATTACGTTCATTTGTCAGCGCCAAGTACGTGATCTGTTAACACTATCGTCATTGCATTGCTGTGACTCAACAACAACATAAAAACTTTGTCCACCATACATGAAACACACACTCTAACCACTGCACCACTGTGCCAGTCTGGCATTTATGTTCACGATTGGTTCGATATGAACTAACGTGTATCATCAGCCACATCTTGATAAAGATGCCATGTCTAGATGGATGACTGTTTGTTGACATACCACCATCGCAAACACCAAGTGGCAAACAGAATAACAATGTGTTTGTGATTGTGAAGCTAAATCAATCATACACATACACATAACTTTGTATTAAATTTATGTGAAATGAAACTTTCTCAACGATTTGGACAGTTTGTTTCACGTATTATATTAGACATGGTTTGTCAGTTATGAAATAGATGAAAATAACAGAAACTATACTTACCGACTGGTTTGTTTATACGTAGATTGAACATGAAACAAAATTCAGATATTACAATGCTGATTGAATGTCACTGATAAATTTCAAACGATTGACATCAGTAACAACGACATTAGTTTGATCATTTTACAGGTAAATATACCATACATGGTTGAAAGTATGTCATCACAATAACACAAGTTCAGATATTTGTACTTGACATAAACAGGACTATGATCAAAGATACTAAAACTGCATGTTAAACATTAGATGCGTTATGATCATTTGATGAAAGACTTTAATACCACATTGAGTTAGTTTTGAGTAGTTATTTTATGATCATGATAAATCACATCATGATTACGACTACTATATGTGCATAAACGGATATACTTGTGTGAGGAGTTTCATTTAGATGAACCTGAATGAGTTATAATGATTAGTCAAACACTGAGCTTGATGGAACTCGGACATGAGCCTGTCAAATGATATTATTTAGTGGGAAATGGACATGTTTATCATCGATCACTTTCTGATGTCATCACAATAACAAAATCATAATCAAAGGCTTACAGGTTTCAATATACGTATCAACAAATGTTGTTAATGTCATTGATACAAATGTGTGTTTACAAGTGAGCTATCAGTAAGAGTTTGAAACTTCTGTTCCTAACCATCGTCTGGTTGATTGGTAATATCCTATCAAATGTAGGATGGACACATCACTCAACGAGCAACTAAATCCAGGGCTAAACCTGGTGTTTCAAGAATGAAATGAAATATTATGGACGATTTTGCTACTGAGTAGCTTGATATGTTTTGTATTGACAGTATAATGTTTGATCATGACTGCATAATATCGGTTTCATGTTTCATTCTTTGCTTATATCAATCAATGCTGATCGCCAAACAGCGCACACATTGATTTAAATGAAATCGAATCGAAACCAGTGCCATTGACTGTAATAGCAACGAAACAATCAGTGAGATAATGCGCTAATATCACATTCGATTTGGCTATTGGCTACATCAATGGCTCATCCATTGATCAATGACACCAAAACCACTGTGCCTTGAGCCAATCGTCGTTGCACCAGTGGACTCCATGCCAACACGTAGATATTCTAAACTGCTGCAGTATACGATCAGTGATGCAATCACAACAAAATCTTCGTTTGTGCCACATCGTTGTCGATCATTCATTCAGAGTTTCGATATTTAAACTTTTGAGAGATAGTGGTACATAAAGGTCCTACGCATTTTGATTGTTAAACGATTATGATGTAACAACCATATTTCCAAAATCTAGGATGTTCTTTTTGATACCAACACTGGTGGAATTGTTTCAAATTTTAACAATTAGAATTTTATGAACCTTGAAAGGTTAAACAAAACCGTGATTCCAATATGATTGAAGCTAAACATGACAAAGCCGTTTTCTACATTTCATCATGTCATATTTCGTGCTCATGTCATATGAGAATGGTTGCATTGCAGTCTCTCATTTACAAACATGTGTTGATATTCTGTGTTGCTATGTTATGATTTGATGATGAGCAAACACGAATATCATAGTGCATTTCCATCATCAATAATCAGTATAATGATTATTCAAATCACAGTGTTTGATGTCAATTGATTGGATGCTATAATCGTATCGAGACAAATCATGCAATAGAGCGCTATTCTCTGGGCATGTTCAATACATCACAGTCTGACATGTTGACAAGTGATATACTGCAACAATACATCATCACAGTATTCAACTGATACGATTTGTGATTGTGAGGCCATTTTTCAATCACGAATGTATCAATGCTCAATTTCATATTTTATTCTTCACATTAAGTTCATTTGTCAGCGCCAAGTACGTGATCCGTTAACACTATCGTCAATGCATTGCTATGATTCAACAACAACATAAAAACTTTGTCCATCATACATGGAACACACACTCTAACCACTGCACCATTGTGCCAGTCTGGCATTTATGTTCACGATTGGTTCGATATGAACTAACGTGTATCATCAGCCACATCTTGATAAAGATGCCATGTCTAGATGGATAACTGTTTGTTGACATACCACCATCGCAAACACCAAGTGGCAAACAGAATAACAATGTGTGTGTGTGATTGTGAAGCTAAACCAATCATACACATAACTTCGTATTAAATTTATGTGAAATGAAACTTTCTCAACGATTTGGACAGTTTGTTTCACGTATTATATTAGACATGGTTTGTCAGTTATGAAATAGATGAAAATAACAGAAACTATACTTACCGACTGGTTTGTTTATACGTAGATTGAACATGAAACAAAATTCAGATATTACAATGCTGATTGAATGTCACTGATAAATTTCAAACGATTGACATCAGTAACAACGACATTAGTTTGATCATTTTACAGGTAAATATACCATACATGGTTGAAAGTATGTCATCACAATAATGCGAGTTCAGATATCTGCACTTGTCATAAACAGGACTATGATCAAAAATACTAAAACTGCATGTTAAATATTAGAGGTGTTGTTATGGTTTGGATGAAAAATTTCAATACAACATCTAATAACATTTGAATAGTTATTTTATGATCATGATAAATCACATCATGATTACGACTACTATATGTGCATAAACGGATATACTTGTGTGAGGAGTTTCATTTAGATGAACCTGAATGAGTTATAATGAATAGTCAAACACTGAGCTTGATGGAACTCGGACATGAGCCTGTCAAATGATATTATTTAGTGGGAAATGGACATGTTTATCATCGATCACTTTCTGATGTCATCACAATAACAAAATCATAATCAAAGGCTTACAGGTTTCAATATACGTATCAACAAATGTTGTTAATGTCATTGATACAAATGTGTGTTTACAAGTGAGCTATCAGTAAGAGTTTGAAACTTCTGTTCCTAACCATCGTCTGGTTGATTGGTAATATCCTATCAAATGTAGGATGGACACATCACTCAACGAGCAACTAAATCCAGGGCTAAACCTGGTGTTTCAAGAATGAAATGAAAGATTATGGACGATTTTGCTACTGAGTAGCTTGATATGTTTTGTATTGACAGTATAATGTTTGATCATGACTGCATAAAATCGGTTTCATGTTTCATTCTTTGCTTATATCAATCAATGCTGATCGCCAAACAGCCCACACATTGATGTGTAATGATTTAACGGAAGTCAAATCGAAACCAGTGCCATCGACTGTAATAGCAACGATACAATCAATGAAATAATTCGTTATTATCATAATCGATTTGGCTATTGGCTACATCAATGGCTCATGCATTGATCAACGACAGCAAAACCATTGTGCCTTGAGTCAACCGTTGTTGCACCAGTGGACTTCATGCCAACATGTAGATATTCTAAACTGCTGCAATGTACGAAGAGTGATGCAACCACAACAAAATCTTCGTTTGTGCCACATGGTTGTCAATCAATTATGCAATATTTCGATACTTAAACCTTTGACCGATATTGGGACACATATGTCCCACGATTATTGATTGTTATACGATAGTGATGTAACAACCATGTTTCCAAAATCTAGTACTTTTATTTTGTTACCAACATATATCAAATTGTTTTAAATTTTATCAATTAAAAATTTATGAACCCTGAAGTGTTAAAGAAAACCGTGATGACAATATGATTGAAGCTAAACATGACAAAGCCGTTTTCTACATATTATCATGTCATGTCATATTTCGTGCTCATGTCATATGAGAATGGTTGCATAGCAGTCTCTCATTTACAAACATGTGTTCATTATCTGTGTTGCTATGTTATGATTTGATGATGAGCAAACACGAATATCATAGTGCATTTCCATCATCAATAATCAGTATAATGATTATTCAAATCACAGTGTTTGATGTCAATTGATTGGATGCTATAATCGTATCGACACAAATCATGCAATAGAGTGTTGTATTCTGGGCATGATCATTACATCACAGTCTGACATGTTTACGAGTGATATACTACAACAATACATCATCGCACTATTCAACTGATACGATTTGTGATTGTGAGGCCATTTTTCAATCACGATTGTATCAATGCTCAATTTCAATATTTATTCTTCATATTACGTTCATTTGTCAGCGCCAAGTACGAGATTTGTTGACATTATCGTCATTGCATTGCTATGACTCAACAACAACATAAAAACTTTGTCCACCTCACATGGAACAGACATCCTAACCACTGCACCACTGTGCCAGTCTGGCATTTATGTTCACGATTGGTTCGATATGAACTAACGTGTATCATCAGCCACATCTTGATAAAGATGCCATGTCTAGATGGAAGACTGTTTGTTGACATACCACCATCGCAAACACCAAGTGGCAAACAGAATAACAATGTGTGTTTGTGATTGTGAAGCTAAATCAATCATACACATACACATAACTTCGTATTAAATTTATGTGAAATGAAACTTTCTCAACGATTTGGACAGTTTGTTTCACGTATTATATTAGACATGGTTTGTCAGTTATGAAATAGATGAAAATAACAGAAACTATACTTACCGACTGGTTTGTTTATACGTAGATTGAACATGAAACAAAATTCAGATATTACAATGCTGATTGAATGTCACTGATAAATTTCAAACGATTGACATCAGTAACAACGACATTAGTTTGATCATTTTACAGGTAAATATACCATACATGGTTGAAAGTATGTCATCACAATGATGCGAGTTCAGATATCTGCACTTGTCATAAACAGGACTATGATCAAAAATACTAAAACTGCATGTTGAACATTAGAGGTGTTGTTATGGTTTGGATGAAAAATTTCAATACCACATCTGAAAACACTTGAATTCTTATTTTATGATCATGATAAATCACATCATGATTACGACTACTATATGTGCATAAACGGATATACTTGTGTGAGGAGTTTCATTTAGATCAACCTGAATGAGTTATAATGATTAGTCAAACACTGAGCTTGATGGAACTCGGACATGAGCCTGTCAAACGATATTATTTAGTGGGAAATGGACATGTTTATCATCGATCACTTTCTGATGTCATCACAATAACAAAATCATAATCAAAGGCTTACAGGTTTCAATATACGTATCAACAAATGTTGTTAATGTCATTGATACAAATGTGTGTTTACAAGTGAGCTATCAGTAAGAGTTTGAAACTTCTGTTCCTAACCATCGTCTGGTTGATTGGTAATATCCTATCAAATGTAGGATGGACACATCACTCAACGAGCAACTAAATCCAGGGCTAAACCTGGTGTTTCAAGAATGAAATGAAATATTATGGACGATTTTGCTACTGAGTAGCTTGATATGTTTTGTATTGACAGTATAATGTTTGATCATGACTGCATAATATCGGTTTTATGTTTCATTCTTTGCTTATATCAATCAATGCTGATTGCCAAACAACACACACATTGATGTGTAATGATTTAAATGAAATCGAATCGAAACCAGTGCCATCGACTGTAATAGCAACAATACAATCAGTGAGAGAATGTGCTAATATCACATTCGGTTTGGCTATTGGCTACATCAATGGCTCATGCATTGATCAATGACAGCAAAACCACTGTGCCTTGAGCCAATCGTCGTTGCACCAGTGGACTCCATGCCAACATGTAGATATTCTAAACTGCTGCAGTATACGAGCAGTGATGCAACCACAACAAAATCTTCGTTTGTGCCACATGGTTGTCGATCATTTATGCAAAGTTCCGATAATTAAACAAAACCGAGATGACAATATGATTGAAGCTAAACATGACAAAGCCGTTTTCTACATTTCATCATGTCATATTTCGTGCTCATGTCATATGAGAATGGTTGCATTGCAGTCTCTCATTTACAAACATGTGTTGATATTCTGTGTTGCTATGTTATGATTTGATGATGAGCAAACACGAATATCATAGTGCATTTCCATCATCAATAATCAGTATAATGATTATTCAAATCACAGTGTTTGATGTCAATTGATTGGATGCTATAATCGTATCGACACAAATCATGCAATAGAGCGTTGTATTCTGGGCACGATCAATACATCACAGTCTGACATGTTGACGAGTGATATACTGCAACAATACATCATCACAGTATTCAACTGATACGATTTGTGATTGTGAGGCCATTTTTCAATCACGAATGTATCAATGCTCAATTTCATTAATTATTCTTCATATTACGTTCATTTGTCAGCGCCAAGTACGTGATCTGTTAACACTATCGTCATTGCATTGCTATGATTCAACAACAACATAAAAACTTTGTCCACCATACATGAAACACACACTCTAACCACTGCACCACTGTGCCAGTCTGGCATTTATGTTCACGATTGGTTCGATATGAACTAACGTGTATCATCAGCCACATCTTGATAAAGATGCCATGTCTAGATGGATGACTGTTTGTTGACATACCACCATCGCAAACACCAAGTGGCAAACAGAATAACAATGTGTGTGTGTGATTGTGAAGCTAAATCAATCATACACATACACATAACTTCGTATTAAATTTATGTGAAATGAAACTTTCTCAACGATTTGGACAGTTTGTTTCACGTATTATATTAGACATGGTTTGTCAGTTATGAAATAGATGAAAATAACAGAAACTGTACTTACTCCCTGGTTTGTTTATACGTAGATTGAACATGAAACAAAATTCAGATATTACAATGCTGATTGAATGTCACTGATAAATTTCAAACGATTGACATCAGTAACAACGACATTAGTTTGATCATTTTACAGGTGAGTATACCATACATGGTTGAAAGTATGTCATCACAATACCGCAGGTTAAACTCTCTGCACTTGTCATAAACAGGACTATGATCAAAGATACTAAAACTGCATGTTAAACATTAGATGCGTTATGATCATTTGATGAATAAGTTTGATACAACAGTTAATATAACTTGTATAATTAATTTATGATCATGATAAATCACATCATGATTACGACTACTATATGTGCATAAACGGATATACTTGTGTGAGGAGTTTCATTTAGATGAACCTGAATGAGTTATAATGATTAGTCAAACACTGAGCTTGATGGAACTCGGACATGAGCCTGTCAAATGATATTATTTAGTGGGAAATGGACATGTTTATCATCGATCACTTTCTGATGTCATCACAATAACAAAATCATAATCAAAGGCTTACAGGTTTCAATATACGTATCAACAAATGTTGTTAATGTCATTGATACAAATGTGTGTTTACAAGTGAGCTATCAGTAAGAGTTTGAAACTTCTGTTCCTAACCATCGTCTGGTTGATTGGTAATATCCTATCAAATGTAGGATGGACACATCACTCAACGAGCAACTAAATCCAGGGCTAAACCTGGTGTTTCAAGAATGAAATGAAATATTATGGACGATTTTGCTACTGAGTAGCTTGATATGTTTTGTATTGACAGTATAATGTTTGATCAAGACTGCATAATATCGGTTTCATGTTTCATTCTTTGCTTATATCAATCAATGCTGATCGCCAAACAGCCCACACATTGATGTGTAATGTTTTAATGGAATTCAAATTGAAACCAGTGCCATTGACTGTAATAGCAACGATATAATCAGTGAGATAATGCGCTAATATCACATTCGATTTGGCTATTGGCTACATCAATGGCTCATCCATTGATCAACGACAGCAAAACCACTTTGCCTTGAGCCAATCGTCGTTGCACCAGTGGACTCCATGCCAACATGTAGATATTCTAAACTGCTGCAGTATACGAGCAGTGATGCAACCACAACAAAATCTTCGTATGTGCCACATGGTTGTCGATCATTTATGCAAAGTTCCAGTATTTAAACAAAACCGTGATGACAATATGATTGAAGCTAAACATGACAAAGCCGTTTTCTACATTTCATCATGTCATATTTCGTGCTCATGTCATATGAGAATGGTTGCATTGCAGTCTCTCATTTACAAACATGTGTTGATATTCTGTGTTGCTATGTTATGATTTGATGATGAGCAAACACGAATATCATAGTGCATTTCCATCATCAATAATCAGTATAATGATTATTCAAATCACAGTGTTTGATGTCAATTGATTGAATGCTATAATCGTATCGACACAAATCATGCAATAGAGCGTTGTAATTTGTCTTTGATTAATACATCACAGTCTGACACGTTGACGAGTGATATACTGCAACAATACATCATCGCACTATTCAACTGATACCAATTGTGATTGTGAGGCCATTTTTCAATCACGAATGTATCAATGCTCAATTTCATATTTTATTCTTCATATTATGTTCATTTGTCAGCACCATTTACGTGATCCGTTAACACTATCGTCATTGCATTGCTATGATCCAACAACAACATAAAAACTTTGTCCACCATACATGAAACACACACTCTAACCACTGCACCACTGTGCCAGTCTGGCATTTATGTTCACGATTGGTTCGATATGAACTAACGTGTATCATCAGCCACATCTTGATAAAGATGCCATGTCTAGATGGATGACTGTTTGTTGACATACCACCATCGCAAACACCAAGTGGCAAACAGAATAACAATGTGTGTTTGTGATTGTGAAGCTAAATCAATCATACACATACACATAACTTCGTATTAAATTTATGTGAAATGAAACTTTCTCAACGATTTGGACAGTTTGTTTCACGTATTATATTAGACATGGTTTGTCAGTTATGAAATAGATGAAAATAACAGAAACTATACTTACTGACTGGTTTGTTTATACGTAGATTGAACATGAAACAAAATTCAGATATTACAATGCTGATTGAATGTCACTGATAAATTTCAAACGATTGACATCAGTAACAACGACATTAGTTTGATCATTTTACAGGTAAATATACCATACATGGTTGAAAGTATGTCATCACAATAATGCGAGTTCAGATATCTGCACGTGTCATAAACAGGACTATGATCAAAAATACTGAAACTGCATGTTAAACATTAAAGGTGTTGTTATGGTTTGGATGAAAGACTTCAATACCACATCTAATAACTTTTGTAGTTATTTTATGATCATGATAAATCACATCATGATTACGACTACTATATGTGCATAAACGGATATACTTGTGTGAGGAGTTTCATTTAGATGAACCTGAATGAGTTATAATGAATAGTCAAACACTGAGCTTGATGGAACTCGGACATGAGCCTGTCAAATGATATTATTTAGTGGGAAATGGACATGTTTATCATCGATCACTTTCTGATGTCATCACAATAACAAAATCATAATCAAAGGCTTACAGGTTTCAATATACGTATCAACAAATGTTGTTAATGTCATTGATACAAATGTGTGTTTACAAGTGAGCTATCAGTAAGAGTTTGAAACTTCTGTTCCTAACCATCGTCTGGTTGATTGGTAATATCCTATCAAATGTAGGATGGACACATCACTCAACGAGCAACTAAATCCAGGGCTAAACCTGGTGTTTCAAGAATGAAATGAAATATTATGGACGATTTTGCTACTGAGTAGCTTGATATGTTTTGTATTGACAGTATAATGTTTGATCATGACTGCATAATATCGGTTTCATGTTTCATTCTTTGCTTATATCAATCAATGCTGATCGCCAAACAGCCGACACATTGATGTGTAATGATTGAAATGAAATCGAATCGAAACCAGTGCCATCGACTGTAATAGCAACGATACAATCAGTGAGATAATGTGCTAATATCACATTCGGTTTGGCTATTGGCTACGTCAATGGCTCATGCATTGATCAACGACAGCAAAACCACTGTGCCTTGAGTCAATCGTCGTTGCACCAGTGGACTCCATGCCAACATGTAGATATTCTAAACTGCTGCAGTATACGAGCAGTGATGCAACCACAACAAAATCTTCGTTTGTGCCACATGGTTGTCAATCATTAATGCAAAGTTCCGGTATTTAAACAAAACCGAGATGACAATATGATTGAAGCTAAACATGACAAAGCCGTTTTCTACATTTTATCATGTCATAGTTCATGTTCATGTCATATGAGAATGGTTGCATTGCAGTCTTTCATTTATGAACGTGTGTTCATATTCTTTGTTGCTATGTTATGATTTGATGATGAGCAAACACGAATATCATAGTGCATTTCCATCATCAATAATCAGTATAATGATTATTCAAATCACGATGTTTGATGTCATTTGATTGGATGTTATAATCGTATCGACACAAATCATGGAATAGAGCGTTGTATTCTGGGCACGATCAATACATCACAGTCTGACATGTTGACAAGTGATATACTGCAACAATACATCATCGCAGTATTCAACTGATACGATTTGTGATTGTGAGGCCATTTTTCAATCACGAATGTATCAATGCTCAATTTCATATTTTATTCTTCATATTACGTTCATTTGTCAGTGCCAAGTACGTGATCCGTTAACACTATCGTCATTGCATTGCTATGATTCAACAACAACATAAAAACTGTGTCCACCATACATGAAACACACACTCTAACCACTGTGCCACTGTGCCAGTCTGGCATTTATGTTCACGATTGGTTCGATATGAACTAACGTGTATCATCAGCCACATCTTGATAAAGATGCCATGTCTAGATGGATGACTGTTTGTTGACATACCACCATCGCAAACACCAAGTGGCAAACAGAATAACAATGTGTGTTTGTGATTGTGAAGCTAAATCAATCATACACATACACATAACTTCGTATTAAATTTATGTGAAATGAAACTTTCTCAACGATTTGGACAGTTTGTTTCACGTATTATATTAGACATGGTTTGTCAGTTATGAAATAGATGAAAATAACAGAAACTATACTTACTCCCTGGTTTGTTTATACATAGATTGAACATGAAACAAAATTCAGATATTACAATGCTGATTGAATGTCACTGATAAATTTCAAACGATTGACATCAGTAACAACGACATTAGTTTGATCATTTTACAGGTAAATATACCATACATGGTTGAAAGTATGTCATCACAATGATGCGAGTTCAGATATCTGCACTTGTCATAAACAGGACTATGATCAAAAATACTGAAACTGCATGTTAAACATCAAATGCGTTATGATCATTTGATGAAAGATTTCTCAACAACATTTAATTCAACTTGAGTAGTTATTTTATGATCATGATAAATCACATCATGATTACGACTACTATATGTGCATAAACGGATATACTTGTGTGAGGAGTTTCATTTAGATGAACCTGAATGAGTTATAATGATTAGTCAAACACTGAGCTTGATGGAACTCGGACATGAGCCTGTCAAACGATATTATTTAGTGGGAAATGGACATGTTTATCATCGATCACTTTCTGATGTCATCACAATAACAAAATCATAATCAAAGGCTTACAGGCTTCAATATACGTATCAACAAATGTTGTTAATGTCATTGATACAAATGTGTGTTTACAAGTGAGCTATCAGTAAGAGTTTGAAACTTCTGTTCCTAACCATCGTCTGGTTGATTGGTAATATCCTATCAAATGTAGGATGGACACATCACTCAACGAGCAACTAAATCCAGGGCTAAACCTGGTGTTTCAAGAATGAAATGAAATATTATGGACGATTTTGCTACTGAGTAGCTTGATATGTTTTGTATTGACAGTATAATGTTTGATCAAGACTGCATAATATCGGTTTCATGTTTCATTCTTTGCTTATATCAATCAATGCTGATCGCCAAACAGCCGACACATTGATGTGTAATGATTTAAATGAAATCGAATCGAAACCAGTGCCATTGACTGTAATAGCAACGATACAATCAGTGAGATAATGCGCTAATATCACATTCGGTTTGGCTATTGGCTACATCAATGGCTCATCCATTGATCAACGACAGCAAAACCACTGTGCCTTGAGTCAATCGTCGTTGCACCAGTGGACTCCATGCCAACATGTAGATATTCTAAACTGCTGCAGTATACGAGCAGTGATGCAACCACAACAAAATTTTCGTTTGTGCCACATCGTTGTCGATCATTTATGCAAAGTTCCGGTATTTAAACAAAACCGGGATGACAATATGATTGAAGCTAAACATGACAAAGCCGTTTTCTACATTTCATCATGTCATATTTCGTGCTCATGTCATATGAGAATGGTTGCATTGCAGTCTCTCATTTACAAACATGTGTTGATATTCTGTGTTGCTATGTTATGATTTGATGATGAGCAAACACGAATATCATAGTGCATTTCCATCATCAATAATCAGTATAATGATTATTCAAATCACAGTGTTTGATGTCAATTGATTGGATGCTATAATCGTATCGACACAAATCATGCAATAGAGCGTTGTATTCTGGGCACGATCAATACATCACAGTCTGACATGTTGACGAGTGATATACTGCAACAATACATCATCGCACTATTCAACTGATACGATTTGTGATTGTGAGGCCATTTTTCAATCACGAATGTATCAATGCTCAATTTCATATTTTATTCTTCATATTACGTTCATTTGTCAGCGCCAAGTACGTGATCCGTTAACACTATCGTCATTGCATTGCTATGATTCAACAACAACATAAAAACTTTGTCCACCATACATGAAACACACACTCTAACCACTGCACCACTGTGCCAGTCTGGCATTTATGTACACGATTGGTTCGATATGAACTAACGTGTATCATCAGCCACATCTTGATAAAGATGCCATGTCTAGATGAATAACTGTTTGTTGACATACCACCATCGCAAACACCAAGTGGCAAACAGAATAACAATGTGTGTTTGTGATTGTGAAGCTAAATCAATCATACACATACACATTACTTCGTATTAAATTTATGTGAAAGGAAACTTTCTCAACGATTTGGACAGTTTGTTTCACGTATTATATTAGACATGGTTTGTCAGTTATGAAGTAGATGAAAATAACAGAAACTATACTTACCGACTGGTTTGTTTATACATAAAGTGAACATGAAATAAATTCAGATATTACAATGCTGATTGAATGTCACTGATAAATTTCAAACGATTGACATCAGTAACAACGACATTAGTTTGATCATTTTACAGGTAAATATACCATACATGGTTGAAAGTATGTCATCACAATGATGCGAGTTCAGATCTCTGCACTTGTCATAAACAGGACTATGATCAAAGATACTAAAACTGCATGTTAAACATTAGATGCGTTATGATCATTTGATGAAAGACTTAAATACCACATTTAATAATACTTGAGTAGTTATTTTATGATCACGATAAATCACATCATGATTACGACTACTATATGTGCATGAACGGATATACTTGTGTGAGGAGTTTCATTTAGATCAACCTGAATGAGTTATAATGATTAGTCAAACACTGAGCTTGATGGAACTCGGACATGAGCCTGTCAAATGATATTATTTAGTGGGAAATGGACATGTTTATCATCGATCACTTTCTGATGTCATCACAATAACAAAATCATAATCAAAGGCTTACAGGCTTCAATATACGTATCAACAAATGTTGTTAATGTCATTGATACAAATGTGTGTTTACAAGTGAGCTATCAGTAAGAGTTTGAAACTTCTGTTCCTAACCATCGTCTGGTTGATTGGTAATATCCTATCAAATGTAGGATGGACACATCACTCAACGAGCAACTAAATCCAGGGCTAAACCTGGTGTTTCAAGAATGAAATGAAATATTATGGACGATTTTGCTACTGAGTAGCTTGATATGTTTTGTATTGACAGTATAATGTTTGATCAAGACTGCATAATATCGGTTTCATGTTTCATTCTTTGCTTATATCAATCAATGCTGATCGCCAAACAGCCGACACATTGATGTGTAATGATTTAAATGAAATCGAATCGAAACCAGTGCCATTGACTGTAATAGCAACGATACAATCAGTGAGATAATGCGTTAATATCACATTCGATTTGGCTATCGGCTACATCAATGGCTCATCCATTGATCAACGACAGCAAAACCACTGTGCCTTGAGCCAATCGTCGTTGCACCAGTGGACTCCATGCCAACATGTAGATATTCTAAACTGCTGCAGTATACGAGCAGTGATGCAACCACAACAAAATCTTCGTTTGTGCCACATCGTTGTCGATCATTTATGCAAAGTTCCGGTATTTAAACAAAACCGAGATGACAATATGATTGAAGCTAAACATGACAAAGCCGTTTTCTACATTTCATCATGTCATATTTCGTGCTCATGTCATATGAGAATGGTTGCATTGCAGTCTCTCATTTACAAACATGTGTTCATTATCTGTGTTGCTATGTTATGATTTGATGATGAGCAAACACGAATATCATAGTGCATTTCCATCATCAATAATCAGTATAATGATTATTCAAATCACAGTGTTTGATGTCAATTGATTGGATGCTATAATCGTATCGACACAAATCATGCAATAGAGCGTTGTATTCTGGGCACGATCAATACATCACAGTCTGACATGTTGACAAGTGATATACTGCAACAATACATCATCGCACTATTCAACTGATACGATTTGTGATTGTGAGGCCATTTTTCAATCACGAATGTATCAATGCTCAATTTCATATTTTATTCTTCATATTACGTTCATTTGTCAGCGCCAAGTACGTGATCCGTTAACACTATCGTCATTGCATTGCTATGACTCAACAACAACATAAAAACTTTGTCCACCATACATGAAACACACACTCTAACCACTGTGCCACTGTGCCAGTCTGGCATTTATGTACACGATTGGTTCGATATGAACTAACGTGTATCATCAGCCACATCTTGATAAAGATGCCATGTCTAGATGGATAACTGTTTGTTGACATACCACCATCGCAAACACCAAGTGGCAAACAGAATAACAATGTGTGTTTGTGATTGTGAAGCTAAATCAATCATACACATACACATAACTTCGTATTAAATTTATGTGAAATGAAACTTTCTCAACGATTTGGACAGTTTGTTTCACGTATTATATTAGACATGGTTTGTCAGTTATGAAATAGATGAAAATAACAGAAACTATACTTACCGTCTGGTTTGTTTATACGTAGATTGAACATGAAACAAAATTCAGATATTACAATGCTGATTGAATGTCACTGATAAATTTCAAACGATTGACATCAGTAACAACGACATTAGTTTGATCATTTTACAGGTAAATATACCATACATGGTTGAAAGTATGTCATCACAATGATGCGAGTTCAGATATCTGCACTTGTCATAAACAGGACTATGATCAAAGATACTAAAACTGCATGTTAAACATTAGAGGTGTTGTTATGGTTTGGATGAAAAATTTCAATACCACATCTAATAACATTTGAATAGTTATTTTATGATCATGATAAATCACATCATGATTACGACTACTATATGTGCATAAACGGATATACTTGTGTGAGGAGTTTCATTTGGATGAACCTGAATGAGTTATAATGATTAGTCAAACACTAAGCTTGATGGAACTCGGACATGAGCCTGTCAAATGATATTATTTAGTGGGAAATGGACATGTTTATCATCGATCACTTTCTGATGTCATCACAATAACAAAATCATAATCAAAGGCTTACAGGTTTCAATATACGTATCAACAAATGTTGTTAATGTCATTGATACAAATGTGTGTTTACAAGTGAGCTATCAGTAAGAGTTTGAAACTTCTGTTCCTAACCATCGTCTGGTTGATTGGTAATATCCTATCAAATGTAGGATGGACACATCACTCAACGAGCAACTAAATCCAGGGCTAAACCTGGTGTTTCAAGAATGAAATGAAATATTATGGACGATTTTGCTACTGAGTAGCTTGATATGTTTTGTATTGACAGTATAATGTTTGATCATGACTGCATAATATCGGTTTCATGTTTCATTCTTTGCTTATATCAATCAATGCTGATCGCCAAACAGCCGACACATTGATGTGTAATGATTGAAATGAAATCGAATCGAAACCAGTGCCATCGACTGTAATAGCAACGATACAATCAGTGAGATAATGTGCTAATATCACATTCGATTTGGCTATTGGCTACATCAATGGCTCATGCATTCATCAATGACAGCAAAACCACTGTGCCTTGAGTCAATCGTCGTTGCACCAGTGGACTCCATGCCAACATGTAGATATTCTAAACTGCTGCAGTATACGAGCAGTGATGCAACCACAACAAAATCTTCGTTTGTGCCACATCGTTGTCGATCATTTATGCAAAGTTCCAGTATTTAAACAAAACCGGGATGACAATATGATTGAAGCTAAACATGACAAAGCCGTTTTCTACATTTCATCATGTCATATTTCGTGCTCATGTCATATGAGAATGGTTGCATTGCAGTCTCTCATTTACAAACATGTGTTGATATTCTGTGTTGCTATGTTATGATTTGATGATGAGCAAACACGAATATCATAGTGCATTTCCATCATCAATAATCAGTATAATGATTATTCAAATCACAGTGTTTGATGTCAATTGATTGGATGCTACAATCGTATCGACACAAATCATGCAATAGAGCGTTGTATTCTGGGCATGATCAATACATCACAGTCTGACATGTTGACAAGTGATATACTGCAACAATACATCATCGCACTATTCAACTGATACGATTTGTGATTGTGAGGCCATTTTTCAATCACGAATGTATCAATGCTCAATTTCATATTTTATTCTTCATATTACGTTCATTTGTCAGCGCCAAGTACGTGATCCGTTAACACTATCGTCATTGCATTGCTATGATTCAACAACAACATAAAAACTTTGTCCACCATACATGAAACACACACTCTAACCACTGCACCACTGTGCCAGTCTGGCATTTATGTTCACGATTGGTTCGATATGAACTAACGTGTATCATCAGCCACATCTTGATAAAGATGCCATGTCTAGATGGATAACTGTTTGTTGACATACCACCATCGCAAACACCAAGTGGCAAACAGAATAACAATGTGTGTGTGTGATTGTGAAGCTAAATCAATCATACACATACACATAACTTTGTATTAAATTTATGTGAAATGAAACTTTCTCAACGATTTGGACAGTTTGTTTCACGTATTATATTAGACATGGTTTGTCAGTTATGAAATAGATGAAAATAACAGAAACTATACTTACCGTCTGGTTTGTTTATACGTAGATTGAACATGAAACAAAATTCAGATATTACAATGCTGATTGAATGTCACTGATAAATTTCAAACGATTGACATCAGTAACAACGACATTAGTTTGATCATTTTACAGGTAAATATACCATACATGGTTGAAAGTATGTCATCACAATGATGCGAGTTCAGATCTCTGCACTTGTCATAAACAGGACTATGATCAAAGATACTAAAACTGCATGTTAAACATTAGATGCGTTATGATCATTTGATGAAAGACTTCAATACCACATGTAATAGTACTTGAGTAGTTATTTTATGATCATGATAAATCACATCATGATTACGACTACTATATGTGCATAAACGGATATACTTGTGTGAGGAGTTTCATTTAGATGAACCTGAATGAGTTATAATGATTAGTCAATCACTGAGCTTGATGGAACTCGGACATGAGCCTGTCAAACGATATTATTTAGTGGGAAATGGACATGTTTATCATCGATCACTTTCTGATGTTATCACAATAACAAAATCATAATCAAAGGCTTACAGGTTTCAATATACGTATCAACAAATGTTGTTAATGTCATTGATACAAATGTGTGTTTACAAGTGAGCTATCAGTAAGAGTTTGAAACTTCTGTTCCTAACCATCGTCTGGTTGATTGGTAATATCCTATCAAATGTAGGATGGACACATCACTCAACGAGCAACTAAATCCAGGGCTAAACCTGGTGTTTCAAGAATGAAATGAAATATTATGGACGATTTTGCTACTGAGTAGCTTGATATGTTTTGTATTGACAGTATAATGTTTGATCAAGACTGCATAATATCGGTTTCATGTTTCATTCTTTGCTTATATCGATCAATGCTGATCGCCAAACAGCCCACACATTGATGTGTAATGATTTAAATGAAATCGAATCGAAACCAGTGCCATCGACTGTAATAGCAACGATACAATCAGTGAGATACAGTATACCACTCAAAGAGTTTATTGTAAACGAGATCTATTTGAAACCCTTACCTCTATGAACATAGCACGTGATCACCATAACCGTATCATACAATGTGGGGGGGCTTTTCATTATTTGCAATACTATTACACTGTGAAATAACCACTTCACTCGTATGAACATGCATATAAAGCGCGTAGATTGTCTTTGTAACTAAATAAATCAATGTATGATACGGTTATGGTGATCACGTGCTATGTTCATAGAGGTAAGGGTTTCAAATAGATCTAGCTTACTATAAACTCTTTGAGTGTTATACTGCATCTTCGATACGGATGGGATCCCCATACCAAAGTGATAGCATGCGCTGCGCGTGTGATGTGTGCAAAGGAACTTGTGATAGATTGATACTAAATTTTTCATATTATTGCAAATATGGGATTTTGGTTTTTGATCATGACGGGACGGGCCCTGCTGATGAGTCCAACAGGACGAAACGCGTCCAGGGATTGTCTCGTCAAATTGTGGGGGGGCTTTTCATTATTTGCAATACTATTACACTGTGAAATAACCACTTCACTCGTATGAACATGCATATAAAGCGCGTATATTGCCTTTGTAACTCAATAAATCAATGTATGATACAATTATGGTGATCACGTGCTATGTTCATAGAGGTAAGGGTTTCAAATAGATCTTGTTTACTATAAACTCTTTGAGTGGTATACTGCATCTTCGATACGGATGGGATCCCCGTACCAAAGTAATAGCATGCGCTGCGCGTGTGATGTGTGCGAAGGAACTTGTGATAGATTGATACTAAATTTTTCATATTATTGCAAATATGGGATTTTGGTTTTTGATCATGAGGGGACGGGCCCTGCTGATGAGTCCAAAGGGACGAAACGCGTCCAGGGATTGTCTCGTCAAATTGTGGGGGGGCTTTTCATTATTTGCAATACTATTACACTGTGAAATAACCACTTCACTCGTATGAACATGCACACAAAGCGCGTAGATTGCCCTTGTAACTCAATAAATCAATCAGTGAGATAATGCGCTAATATCACATTCGATTTGGCTATTGGCTACATCAATGGCTCATCCATTGATCAACGACAGCAAAACCACTGTGCCTTGAGTCAATCGTCGTTGCACCAGTGGACTCCATGCCAACATGTAGATATTCTAAACTGCTGCAGTATATGAGCAGTGTTGCAACCACAACAAAATCTTCGTTTGTGCCACATCGTTGTCGATCATTTATGAAAAGTTCCAGTATTTAAACAAAACCGGGATGACAATATGATTGAAGCTAAACATGACAAAGCCGTTTTCTACATTTCATCATGTCATATTTCGTGCTCATGTCATATGAGAATGGTTGCATTGCAGTCTCCCATTTACAAACATGTGTTGATATTCTGTGTTGCTATATTATGATTTGATGATGAGCAAACACGAATATCATAGTGCATTTCCATCATCAATAATCAGTATAATGATTATTCAAATCACAGTGTTTGATGTCAATTGATTGGATGCTACAATCGTATCGACACAAATCATGCAATAGAGCGTTGTATTCTGGGCACGATCAATACATCACAGTCTGACATGTTGACGAGTGATATACTACAACAATACATCATCGCACTATTCAACTGATACGATTTGTGATTGTGAGGCCATTTTTCAATCACGAATGTATCAATGCTCAATTTCATATTTTATTCTTCATATTACGTTCATTTGTCAACGCCAAGTACGTGATCCGTTAACACTATCGTCAATGCATTGCTATGACTCAACAACAACATAAAAACTTTGTCCACCATACATGAAACACACACTCTAACCACTGTGCCACTGTGCCAGTCTGGCATTTATGTACACGATTGGTTCGATATGAACTAACGTGTATCATCAGCCACATCTTGATAAAGATGCCATGTCTAGATGGATGACTGTTTGTTGACATACCACCATCGCAAACACCAAGTGGCAAACAGAATAACAATGTGTGTTTGTGATTGTGAAGCTAAATCAATCATACACATACACATAACTTCGTATTAAATTTATGTGAAATGAAACTTTCTCAACGATTTGGACAGTTTGTTTCACGTATTATATTAGACATGGTTTGTCAGTTATGAAATAGATGAAAATAACAGAAACTATACTTACCGTCTGGTTTGTTTATACGTAGATTGAACATGAAACAAAATTCAGATATTACAATGCTGATTGAATGTCACTGATAAATTTCAAACGATTGACATCAGTAACAACGACATTAGTTTGATCATTTTACAGGTAAATATACCATACATGGTTGAAAGTATGTCATCACAATGATGCGAGCTCATATATCTGCACTTGTCATAAACAGGACTATGATCAAAGATACTAAAACTGCATGTTAAACATTAGATGCGTTATGATCATTTGATGAAAGACTTCAATGCCACATCTAATAATACTTGAGTAGTTATTTTATGATCATGATAAATCACATCATGATTACGACTACTATATGTGCATAAACGGATATACTTGTGTGAGGAGTTTCATTTAGATCAACCTGAATGAGTTATAATGATTAGTCAAACACTGAGCCTGTCAAATGATATTATTTAGTGGGAAATGGACATGTTTATCATCGATCACTTTCTGATGTCATCACAATAACAAAATCATAATCAAAGGCTTACAGGTTTCAATATACGTATCAACAAATGTTGTTAAAGTCATTGATACAAATGTGTGTTTACAAGTGAGCTATCAGTAAGAGTTTGAAACTTCTGTTCCTAACCATTGTGTGGTTGATTGGTAATATCCTATCAAATGTAGGATGGACACATCACTTAACGAGCAACTAAATCCAGGGCTAAACCTGGTGTTTCAAGAATGAAATGAAATATTATGGACGATTTTGCTACTGAGTAGCTTGATATGTTTTGTATTGACAGTATAATGTTTGATCAAGACTGCATAATATCGGTTTCATGTTTCATTCTTTGCTTATATCGATCAATGCTGATCGCCAAACAGCCCACACATTGATGTGTAATGATTGAAATGAAATCGAATCGAAACCAGTGCCATCGACTGTAATAGCAACTATGCAATCAGTGAGATAATGCGCTAATATCACATTCGATTTGGCTATTGGCTACATCAATGGCTCATGCATTGATCAACGACAGCACAACCACTGTGCCTTGAGCCAATCGTCGTTGCACCAGTGGACTCCATGCCAACATGTAGATATTCTAAACTGCTGCAGTATACGAGCAGTGATGCAACCACAACAAAATCTTCGTTTGTGCCACATCGTTGTCGATCATTTATGCAAAGTTCCGGTATTTAAACAAAACCGAGACGACATATTGATTGAAGCTAAACATGACAAAGCCGTTTTCCACATTTCATCATGTCATATATCGTGCTCATGTCATATGAGAATGGTTGCATTGCAGTCTCTCATTTACAAACATGTGTTGATATTCTGTGTTGCTATGTTATGATTTGATGATGAGCAAACACGAATATCATAGTGCATTTCCATCATCAATAATCAGTATAATGATTATTCAAATCATGATGTTTGATGTCAATTGATTGGATGCTATATTCGTATCGACACAAATCATGCAATAGAGCGTTGTATTCTGGGCACGATCAATACATCACAGTCTGACATGTTGACGAGTGATATACTGCAACAATACATCATCGCAGTATTCAACTGATACGATTTGTGATTGTGAGGCCATTTTTCAATCACGAATGTATCAATGCTCAATTTCATATTTTATTCTTTATATTACGTTCATTTGTCAGCGCCAAGTACATGATCTGTTAACACTATCGTCATTGCATTGCTATGATTCAACAACAACATAAAAACTTTGTCCACCATACATGAAACACACAAACTAACCACTGTGCCACTGTGCCAGTCTGGCATTTATGTACACGATTGGTTCGATATGAACTAACGTGTATCATCAGCCACATCTTGATAAAGATGCCATGTCTAGATGGATAACTGTTTGTTGACATACCACCATCGCAAACACCAAGTGGCAAACAGAATAACAATGTGTGTTTGTGATTGTGAAGCTAAATCAATCATACACATACACATAACTTTGTATTAAATTTATGTGAAATGAAACTTTCTCAACGATTTGGACAGTTTGTTTCACGTATTATATTAGACATGGTTTGTCAGTTATGAAATAGATGAAAATAACAGAAACTATACTTACCATCTGGTTTGTTTATACGTAGATTGAACATGAAACAAAATTCAGATATTACAATGCTGATTGAATGTCACTGATAAATTTCAAACGATTGACATCAGTAACAACGCTATTAGTTTGATCATTTTACAGGTAAATATACCATACATGGTTGAAAGTATGTCATCACAATGATGCGAGTTCAGATCTCTGCACTTGTCATAAACAGGACTATGATCAAAGATACTAAAACTGCATGTTAAACATTAGATGCGTTATGATCATTTGATGAATAAGTTTGATACAACAGTTAATATAACTTGTATAATTAATTTATGATCATGATAAATCACATCATGATTACGACTACTATATGTGCATAAACGGATATACTTGTGTGAGGAGTTTCATTTAGATCAACCTGAATGAGTTATAATGATTAGTCAAACACTGAGCTTGATGGAACTCGGACATGAGCCTGTCAAATGATATTATTTAGTGGGAAATGGACATGTTTATCATCGATCACTTTCTGATGTCATCACAATAACAAAATCATAATCAAAGGCTTACAGGTTTCAATATACGTATCAACAAATGTTGTTAATGTCATTGATACAAATGTGTGTTTACAAGTGAGCTATCAGTAAGAGTTTGAAACTTCTGTTCCTAACCATCGTCTGGTTGCTTGGTAATGTCCTATCAAATGTAGGATGGACACATCACTCAACGAGCAACTAAATCCAGGGCTAAACCTGGTGTTTCAAGAATGAAATGAAATATTATGGACGATTTTGCTACTGAGTAGCTTGATATGTTTTGTATTGACAGTATAATGTTTGATCATGACTGCATAAAATCGGTTTCATGTTTCATTCTTTGCTTATATCAATCAATGCTGATCGCCAAACAGCCGACACATTGATGTGTAATGATTTAAATGAAATCGAATCAAAATCAGTGCCATTGATTGTAATAACAACAATGCAATCAGTGAGATAATGCGCTAATATCACATTCGATTTGGCTATTGGCTACATCAATGGCTCATCCATTGATCAACGACAGCAAAACCACTGTGCCTTGAGCCAATCGTCGTTGCACCAGTGGACTCCATGCCAACATGTAGATATTCTAAACTGCTGCAGTATACGAGCAGTGATGCAACCACAACAAAATCTTCGTTTGTGCCACATCGTTGTCGATCATTTATGCAAAGTTCCAGTATTTAAACACATCCGGGATGACAATATGATTGAAGCTAAACATGACAAAGACGTTTTCCACATTTCATCATGTCATATATCGTGCTCATGTCATATGAGAATGGTTGCATTGCAGTCTCTCATTTACAAACATGTGTTGATATTCTGTGTTGCTATGTTATGATTTGATGATGAGCAAACACGAATATCATAGTGCATTTCCATCATCAATAATCAGTATAATGATTATTCAAATCACAGTGTTTGATGTCAATTGATTGGATGCTATAATCGTATCGACACAAATCATGCAATAGAGCGTTGTATTCTGGGCACGATCAATACATCACAGTCTGCCATATTGATGAGTGATATACTGCAACAATACATCATCGCACTATTCAACTGATACGATTTGTGATTGTGAGGCCATTTTTCAATCACGAATGTATCAATGCTCAATTTCATATTTTATTCTTCATATTACGTTCATTTGTCAGCGCCAAGTACATGATCTGTTAACACTATCGTCATTGCATTGCTATGATTCAACAACAACCTAAAAACTATGTCCATCATACATGAAACACACAAACTAACCACTGCATTACTGTGCCAGTCTGGCATTTATGTACACGATTGGTTCGATATGAACTAACGTGTATCATCAGCCACATCTTGATAAAGATGCCATGTCTAGATGGATAACTGTTTGTTGACATACCACCATCGCAAACACCAAGTGGCAAACAGAATAACAATGTGTGTGTGTGATTGTGAAGCTAAATCAATCATACACATACACATAACTTCGTATTAAATTTATGTGAAATGAAACTTTCTCAACGATTTGGACAGTTTGTTTCACGTATTATATTAGACATGGTTTGTCAGTTATGAAATAGATGAAAATAACAGAAACTGTACTTACTCCCTGGTTTGTTTATACGTAGATTGAACATGAAACAAAATTCAGATATTACAATGCTGATTGAATGTCACTGATAAATTTCAAACGATTGACATCAGTAACAACGACATTAGTTTGATCATTTTACAGGTAAATATACCATACATGGTTGAAAGTATGTCATCACAATGATGCGAGTTCAGATCTCTGTACTTGTCATAAACAGGACTATGATCAAAGATACTAAAACTGCATGTTAAACATTAGATGCGATTTGATCATTTGATGAAAGACTTTAATACCACATCTAATAATACTTGAATAGTTATTTTATGATCATGATAAATCACATCATGATTACGACTACTATATAAGCATATACGGATATACTTGTGTGAGGAGTTTCATTTAGATGAACCTGAATGAGTTATAATGATTAGTCAAACACTGAGCTTGATGGAACTCGGACATGAGCCTGTCAAATGATATTATTTAGTGGGAAATGGACATGTTTATCATCGATCACTTTCTGATGTCATCACAATAACAAAATCATAATCAAAGGCTTACAGGTTTCAATATGCGTATCAACAAATGTTGTTAATGTCATTGATACAAATGTGTGCTTACAAGTGAGCTATCAGTAAGAGTTTGAAACTTCTGTTCCTAACCATCGTCTGGTTGATTGGTTATACCTGGACAATGTAGGATGGACACATCACTCAACGAGCAACTAAATCCAGGGCTAAACCTGGTGTTTCAAGAATGAAATGAAATATTATGGACGATTTTGCTACTGAGTAGCTTGATATGTTTTGTATTGACAGTATAATGTTTGATCAAGACTGCATAATATCGGTTTCATGTTTCATTCTTTGCTTATATCAATCAATGCTGATCGCCAAACAGCCGACATATTGATGTGTAATGATTTAAATGAAATTGAATCGAAACCAGTGCCATTGACTGTAATAGCAACGATACAATCAGTGAGATAATGCGCTAATATCACATTCGATTTGGCTATTGGCTACATCAATGGCTCATGCATTGATCAACGACAGCAAAACCACTGTGCCTTGAGTCAATCGTCGTTGCACCAGTGGACTCCATGCCAACATGTAGATATTCTAAACTGCTGCAGTATACGAGCAGTGATACAACCACAACAAAATCTTCGTCTGTGCCACATGGTTGTCGATGATTTATGCAAAGTTCCGGTATTTAAACAAAACCGGGATGACAATATGATTGAAGCTAAACATGACAAAGCCGTTTTCTACATTTCATCATGTCATATTTCATGCCCATGTCATATGAGAATGGTTGCATTGCAGTCTCTCATTTACAAACATGTGTTGATAATCTGTGTTGCTATGTTATGATTTGATGATGAGCAAACACGAATATCATAGTGCATTTCCATCATCAATAATCAGTATAATGATTATTCAAATCACAGTGTTTGATGTCAATTGATTGGATGCTATAATCGTATCGACACAAATCATGCAATAGAGCGTTGTATTCTGGGCACGATCAATACATCACAGTCTGACATGTTGACAAGTGATATACTGAAACAATACATCATCGCACTATTCAACTGATACGATTTGTGATTGTGAGGCCATTTTTCAATCACGAATGTATCAATGCTCAATTTCATATTTTATTCTTCATATTACGTTCATTTGTCAGTGCCAAGTACGTGATCCGTTAACACTATCGTCATTGCATTGCTATGATTCAACAACAACATAAAAACTTTGTCCATCATACATGAAACACACACTCTAACCACTGCACCACTGTGCCAGTCTGGCATTTATGTACACGATTGGTTCGATATGAACTAACGTGTATCATCAGCCACATCTTGATAAAGATGCCATGTCTAGATGGATAACTGTTTGTTGACATACCACCATCGCAAACACCAAGTGGCAAACAGAATAACAATGTGTGTTTGTGATTGTGAAGCTAAATCAATCATACACATACACATAACTTCGTATTAAATTTATGTGAAATGAAACTTTCTCAACGATTTGGACAGTTTGTTTCACGTATTATATGAGACACGGTTTTTCGGTTTTGAAATATATGAAAATAACAGAAACTATACTTACAGACTGGTTTGTTTATACGTAGATTGAACATGAAACAAAATTCAGATATTACAATGCTGATTGAATGTCACTGATAAATTTCAAACGATTGACATCAGTAACAACGACATTAGTTTGATCATTTTACAGGTAAATATACCATACATGGTTGAAAGTATGTCATCACAATGATGCGAGTTCAGATCTCTGCACTTGTCATAAACAGGACTATGATCAAAGATACTAAAACTGCATGTTAAACATTAGATGCGATTTGATCATTTGATGAAAGACTTCACAACAACATTTAGTTAGTCTTGAATAGTTATTTTATGATCATGATAAATCACATCATGATTACGACTACTATATGTGCATATACGGATATACTTGTGTGAGGAGTTTCATTTAGATGAACCTGAATGAGTTATAATGATTAGTCAAACACTGAGCTTGATGGAACTCGGACATGAGCCTGTCAAATGATATTATTTAGTGGGAAATGGACATGCTTATCATCGATCACTTTCTGATGTCATCACAATAACAAAATCATAATCAAAGGCTTACAGGTTTCAATATACGTATCAACAAATGTTGTTAATGTCATTGATACAAATGTGTGTTTACAAGTGAGCTATCAGTAAGAGTTTGAAACTTCTGTTCCTAACCATCGTCTGGTTGATTGGTAATGTCCTATCAAATGTAGGATGGACACATCACTCAACGAGCAACTAAATCCAGGGCTAAACCTGGTGTTTCAAGAATGAAATGAAATATTATGGACGATTTTGCTACTGAGTAGCTTGATATGTTTTGTATTGACAGTATAATGTTTGATCAAGACTGCTTAATATCGGTTTCATGTTTCATTCTTTGCTTATATTAATCAATGCTGATCGCCAAACAGCTGACACATTGATGTGTAATGATTTAAATGATATCGAATCAAAATCAGTGCCATCGACTGTAATAGCAACGATACAATCAGTGAGATAATGCGCTAATATCACATTCGATTTGGCTATTGACTACATCAATGGCTCATCCATTGATCAACGACAGCAAAACCACTGTGCCTTGAGTCAATCGTCGTTGCACCAGTGGACTCCATGCCAACATGTAGATATTCTAAACTGCTGCAGTATACGAGCAGTGATGCAACCACAACAAAATCTTCGTTTGTGCCACATCGTTGTCGATCATTTATGCAAAGTTCCAGTATTTAAACAAAACCGGGATGACAATATGATTGAAGCTAAACATGACAAAGACGTTTTCTACATTTCATCATGTCATATTTCGTGCTCATGTCATATGAGAATGGTTGCATTGCAGTCTCCCATTTATAAACATGTGTTGATATTCTGTGTTGCTATGTTATGATTTGATGATGAGCAAACACGAATATCATAGTGCATTTCCATCATCAATAATCAGTATAATGATTATTCAAATCACAGTGTTTGATGTCAATTGATTGGATGCTATAATCATATCGACACAAATCATGCAATAGAGCGTTGTATTCTGGGCACGATCAATACATCACAGTCTGACATGTTGACGAGTGATATACTGCAACAATACATTGTTGCACTATTCAACTGATACGATTTGTAATTGTGAGGCCATTTTTCAATCACGAATGTATCAACGCTCAATTTCATATTTTATTCTTCATATTATGTTCATTTGTCAGCGCCAAGTAAGTTATCCGTTAACACTATCGTCATTGCATTGCTATGATTCAACAACAACATAAAAACTTTGTCCACCATACATGAAACACACACTCTAACCACTGTGCCACTGTGCCAGTCTGGCATTTATGTACACGATTGGTTCGATATGAACTAACGTGTATCATCAGCCACATCTTGATAAAGATGCCATGTCTAGATAGATAACTGTTTGTTGACATACCACCATCGCAAACACCAAGTGGCAAACACAATAACAATGTGTGTTTGTGATTGTGAAGCTAAATCAATCATACACATACACATAACTTCGTATTAAATTTATGTGAAATGAAACTTTCTCAACGATTTGGACAGTTTGTTTCACGTATTATATTAGACATGGTTTGTCAGTTATGAAATAGATGAAAATAACAGAAACTGTATTTACCGACTGGTTTGTTTATACGTAGATTGAACATGAAACAAAATTCAGATATTACAATGCTGATTGAATGTCACTGATAAATTTCAAACGATTGACATCAGTAACAACGACATTAGTTTGATCATTTTACAGGTAAATATACCATACATGGTTGAAAGTATGTCATCACAATGATGCGAGTTCAGATCTCTGCACTTGTCATAAACAGGACTATGATCAAAGATACTAAAACTGCATGTTAAACATTAGATGCGTTATGATCATTTGATGAAAAACTTTAATACCACATCTAATAATACTTGAGTAGTTATTTTATGATCATGATAAATCACATCATGATTACGAATACTATATGTGCATAAACGGATATACTTGTGTGAGGAGTTTCATTTAGATCAACCTGAATGAGTTATAATGATTAGTCAAACACTGAGCTTGATGGAACTCGGACATGAGCCTGTCAAATGATATTATTTAGTGGGAAATGGACATGTTTATCATCGATCACTTTCTGATGTCATCACAATAACAAAATCATAATCAAAGGCTTACAGGTTTCAATATACGTATCAACAAATGTTGTTAAAGTCATTGATACAAATGTGTGTTTACAAGTGAGCTATCAGTAAGAGTTTGAAACTTCTGTTCCTAACCATCGTCTGGTTGATTGGTAATATCCTATCAAATGTAGGATGGACACATCACTCAACGAGCAACTAAATCCAGGGCTAAACCTGGTGTTTCAAGAATGAAATGAAATATTATGGACGATTTTGCTACTGAGTAGCTTGATATGTTTTGTATTGACAGTATAATGTTTGATCATGACTGCATAATATCGGTTTCATGTTTCATTCTTTGCTTATATCAATCAATGCTGATCGCCAAACAGCTGACACATTGATGTGTAATGATTTAAATGAAATCGAATCGAAACCAGTGCCATTGACTGTAATAGCAACGATACAATCAGTGAGATAATGCGCTAATATCACATTCGATTTGGCTATTGCCTACATCAATGGCTCATCCATTGATCAACGACAGCAAAATCACTGTGCCTTGAGTCAATCGTCGTTGCACCAGTGGACTCCATGCCAACATGTAGATATTCTAAACTGCTGCAGTATACGAGCAGTGATGCAACCACAACAAAATCTTCGTTTGTGCCACATCGTTGTCGATCATTTATGCAAAGTTCCGGTATTTAAACAAAACCGTGATGACAATATGATTGAAGCTAAACATGACAAAGCCGTTTTCTACATTTCATCATGTCATATTTCGTGCTCATGTCATATGAGAATGGTTGCATTGCAGTCTCTCATTTACAAACATGTGTTGATATTCTGTGTTGCTATGTTATGATTTGATGATGAGCAAACACGAATATCATAGTGCATTTCCATCATCAATAATCAGTATAATGATTATTCAAATCACAGTGTTTGATGTCAATTGATTGGATGCTATAATCGTATCGACACAAATCATGCAATAGAGCGTTGTATTCTGGGCACGATCAATACATCACAGTCTGACATGTTGATGAGTGATATACTGCAACAATACATCATCGCACTATTCAACTGATACGATTTGTGATTGTGAGGCCATTTTTCAATCACGAATGTATCAATGCTCAATTTCATATTTTATTCTTCATATTACGTTCATGTGTCAGTGCCAAGTACGTGATCCGTTAACACTATCGTCATTGCATTGCTATGATTCAACAACAACATAAAAACTTTGTCCACCATACATGAAACACACACTCTAACCACTGTGCCACTGTGCCAGTCTGGCATTTATATACACGATTGGTTCGATATGAACTAACGTGTATCATCAGCCACATCTTGATAAAGATGCCATGTCTAGATGGATAACTGTTTGTTGACATACCACCATCGCAAACACCAAGTGGCAAACAGAATAACAATGTGTGTTTGTGATTGTGAAGCTAAATCAATCATACACATACACATAACTTCGTATCAAATTTATGTGAAATGAAACTTTCTCAACGATTTGGACAGTTTGTTTCACGTATTATATTAGACATGGTTTGTCAGTTATGAAATAGATGAAAATAACAGAAACTATACTTACCGTCTGGTTTGTTTATATATAGATTGAACATGAAACAAAATTCAGATATTACAATGCTGATTGAATGTCACTGATAAATTTCAAACGATTGACATCAGTAACAACGACATTAGTTTGATCATTTTACAGGTAAATATACCATACATGGTTGAAAGTATGTCATCACAATGATGCGAGTTCAGATCTATGCACTTGTCATAAACAGGACTATGATCAAAGATACTAAAACTGCATGTTAAACATTAGATGCGTTATGATCATTTGATGAAAGACTTTAATACCACATCTAAAAGTACTTGAATAGTTATTTTATGATCATGATAAATCACATCATGATTACGACTACTATATGTGCATAAACGGATATACTTGTGTGAGGAGTTTCATTTAGATGAACCTGAATGAGTTATAATGATTAGTCAAACACTAAGCTTGATGGAACTCGGACATGAGCCTGTCAAATGATATTATTTAGTGGGAAATGGACATGTTTAACATTGATCACTTTCTGATGTCATCACAATAACAAAATCATAATCAAAGGCTTACAGGTTTCAATATACGTATCAACAAATGTTGTTAATGTCATTGATACAAATGTGTGTTTACAAGTGAGCTATCAGTAAGAGTTTGAAACTTCTGTTCCTAACCATCGTCTGGTTGATTGGTAATATCCTATCAAATGTAGGATGGACACATCACTCAACGAGCAACTAAATCCAGGGCTAAACCTGGTGTTTCAAGAATGAAATGAAATATTATGGACGATTTTGCTACTGAGTAGCTTGATATGTTTTGTATTGACAGTATAATGTTTGATCAAGACTGCATAATATCGGTTTCATGTTTCATTCTTTGCTTATATCAATCAATGCTGATTGCCAAACAGCTGACACATTGATGTGTAATGATTGAAATGAAATCAAAACGAAACCAGTGCCATCGACTGTAATAGCAACAATACAATCAGTGAGACACTGTGCTAATATCACATTCGATTTGGCTATTGGCTACATCAATGGCTCATGCATTGATCAACGACAACAAAACCACTGTGCCTTGAGTCAATCGTCGTTGCACCAGTGGACTCCATGCCAACATGTAGATATTCTAAACTGCTGCAGTATACGAGCAGTGATACAACCACAACAAAATCTTCGTTTGTGCCACATCGTTGTCGATCATTTATGCAAAGTTCCAGTATTTAAACAAAACCGGGATGACAATATGATTGAAGCTAAACATGACAAAGCCGTTTCCTACATTTCATCATGTCATATTTCGTGCTCATGTCATATGAGAATGGTTGCATTGCAGTCTCTCATTTATAAACATGTGTTGATATTCTGTGTTGCTATGTTATGATTTGATGATGAGCAAACACGAATATCATAGTGCATTTCCATCATCAATAATCAGTATAATGATTATTCAAATCACAGTGTTTGATGTCAATTGATTGGATGCTATAATCGTATCGACACAAATCATGCAATAGAGCGTTGTATTCTGGGCACGATCAATACATCACAGTCTGACATGTTGACGAGTGATATACTGAAACAATACATCATCGCACTATTCAACTGATACGATTTGTGATTGTGAGGCCATTTTTCAATCACGAATGTATCAATGCTCAATTTCATATTTTATTCTTCATATTACGTTCATTTGTCAGCGCCAAGTACGTGATCCGTTAACACTATCGTCATTGCATTGCTATGACCCAACAACAACATAAAAACTTTGTCCATCATACATGAAACACACACTCTAACCACTGTGCCATTGTGCCAGTCTGGCATTTATATACACGATTGGTTCGATATGAACTAACGTGTATCATCAGCCACATCTTGATAAAGATGCCATGTATAGATGTATGACTGTTTGTTGACATACCACCATCGCAAACACCAAGTGGCAAACAGAATAACAATGTGTGTGTGTGATTGTGAAGCTAAATCAATCATACACATACACATAACTTCGTATTAAATTTATGTGAAATGAAACTTTCTCAACGATTTGGACAGTTTGTTTCACGTATTATATTAGACATGGTTTGTCAGTTATGAAATAGATGAAAATAACAGAAACTATACTTACCGACTGGTTTTTTTATACGTAGATTGAACATGAAACAAAATTCAGATATTACAATGCTGATTGAATGTCACTGATAAATTTCAAACGATTGACATCAGTAACAACGACATTAGTTTGATCATTTTACAGGTAAATATACCATACATGGTTGAAAGTATGTCATCACAATGATGCGAGTTCAGATATCTGTACTTGTCATAAACAGGACTATGATCAAAGATACTAAAACTGCATGTTAAACATTAAAGGTGTTGTTATGGTTTGGATGAAAGACTTCAATACCACATCTGATAATACTTGAATAGTTATTTTATGATTATGATAAATCACATCATGATTACGACTACTATATGTGCATAAACGGATATACTTGTGTGAGGAGTTTCATTTAGATGAACCTGAATGAGTTACAATGATTAGTCAAACACTGAGCTTGATGGAACTCGGACATGAGCCTGTCAAATGATATTATTTAGTGGGAAATGGACATGTTTATCATCGATCACTTTCTGATGTCATCACAATAACAAAATCATAATCAAAGGCTTACAGGTTTCAATATACGTATCAACAAATGTTGTTAATGTCATTGATACAAATGTGTGTTTACAAGTGAGCTATCAGTAAGAGTTTGAAACTTCTGTTCCTAACCATCGTCTGGTTGATTGGTTATACCTGGACAAATGTAGGATGGACACATCACTCAATGTGCATATAAATCCAGGGCCAAACCTGGTGTTTCAAGAATGAAATGAAATATTATGGACGTTTTTGCTACTGAGTAGCTTGATATGTTTTGTATTGACAGTATAATGTTTGATCATGACTGCATAATATCGGTTTCATGTTTCATTCTTTGCTTATATCAATCAATGCTGATTGCCAAACAGCCCACACATTCATGTGTAATGATTGAAATGAAATCGAATCGAAACCAGTGCCATCGACTGTAATAGCAACTATGCAATCAGTGAGATAATGCGCTAATATCACATTCGATTTGGCTACTGGCTACATCAATGGCTCATGCATTGCTCAATGGCAGCAAAACCACTGTGCCTTGAGTCAATCGTCGTTGCACCAGTGGACTCCATGCCAACATGTAGATATTCTAAACTGCTGCAGTATACGAGCAGTGATACAACCACAACAAAATCTTCGTTTGTGCCACATCGTTGTCGATCATTTATGCAAAGTTCCGGTATTTAAACAAAACCGAGATGACAATATGATTGAAACTAAACATGACAAAGCCGTTTTCTACATTTCATCATGTCATATGAGAATGGTTGCATTGCAGTCTCTCATTTACAAACATGTGTTGATATTCTGTGTTGCTATGTTATGATTTGATGATGAGCAAACACGAATATCATAGTGCATTTCCATCATCAATAATCAGTATAATGATTATTCAAATCACAGTGTTTGATGTCAATTGATTGGATGCTATAATCGTATCGACACAAATCATGCAATAGAGCGTTGTATTCTGGGCACGATCAATACATCACAGTCTGACATGTTGATGAGTGATATACTGCAACAATACATCATTGCACTATTCAACTGATACCATTTGTGATTGTGAGGCCATTTTTCAATCACGAATGTATCAATGCTCAATTTCATATTTTATTCTTCATATTACGTTCATTTGTCAGCGCCAAGTACGTGATCCGTTAACACTATCGTCATTGCATTGCTATGATTCAACAACAACATAAAAACTGTGTCCACCATACATGAAACACACACTTTAACCATTGCACTATTGTGCCAGTCTGGCATTTATGTACACGATTGGTTCGATATGAACTAACGTGTATCATCAGCCACATCTTGATAAAGATGCCACGTCCAGATAGATAACTGTTTGTTGACATACCACCATCGCAAACACCAAGTGGCAAACAGAATAACAATGTGTGTTTGTGATTGTGAAGCTAAATCAATCATACACATACACATAACTTCGTATTAAATTTATGTGAAATGAAACTTTCTCAACGATTTGGACAGTTTGTTTTACGTATTATATTAGACATGGTTTGTCAGTTATGAAATAGATGAAAATAACAGAAACTATACTTACCGTCTGGTTTGTTTATACGTAGATTGAACATGAAACAAAATTCAGATATTACAATGCTGATTGAATGTCACTGATAAATTTCAAACGATTGACATCAGTAACAACGACATTAGTTTGATCATTTTACAGGTAAATATACCATACATGGTTGAAAGTATGTCATCACAATAATGCGAGTTCAGATATCTGCACTTGTCATAAACAGGACTATCAGGTTTTAAGGAACCAAACAAAAATCCAAAATAATGCTTTATTAAACATAATCAAATTAACATAACAATAATTAACATAATTATGTTAATTATGTTAATTATTGTTATGTTAATTTGATTATGTTTAATAAAGCATTATTTTGGATTTTTGTTTGGTTCCTTAAAACCTGGAAGAAAAGTTCCCCCCTATCCGAAATTTAAACAGGACTATGATCAAAGATACTAAAACTGCATGTTAAACATTAGAGGTGTTGTTATGGTTGCGATGAAAAATTTCAATACCACATCTAATAACATTTGAATAGTTATTTTATGATCATGATAAATCACATCATGATTACGACTACTATATGTGCATAAACGGATATACTTGTGTGAGGAGTTTCATTTAGATCAACCTGAATGAGTTATAATGATTAGTCAAACACTGAGCTTGATGGAACTCGGACATGAGCCTGTCAAATGATATTATTTAGTGGGAAATGGACATGTTTAACATTGATCACTTTCTGATGTCATCACAATAACAAAATCATAATCAAAGGCTTACAGGTTTCAATATACGTATCAACAAATATTGTTAATTTTTGCCAAGTCGAAATGGGTCTGTTTGACCCATGAAGGTAGACTTTTTGTTGTAATTATGTCGCTGTTGCTGGAAATTGCCTATTTTTTCTGGTAGCTGACTTTTGTGGATGGGTGAAGTTGTAGTAGGTTTGGTAAGCTTTTTGTGTTAGTGGTTGCTTGGTGAGCAGGGATTTGTTTTTCAATTGGGTCATTTAACCCAATTCGACACTTAATGTTACATTAATCGTTTTTCAGTGTTTTTAGATTTTATGCTTTAAAATGGCTACTAAACGTGTAGTAGATGTGTTGGAGGCTTTGGAGAATGATTCAGGTGATTTTGATGTCGAAATCGATTATAGTGATTCTGAATGCGAGGAAGAAGTGGTTGAGGAAAGTGAGCATGATTCCGAATCTGAGCAAGAGGGATCGCTTTTTGATGAAAGTAACGAAAGTGATGCTGATGAAGATTTGGAAGAACGCATTTTACTTGCGAAGTCAGGAATTGAATGGAAAGAAACTTCCTTTCGAGCCAATGTGCGGTGTAGCTCCAGAAACATTGTAACAGAAAAATCTGGTGCACTTGGTGCTGCAAAAAGCTGTAAAACTCCTTTAGACTTATTCAGCTTCTTTATGCCCCCATCTTTAATAACTTAAATTACTGATCATACAAATCAAAAAATTGAGAAGATCAGGGAACGGTATGGGTCAAGTTATGATGCTGCTAAAACAACTAATTCAGAGTTTTTGGCTGTTTTGGGAATTTTAAGTATTTCTGGAGCACAGCAAGCTTCTCGTCATGACATTCAAGACCTCTGGAAATCCGATGGAACTGGAATGGACTTGTTGCGATCTGTAATGTCTTATAAGCGCTTCAATTTTCTGTTGTGTCAAATGCATTTTGATGATAGCACTAAAGGAGGAGAGAGGCGCTCTACCGATCGTCTGGCTCCAATTCGAGATATTTTTGAAAGCGTGGTAGCCTCTTTCCGTCAAATGTGCAGTCCTACAGAGTTTGTGACCCTTGATGAAGCTCTGGAACCCTTTAGAGGCAGGTGTGGATTTGTTCAATACATGCCAAAGAAACCAGCTAAATATGGTTTAAAGCTACAGTGTTTATGTGACCCCAATACGAATTACACATCCAACATAGAAGTGTATGCTGGAAAACAACCAGATGGTCCCTTCCAGCTTTCAAATAAACCGCATGACATCACAATGCGTCTGACTGCACCCATCTTTGGTACCGGCCGCAACTTGACAACAGACAATTGGTATACAAGTGTCCCACTGGCTGAAGATCTCTTGAAAAATAAAATAACTCTCGTTGGAACAATGAAGAAAAACAAACCGGATATTCCACCAGAAATGAGACCGCAGAAAGATCGGGAAATTTTCACCTCTAAATTTGGATTCCAAAAAGATATGATGATAGCTTCCTATATACCGAAACAAAAAATAGCAGTTATTATGCTATCCACAATGCATTCGGATGCAAGCATCGACGAAACGATTGGAGACAAGCAAAAGCCTTCAGTTGTGACATTTTACAATTCCACTATAGGTGGTGTGGACACCGCAGACAAAAAATGCGCGGCTACATCTTGCTCCAGACGCACAAACCGCTGGCCGATGTCTTTATTCTATTCTCTCATCAACAAAGTTTGCTTGAATTTGTTGGTGATATACGTTTGGAATAACGAAACGGATGGCCTACGATTACGGCGAGAATTTTTGAGATCCCTTGGAAAAGAGCTTTTGCAAAAACAACTTGAAATACGCTTTCACAAACAGAACTGGAATACAGAGGGGTTTGCAAAACACTATTGCGACCTGTGCAGCAAGCTTAGGAATCAATGTTGCGATGAACACTGAGCCTGATTGTTCTAAAGAAAGTGCTCCTAAACGTGCACAAAGGGTTCGATGTGCATTCTGCAAAGACAAAAAGACAAACTCCTACTGCTCCCAATGGTCAAAGCCAGAGTGCAAGCAACAAATGGGACCACCAACTTGCAAGAACTCCATTGAGTAAAGTACGTCATACCATAAATTATCATGAAAATTGTCATGATAAGTATTTTTTTTCTTGTGTATTTCATAAAAACTTTCTCTTCAATAAAATATTGCTGTTTTAACGAATGCTATTTGATGCAGGATTAAAATAGAAAGCTATGGGTCAAAATGACCCGATTCGACTTTTAGTGTGAGAAAAATATTTCGACTTGTTAAAGGTTAATGTCATTGATACAAATGTGTGTTTACAAGTGAGCTATCAGTAAGAGTTTGAAACTTCTGTTCCTAACCATCGTCTGGTTGATTGGTTATACCTGGACAATGTAGGATGGACACATCACTCAACGAGCAACTAAATCCAGGGCTAAACCTGGTGTTTCAAGAATGAAATGAAATATTATGGACGATTTTGCTACTGAGTAGCTTGATATGTTTTGTATTGACAGTATAATGTTTGATCAAGACTGCATAATATCGGTTTCATGTTTCATTCTTTGCTTATATCAATCAATGCTGATCGCCAAACAGCCGACACATTGTTGTGTAATGATTTAAATGAAATCGAATCGAAACCAGTGCCATCGACTGTAATAGCAACGATACAATCAGTGAGATAATGCGCTAATATCACATTCGGTTTGGCTATTGGCTACATCAATGGCTCATCCATTGATCAACGACAACAAAACCACTGTGCCTTGAGTCAATCGTCGTTGCACCAGTGGACTCCATGCCAACATGTAGATATTCTAAACTGCTGCAGTATACGAGCAGTGATGCAACCACAACAAAATCTTCGTTTGTGCCACATCGTTGTCAATCAGTTATGCAAAGTTCCGGTATTTAAACAAAACCGAGATGACAATATGATTGAAGCTAAACATGACAAAGCCGTTTTCTACATTTCATCATGTCATATTTCGTGCTCATGTCATATGAGAATGGTTGCATTGCAGTCTCCCATTTACAAACATGTGTTGATATTCTGTGTTGCTACAGTCGTGACCAAAAGTGTAGGATCACCTAGTAAAAAATTGGTTTTTTAGTTTTTAACTATGGCTTGATATATTCATTTGCCAGTTTGTTGGAGTCACTTTTATTAGTCAATCAAGATATTACTCAAACATTATAAATAGTATTTTTGTGTTTTAGAGTTTATTTCAGTAAAATTTTTTGATGATTGTCAAATTGTTATAGCAGTAAAATTGAAGAAAATGGGTAAAAATGTGCCACTTTCGGAAGTTGAGCGGGCTCAAATTGTGGCTCTGCATGAAAAAGGTCTTTCAGAACGATTGAGTAATCAAAACATGAAAAAAAGCAAGACTGCTGTCCACAACGCAATTGCAAAATTTTGGAATACAGGAACTTACACAACAGCTAAAATATTTGGTAGACCTCGAAAAAACACCCCAAGAGATGACCATACCATTCGGAGAATAGCAGTTCCTTCTCCAATGAGTTCTGCAAGCAAGATTCGATCATCACTGCTTGCAAAAGGTACCGACATTAGTCGAAGAACCGTAAGTCGGCGTTTGGTTGATGATTTTGACCTAAAAGCTCATAAACCTGCGCATAAACCGAGGCTAACGCAGGCTATGAAAAGCAAGCGTTTGGCGTTTGCCAAGAAACACGTGAAATGGACGATTCAGCAGTGGCAACAAGTGCTGTTTTCTGACCAATGTACCGTGCAGCAGTTTACCAATCGAAAGCGCTACGTCCGGAGACCATCAGGAAAAAGATTCAGTGAAAGATATACCATTTAAACCATGAAACACCCCACCCATTGTCATGATTTGGGGGAAATGTCAATAAATGGAACGGCTGGACTCTTTTTTTTGCCACCTGGAACGACCATGAATGGTCAAAAATACCTAGATTTATTGAAAAATAAGTTGGAATTGCATATGGCTGTTCATAAATGCAGTGTATTTATGCAGGATGGTGCTCCATGCCATCGTGCCAAAATCGTCATCCAATTCCTGAAGACCCAAAAAATCAACATTTTGGACTGGCCTGGAAACAGCCCAAATCTGAATCCGATTGAGAATCTTTAGACCATTTTGAAAAACAAAGTTTCCGAAAAGCAACCAACTAATGCTAAGATGTTGGAACAAGCCATAAAAGAAGTGTGGGTGCGTGATATATCATCGGCATATTGCTGAAATCTGAGGAGAGCATGCCAAGACGTTTGGAGGCTGTAATCAAAGCCAAGGGTGGTCCAACAAAATATTGACTTTTTTGAAAACTTTTAATTGAACTATTGATTTGTGTGTCTAGGAATTGTTAATTTACCGTAACATGGCAATATCTTTCTTACTCAAGCGAAAATCTTTTTTCTTATCAGCAAACAAATAAGTGTTATAGTGTTTTCATCAAAACTTGAAAAAGCGGTCCTACACTTTTGGCCACGACTGTATGTTATGATTTGATGATGAGCAAACACGAATATCATAATGCATTTCCATCATCAATAATCAGTATAATGATTATTCAAATCACAGTGTTTGATGTCAATTGATTGGATGCTATAATCGTATCGACACAAATCATGCAATAGAGCGTTGTATTCTGGGCACGATCAATACATCACAGTCTGACATGTTGACGAGTGATATACTGCAACAATACATCATCGCACTATTCAACTGATACGATTTGTGATTGTGAGGCCATTTTTCAATCACGAATGTATCAATGCTCAATTTCATATTTTATTCTTCATATTACGTTCATTTGTCAGCACCAAGTACGTGATCCGTTAACACTATCGTCATTGCATTGCTATGATTCAACAACAACATAAAAACTTTGTCCATCATACATGAAACACACACTCTAACCACTGCACCACTGTGCCAGTCTGGCATTTATGTTCACGATTGGTTCGATATGAACTAACGTGTATCATCAGCCACATCTTGATAAAGATGCCATGTCTAGATGGATAACTGTTTGTTGACATACCACCATCGCAAACACCAAGTGGCAAACAGAATAACAATGTGTGTTTGTGATTGTGAAGCTAAATCAATCATACACATACACATAACTTCGTATTAAATTTATGTGAAATGAAACTTTCTCAACGATTTGGACAGTTTGTTTCACGTATTATATTAGACATGGTTTGTCAGTTATGAAATAGATGAAAATAACAGAAACTATACTTACCGTCTGGTTTGTTTATACGTAGATTGAACATGAAACAAAATTCAGATATTACAATGCTGATTGAATGTCACTGATAAATTTCAAACGATTGACATCAGTAACAACGACATTAGTTTGATCATTTTACAGGTAAATATACCATACATGGTTGAAAGTATGTCATCACAATGATGCGAGTTCAGATCTATGCACTTGTCATAAACAGGACTATGATCAAAGATACTAAAACTGCATGTTAAACATTAGATGCGTTATGATCATTTGATGAAAGACTTCAATACCACATCTAATAATACTTGAATAGTTATTTTATGATCATGATAAATCACATCATGATTACGACTACTATATGTGCATAAACGGATATACTTGTGTGAGGAGTTTCATTTAGATGAACCTGAATGAGTTATAATGATTAGTCAAACACTGAGCTTGATGGAACTCGGACATGAGCCTGTCAAATGATATTATTTAGTGGGAAATGGACATGTTTATCATCGATCACTTTCTGATGTCATCACAATAACAAAATCATAATCAAAGGCTTACAGGTTTCAATATACGTATCAACAAATGTTGTTAATGTCATTGATACAAATGTGTGTTTACAAGTGAGCTATCAGTAAGAGTTTGAAACTTCTGTTCCTAACCATCGTCTGGTTGATTGGTTATACCTGGACAAATGTAGGATGGACACATCACTCAACGAGCAACTAAATCCAGGGCTAAACCTGGTGTTTCAAGAATGAAATGAAATATTATGGACGATTTTGCTACTGAGTAGCTTGATATGTTTTGTATTGACAGTATAATGTTTGATCAAGACTGCATAATATCGGTTTCATGTTTCATTCTTTGCTTATATCAATCAATGCTGATCGCCAAACAGCCGACACATTGATGTGTAATGATTTAAATGAAATCGAATCAAAATCAGTGCCATTGACTGTAATAGCAACGATACAATCAGTGAGATAATGCGCTAATATCACATTCGATTTGGCTATTGGCTACATCAATAGCTCATGCATTGATCAACGACAGCAAAACCACTGTGCCTTGAGTCAATCGTCGTTGCACCAGTGGACTCCATGCCAACATGTAGATATTCTAAACTGCTGCAGTATACGAGCAGTGATGCAACCACAACAAAATCTTCGTTTGTGCCACATCGTTGTCGATGATTTATGCAAAGTTCCGGTATTTAAACAAAACCGAGATGACAATATGATTGAAGCTAAACATGACAAAGCCGTTTTCTACATTTCATCATTTCATATTTCGTGCTCATGTCATATGAGAATGGTTGCATTGCAGTCTCCCATTTACAAACATGTGTTGATATTCTGTGTTGCTATGTTATGATTTGATGATGAGCAAACACGAATATCATAATGCATTTCCATCATCAATAATCAGTATAATGATTATTCAAATCACAGTGTTTGATGTCAATTGATTGGATGCTATAATCGTATCGACACAAATCATGCAATAGAGCGTTGTATTCTGGGCACGATCAATACATCACAGTCTGACATGTTGACGAGTGATATACTGCAACAATACATCATCGCACTATTCAACTGATACGATTTGTGATTGTGAGGCCATTTTTCAATCACGAATGTATCAATGCTCATTTTCATATTTTATTCTTCATATTACGTTCATTTGTCAGCGCCAAGTATGTGATCCGTTAACACTATCGTCATTGCATTGCTATGATTCAACAACAACATAAAAACTGTGTCCACCATACATGAAACACACACTCTAACCACTGCACCACTGTGCCAGTCTGGCAATTATGTTCACGATTGGTTCGATATGAACTAACGTGTATCATCAGCCACATCTTGATAAAGATGCCATGTCTAGATGGATAACTGTTTGTTGACAATACCACCATCGCAAACACCAAGTGGCAAACAGAATAACAATGTGTGTTTGTGACTGTGAAGCTAAATCAATCATACACATACACATAACTTCGTATTAAATTTATGTGAAATGAAACTTTCTCAACGATTTGGACAGTTTGTTTCACGTATTATATTAGACATGGTTTGTCAGTTATGAAATAGATGAAAATAACAGAAACTATACTTACCGTCTGGTTTGTTTATACGTAGATTGAACATGAAACAAAATTCAGATATTACAATGCTGATTGAATGTCACTGATAAATTTCAAACGATTGACATCAGTAGCAATGACATTAGTTTGATCATTTTACAGGTAAATATACCATACATGGTTGAAAGTATGTCATCACAATAATGCGAGTTCAGATATCTGCACTTGTCATAAACAGGACTATGATCAAAGATACTAAAACTGCATGTTAAACATTAGATGCGTTATGATCATTTAATGAATAACTTCAATACCACATTTAGTTAGTCTTGAGTAGTTATTTTATGATCATGATAAATCACATCATGATTACGACTACTATATGTGCATAAACGGATATACTTGTGTGAGGAGTTTCATTTAGATCAACCTGAATGAGTTATAATGATTAGTCAAACACTGAGCTTGATGGAACTCGAACATGAGCCTGTCAAATGATATTATTTAGTGGGAAATGGACATGTTTATCATCGATCACTTTCTGATGTCATCACAATAACAAAATCATAATCAAAGGCTTACAGGTTTCAATATACGTATCAACAAATGTTGTTAATGTCATTGATACAAATGTGTGTTTACAAGTGAGCTATCAGTAAGAGTTTGAAACTTCTGTTCCTAATCATCGTCTGGTTGATTGGTTATACCTGGACAAATGTAGGATGGACACATCACTCAACGAGCAACTAAATCCAGGGCTAAACCTGGTGTTTCAAGAATGAAATGAAATATTATGGACGATTTTGCTACTGAGTAGCTTGATATGTTTTGTATTGACAGTATAATGTTTGATCAAGACTGCATAATATCGGTTTCATGTTTCATTCTTTGCTTATATCAATCAATGCTGATCGCCAAACAGCCAACACATTGATGTGTAATGATTGAAATGAAATCAAATCGAAACCAGTGCCATTGACTGTAATAGCAACGATACAATCAATGAAATAATGCGCTAATATCACATTCGGTTTGGCTATTGGCTACATCAATGGCTCATCCATTGATCAACGACAACAAAACCACTGTGCCTTGAGTCAATCGTCGTTGCACCAGTGGACTCCATGCCAACATGTAGATATTCTAAACTGCTGCAGTATACGAGCAGTGATGCAACCACAACAAAATCATCGATTGTGCCACATCGTTGTCAATCGTTTATGCAAAGTTCCGGTATTTAAACAAAACCGAGATGACAATATGATTGAAGCTAAACATGACAAAGCCGTTTTCTACATTTCATCATGTCATTATTCGTGCTCATGTCATATGAGAATGGTTGCATTGCAGTCTCTCATTTACAAACATGTGTTGATATTCTGTGTTGCTACAGTCGTGACCAAAAGTGTAGGATGACCTGGTAAAAAATGGGTTTTTTAGTTTTTAACCATGGCTTGATATATTCATTTGCCAGTTTGTTGGAGTCACTTTTATTAGTCAATCAAGATATTACTCAAACATTATAAATAGTATTTTTGTGTTTTAGAGTTTATTTCAGTAAAATTTTTTGATGATTGTCAAATTGTTATAGCGGTAAAATTGAAGAAAATGGGTAAAAATGTGCCACTTTCGGAAGTTGAGCGGGCTCAAATTGTGGCTCTGCATGAAAAAGGTCTTTCAGAACGATTGAGTAATCAAAACATGAAAAAAAGCAAGACTGCTGTCCACAACGCAATTGCAAAATTTTGGAATACAGGAACTTACACAACAGCTAAAATATTTGGTAGACCTCGAAAAAACACCCCAAGAGATGACCATACCATTCGGAGAATAGCAGTTCCTTCTCCAATGAGTTCTGCAAGCAAGATTCGATCATCACTGCTTGCAAAAGGTACCGACATTAGTCGAAGAACCGTAAGTCGGCGTTTGGTTGATGATTTTGACCTAAAAGCTCATAAACCTGCGCATAAACCGAGGCTAACGCAGGCTATGAAAAGCAAGCGTTTGGCGTTTGCCAAGAAACACGTGAAATGGACGATTCAGCAGTGGCAACAAGTGCTGTTTTCTGACCAATGTACCGTGCAGCAGTTTACCAATCGAAAGCGCTACGTCCGGAGACCATCAGGAAAAAGATTCAGTGAAAGATATACCATTTAAACCATGAAACACCCACCTCCATTGTCATGATTTGGGGAAAATGTCAATAAATGGAACGACTGGACTCTTTTTTTTGCCATCTGAAACGACCATGAATGGTCAAAAATACCTAGATTTATTGAAAAATAAGTTGGAATTGCATATGGCTGTTCATAAATGCAGTGTATTTATGCAGGATGGTGCTCCATGCCATCGTGCCAAAATCGTCACCCAATTCCTGAAGACCCAAAAAATCAACATTTTGGACTGGCCTGGAAACAGCCCCAATCTGAATCCGATTGAGAATCTTTAGACCATTTTGAAAAACAAAGTTTTCGAAAAGCAACCAACTAATGCTAAGATGTTGGAACAAGCCATAAAAGAAGTGCGGGTGCGTGATATATCACCAGCATATTGCCGAAATCTGGTGGAGAGCATGCCAAGACGTTTGGAGGCTGTAATCAAAGCCAAGGGTGGTCCAACAAAATATTGACTTTTTTGAAAACTTTTAATTGAACTATTGATTTGTGTGTCTAGGAATTGTTAATTTACCGTAACATGGCAATATCTTTCTTAATCAAGCGAAAATCTTTTTCTTATCAGTAAATGAATAAGTGTTATGGTGTTTTCATCAGAATTTGAAAAAGCGGTCCTACACTTTTGGCCACGACTGTATGTTATGATTTGATGATGAGCAAACACGAATATCATAGTGCATTTCCATCATCAATAATCAGTATAATGATTATTCAAATCACAGTGTTTGATGTCAATTGATTGGATGCTATAATCGTATCAACACAAATCATGCAATAGAGCGTTGTATTCTGGGCACGATCAATACACCACTATCTGACATGTTGACAAGTGATATACTGAAACATTACATCATTGCACTATTCAACTGATACGATTTGTGATTGTGAGGCCATTTTTCAATCACGAATGTATCAATGCTCAATTTCATATTTTATTCTTCATATTACGTTCATGTGTCAGCGCCAAGTACATGATCCGTTAACACTATCGTCATTGCATTGCTATGATTCAACAACAACATAAAAACTTTGTCCACCATACATGAAACACACACTCTAACCACTGTGCCAGTCTGGCATTTATGTACACGATTGGTTCGATATGAACTAACGTGTATCATCAGCCACATCTTGATAAAGATGCCATGTCTAGATGGATAACTGTTTGTTGACATACCACCATCGCAAACACCAAGTGGCAAACAGAATAACAATGTGTGTTTGTGATTGTGAAGCTAAATCAATCATACACATACACATAACTTCGTATTAAATTTATGTGAAATGAAACTTTCTCAACGATTTGGACAGTTTGTTTCACGTATTATATTAGACATGGTTTGTCAGTTATGAAATAGATGAAAATAACAGAAACTATACTTACCGTCTGGTTTGTTTATACGTAGATTGAACATGAAACAAAATTCAGATATTACAATGCTGATTGAATGTCACTGATAAATTTCAAACGATTGACATCAGTAGCAACGACATTAGTTTGATCATTTTACAGGTAAATATACCATACATGGTTGAAAGTATGTCATCACAATAATGCGAGTTCAGATATCTGCACTTGTCATAAACAGGACTATGATCAAACATACTAAAACTGCATGTTAAACATTAGATGCGTTATGATCATTTAATGAAAGACTTCAATACCACATTTAGTTAGTTTTGAGTAGTTATTTTATGATCATGATAAATCACATCATGATTACGACTACTATGTGTGCATAAACGGATATACTTGTGTGAGGAGTTTCATTTAGATCAACCTGAATGAGTTATAATGATTAGTCAAACACTGAGCTTGATGGAACTCGGACATGAGCCTGTCAAATGATATTATTTAGTGGGAAATGGACATGTTTATCATCGATCACTTTCTGATGTCATCACAATAACAAAATCATAATCAAAGGCTTACAGGTTTCAATATACGTATCAACAAATGTTGTTAAAGTCATTGATACAAATGTGTGTTTACAAGTGAGCTATCAGTAAGAGTTTGAAACTTCTGTTCCTAACCATCGTCTGGTTGATTGGTTATACCTGGACAAATGTAGGATGGACACATCACTCAACGAGCAACTAAATCCAGGGCTAAACCTGGTGTTTCAAGAATGAAATGAAATATTATGGACGATTTTGCTACTGAGTAGCTTGATATGTTTTGTATTGACAGTATAATGTTTGATCATGACTGCATAATATCGGTTTCATGTTTCATTCTTTGCTTATATCAATCAATGCTGATTGCCAAACAGCCGACACATTGATGTGTAATGATTGAAATGAAATCGAATCGAAACCAGTGCCATTGACTGTAATAGCAACAATACAATCAGTGAGATAATGCGCTAATATCACATTCGATTTGGCTATTGGCTACATCAATGGCTCATCCATTGATCAACGACAGCAAAACCACTGTGCCTTGAGTCAATCGTCGTTGCACCAGTGGACTCCATGCCAACATGTAGATATTCTAAACTGCTGCAGTATACGAGCAGTGATGCAACCACAACAAAATCTTCGTTTGTGCCACATGGTTGTCAATCATTTATGCAAAGTTCCGGTATTTAAACAAAACCGGGATGACAATATGATTGAAGCTAAACATGACAAAGCCGTTTTCTACATTTCATCATGTCATATATCGTGCTCATGTCATATGAGAATGGTTGCATTGCAGTCTCTCATTTACAAACATGTGTTGATATTCTCTGTTGCTATGTTATGATTTGATGATGAGCAAACACGAATATCATAGTGCATTTCCATCATCAATAATCAGTATAATGATTATTCAAATCACAGTGTTTGATGTCAATTGATTGGATGCTATAATCGTATCGACACAAATCATGCAATATAGCGTTGTATTCTGGGCACGATCAATACATCACAGTCTGACATGTTGACGAGTGATATATTAAAACAATACATCATTGCACTATTCAACTGATACGATTTGTGATTGTGAGGCCATTTTTCAATCACCAATGTATCAATGCTCAATTTCATATTTTATTCTTCATATTACGTTCATTTGTCAGCGCCAAGTACATGATTCGTTAAGCGTCAAGTTCTGTACAGATCCGTAAATAAGATTCGTACAGCGCCAAGTACAAGTACATGATACTATCGTCATTGCATTGCTATGATTCAACAACAACATAAAAACTTTGTCCACCATACATGAAACACACACTTTAACCACTGCACCATTGTGCCAGTCTGGCATTTATGTACACGATTGGTTCGATATGAACTAACGTGTATCATCAGCCACATCTTGATAAAGATGCCATGTATAGATGGATAACTGTTTGTTGACATACCACCATCGCAAACACCAAGTGGCAAACAGAATAACAATGTGTGTTTGTGATTGTGAAGCTAAATCAATCATACACATACACATAACTTCGTATTAAATTTATGTGAAATGAAACTTTCTCAACGATTTGGACAGTTTGTTTCACGTATTATATTAGACATGGTTTGTCAGTTATGAAATAGATGAAAATAACAGAAACTATACTTACCGACTGGTTTGTTTATACGTAGATTGAACATGAAACAAAATTCAGATATTACAATGCTGATTGAATGTCACTGATAAATTTCAAACGATTGACATCAGTAACAACGACATTAGTTTGATCATTTTACAGGTAAATATACCATACATGGTTGAAAGTATGTCATCACAATGATGTGAGTTCAGATCTCTGCACTTGTCATAAACAGGACTATGATCAAAGATACTAAAACTGCATGTTAAACATTAGATGCGTTATGATCATTTGATGAAAGACTTCAATACCACATCTAATAATACTTGAATAGTTACTTTATGATCATGATAAATCACATCATGATTACGACTACTATATGTGCATAAACGGATATACTTGTGTGAGGAGTTTCATTTGGATGAACCTGAATGAGTTATAATGATTAGTCAAACACTGAGCTTGATGGAACTCGGACATGAGCCTGTCAAATGATATTATTTAGTGGGAAATGGACATGTTTATCATCGATCACTTTCTGATGTCATCACAATAACAAAATCATAATCAAAGGCTTACAGGTTTCAATATACGTATCAACAAATGTTGTTAATGTCATTGATACAAATGTGTGTTTACAAGTGAGCTATCAGTAAGAGTTTGAAACTTCTGTTCCTAACCATCGTCTGGTTGATTGGTTATACCTGGACAAATGTAGGATGGACACATCACTCAACGAGCAACTAAATCCAGGGCTAAACCTGGTGTTTCAAGAATGAAATGAAATATTATGGACGATTTTGCTACTGAGTAGCTTGATATGTTTTGTATTGACAGTATAATGTTTGATCAAGACTGCATAATATCGGTTTCATGTTTCATTCTTTGCTTATATCAATCAATGCTGATCGCCAAACAGCTGACACATTGATGTGTAATGATTTAAATGAAATCAAATCGAAACCAGTGCCATTGACTGTAATAGCAACGATACAATCAGTGAGATAATGCGCTAATATCACATTCGATTTGGCTATTGGCTACATCAATAGCTCATCCATTGATCAACGACAGCAAAACCACTGTGCCTTGAGTCAATCGTCGTTGCACCAGTGGACTCCATGCCAACATGTAGATATTCTAAACTGCTGCAGTATACGAGCAGTGATACAATCACAACAAAATCTTCGTTTGTGCCACATCGTTGTCGATGATTTATGCAAAGTTCCGGTATTTAAACAAAACCGAGATGACAATATGATTGAAGCTAAACATGACAAAGCCGTTTTCTACATTTCATCATGTCATATATCGTGCTCATGTCATATGAGAATGGTTGCATTGCAGTCTCTCATTTACAAACATGTGTTCATTATCTGTGTTGCTATGTTATGATTTGATGATGAGCAAACACGAATATCATAGTGCATTTCCATCATCAATAATCAGTATAATGATTATTCAAATCACAGTGTTTGATGTCAATTGATTGGATGCTATAATCGCATCAACACAAATCATGCAATAGAGCGTTGTATTCTGGGCATGATCAATACATCACAGTTTGACATGTTGATGAGTGATATACTGAAACAATACATCATCGCACTATTCAACTGATACCATTTGTGATTGTGAAGCCATTTTTCAATCACGAATGTATCAATGCTCAATTTCATATTTTATTCTTCATATTACGTTCATTTGTCAGCGCCAAGTACGTGATCCGTTAACACTATCGTCATTGCATTGCTATGATTCAACAACAACATAAAAACTGTGTCCACCATACATGAAACACACACTTTAACCACTGTGCCACTGTGCCAGTCTGGCATTTATGTTCACGATTGGTTCGATATGAACTAACGTGTATCATCAGCCACATCTTGATAAAGATGCCATGTCTAGATGGATAACTGTTTGTTGACATACCACCATCGCAAACACCAAGTGGCAAACAGAATAACAATGTGTGTTTGTGATTGTGAAGCTAAATCAATCATACACATACACATAACTTCGTATTAAATTTATGTGAAATGAAACTTTCTCAACGATTTGGACAGTTTGTTTCACGTATTATATTAGACATGGTTTGTCAGTTATGAAATAGATGAAAATAACAGAAACTATACTTACCGACTGGTTTGTTTATACGTAGATTGAACATGAAACAAAATTCAGATTTTACAGGGTCAGCCATCCAAGTGTAGTCCTAATTTTACATTTTTTAAAAACTTTTTTATAAATTCTTTATAGTTCTAATTATACTTAATATTTAGTATTAAGTATCTAGTATTTTTATCAAGTATGAAATATTTATTAAATTTGTTATAGTTTTGGTAAAAAACCACAATGAACAGTGCTATTGAAAAACTCTTTCAAGATGGTAAAACTGCAGTTGAGATTTTCAAGATTTTGAAGTGATGTGTGAGTCGCTTTGGTGTTTTCAAAACAATCAAACGACTTAAAGAGACAGGTAGCGCACAACCAAGAGTAAGGAGTACTTTAAAAAGACCCAAAAGGACCGAAAAACTCATAAAGAAAATCAGAGAAAAACTGCAAAGAAACCCAGCTTGGAGTGCCACGAAACTTGCTCGGGAAGCCCATGTGAGCCCCTCAACTATGCGACGAGTACTCAGAGATGATCTAAAGGTGACGCGCTTCAAAATAACCAAAAGACAACTTCTCTCGGATGCCACAAAGAAGAAGAGGCTTGAAAGATCAAAGCTGCTTCTGAAAAAAATTCTTGATGACACGCAGCCAACAGTTCTCTGGACAGATGAAAAGCTCTTCACTGTTCAAGCGATTCATAATTCCCAAAATGATCGGATTTGGACGAAAAACAAAGAGTCAGTCCCTGTTAACTCAGAACCTCATTCAGGAGACAGAAACCAGCATCGGTGATGGTATGGGCAGGGATAATGTTTAGTGCACTGAAAACACCCTTGGTTTTTGTTGAAGATGGCGTAAAGATCAACCAACATGTTTATCTCAAAATGTTGAAGGAAATAGTTGTTCCATGGATAAATACCTTGGCATTAAAAAATAATTTGACGCTACAGCAAGACGACGCGACCGCTCACACGGCCAAAAATGTTCAAGCCTGGTGCAAGAAAAACTTCACTGCTTTCTTGTCAAAAAAAATGTGGCCCCCTTCTTCACCTGACCTTAATCCCATGGACTTTGGGATATGGTCCATATTGAAGCAGAAAGCTTGCACAGTGTCTCATCCAAATGTGGAAGTTTTGAAAAAAAAAGGAACAGAATCGTGGGACCAAATTGAAAACGAAACTGTGCGTGCAACCTGTGCTCAAGTTATTCAACGTCTCCGTTGTGTAATCCGGGAAAAAAGTGGATATATAGAATAATCTGTAATATATATAAGAGATTATACATTAGAAAAAAATAACAAAATCGTAAAACCAAATTGAAAGCGAAACTGTGCGTGCAACCTATGCTCAAGTTATTCAACGTCTCCGTCGTGTAATCCGAGAAAACGGTGGATAGATAAAATAATTTGTAATACATACAGGTGGTTATATATTTTTCTTTGCTTTCGGTAAAATTTCATTATATTTTTCATTTTTGTTTTTGAATAAAATGAAACTTTAATAATCTACACTTGGGTGGCGGACCCTGTACAATGCTGATTGAATGTCACTGATAAATTTCAAACGATTGACATCAGTAACAACGCCATTAGTTTGATCATTTTACAGGTAAATATACCATACATGGTTGAAAGTATGTCATCACAATGATGCGAGTTCAGATATCTGTACTTGTCATAAACAGGACTATGATCAAAGATACTAAAACTGCATGTTAAACATTAGATGCGTTATGATCATTTGATGAAAGACTTCAATACCACATCTAATAATACTTGAATAGTTATTTTATGATCATGATAAATCACATCATGATTACGACTACTATATGTGCATAAACGGATATACTTGTGTGAGGAGTTTCATTTAGATCAACCTGAATGAGTTATAATGATTAGTCAAACACTGAGCTTGATGGAACTCGGACATGAGCCTGTCAAATGATATTATTTAGTGGGAAATGGACATGTTTATCATCGATCACTTTCTGATGTCATCACAATAACAAAATCATAATCAAAGGCTTACAGGTTTCAATATACGTATCAACAAATGTTGTTAAAGTCATTGATACAAATGTGTGTTTACAAGTGAGCTATCAGTAAGAGTTTGAAACTTCTGTTCCTAACCATCGTCTGGTTGATTGGTTATACCTTGACAAATGTAGGATGGACACATCACTCAACGAGCAACTAAATCCAGGGCTAAACCTGGTGTTTCAAGAATGAAATGAAATATTATGGACGATTTTGCTACTGAGTAGCTTGATATGTTTTGTATTGACAGTATAATGTTTGATCAAGACTGCATAATATCGGTTTCATGTTTCATTCTTTGCTTATATCAATCAATGCTGATCGCCAAACAGCCGACACATTGATGTGTAATGATTTAAATGAAATCAAATTGAAACCAGTGCCATTGACTGTAATAGCAACGATACAATCAGTGAGATAATGCGCTAATATCACATTCGATTTGGCTACTGGCTACATCAATAGCTCATCCATTGATCAACGACAGCAAAACCACTGTGCCTTGAGTCAATCGTCGTTGCACCAGTGGACTCCATGCCAACATGTAGATATTCTAAACTGCTGCAGTATACGAGCAGTGATGCAACCACAACAAAATCTTCGTTTGTGCCACATCGTTGTCAATCATTTATGCAAAGTTCCGGTATTTAAACAAATCCGAGATGACAATATGATTGAAGCTAAACATGACAAAGCCGTTTTCTACATTTCATCATGTCATATATCGTGCTCATGTCATATGAGAATGGTTGCATTGCAGTCTCTCATTTACAAACATGTGTTGATATTCTGTGTTGCTATGTTATGATTTGATGATGAGCAAACACGAATATCATAGTGCATTTCCATCATCAATAATCAGTATAATGATTATTCAAATCACAGTGTTTGATGTCAATTGATTGGATGCTATAATCGTATCGACACAAATCATGCAATAGAGCGTTGTATTCTGGGCACGATCAATACATCACAGTCTGACATGTTGACAAGTGATATACTGAAACAATACATCATCGCACTATTCAACTGATACCATTTGTGATTGTGAGGCCATTTTTCAATCACGAATGTATCAATGCTCATTTTCATATTTTATTCTTCATATTACGTTCATTTGTCAGCGCCAAGTACGTGATCCGTTAACACTATCGTCATTGCATTGCCATGATTCAACAACAACATAAAAACTTTGTCCACCATACATGAAACACACACTCTAACCACTGCACCACTGTGCCAGTCTGGCATTTATGTTCACGATTGGTTCGATATGAACTAACGTGTATCATCAGCCACATCTTGATAAAGATGCCATGTCTAGATGGATAACTGTTTGTTGACATACCACCATCGCAAACACCAAGTGGCAAACAGAATAACAATGTGTGTTTGTGATTGTGAAGCTAAATCAATCATACACATACACATAACTTCGTATTAAATTTATGTGAAATGAAACTTTCTCAACGATTTGGACAGTTTGTTTCACGTATTATATTAGACATGGTTTTGTCAGTTATGAAATAGATGAAAATAACAGAAACTATACTTACCGACTGGTTTGTTTATACGTAGATTGAACATGAAACAAAATTCAGATATTACAATGCTGATTGAATGTCACTGATAAATTTCAAATGATTGACATCAGTAACAACGACATTAGTTTGATCATTTTACAGGTAAATATACCATACATGGTTGAAAGTATGTCATCACAATGATGCGAGTTCAGATATCTGCACTTGTCATAAAAAGGACTATGATCAAAGATACTAAAACTGCATGTTAAACATTAGATGCGTTATGATCATTTGATGAAAGACTTCAATACCACATCTAATAATACTTGAATAGTTATTTTATGATCATGATAAATCACATCATGATTACGACTACTATATGTGCATAAACGGATATACTTGTGTGAGGAGTTTCATTTAGATGAACCTGAATGAGTTATAATGATTAGTCAAACACTGAGCTTGATGGAACTCGGACATGAGCCTGTCAAATGATATTATTTAGTGGGAAATGGACATGTTTATCATCGATCACTTTCTGATGTCATCACAATAACAAAATCATAATCAAAGGCTTACAGGTTTCAATATACGTATCAACAAATGTTGTTAATGTCATTGATACAAATGTGTGTTTACAAGTGAGCTATCAGTAAGAGTTTGAAACTTCTGTTCCTAACCATCGTCTGGTTGATTGGTTATACCTGGACAAATGTAGGATGGACACATCACTCAACGAGCAACTAAATCCAGGGCTAAACCTGGTGTTTCAAGAATGAAATGAAATATTATGGACGATTTTGCTACTGAGTAGCTTGATATGTTTTGTATTGACAGTATAATGTTTGATCAAGACTGCATAATATCGGTTTCATGTTTCATTCTTTGCTTATATCAATCAATGCTGATCGCCAAACAGCCGACACATTGATGTGTAATGATTTAAATAAAATCGAATCGAAACCAGTGCCATTGACTGTAATAGCAACGATACAATCAATGAAATAATGCGTTAATATCACATTCGATTTGGCTATTGGCTACATCAATGGCTCATGCATTGATCAACGACAGCAAAACCACTGTGCCTTGAGTCAATCGTCGTTGCACCAGTGGACTCCATGCCAACATGTAGATATTCTAAACTGCTGCAGTATACGAGCAGTGATGCAACTACAACAAAATCTTCGTTTGTGCCACATTGTTGTCAATCGTTTATGCAAAGTTCCGGTATTTAAACAAAACCGAGACGACAATATGATTGAAACTAAACATGACAAAGCCGTTTTCTACGTTTCATCATGTCATTATTCGTGCTCATGTCATATGAGAATGGTTGCATTGCAGTCTCTCATTTACAAACATGTGTTGATATTCTGTGTTGCTACAGTCGTGACCAAAAGTGTAAGATCACCTAGTAAAAAATGGGTTTTTTAGTTTTTAACTATCGCTTGATATATTCATTTGCCAGTTTGTTGGAGTCACTTTTATTAGTCAATCAAGTTATTACTCAAACATTATAAATAGTATTTTTGTGTTTTAGAGTTTATTTCAGTAAAATTTTTTGATGACTGTCAAGTTGTTATAGCGGTAAAATTGAAGAAAATGGGTAAGAATGTGCTACTTTCGGAAGTTGAATTGCAAAAATTTGGAATACAGGAACTTACACAACAGCTGAAATATTTGGTAGACCTCGAAAAAACACCCCAAGAGATGACCATACCATTCGGAGAATAGCAGTTCCTTCTCCAATGAGTTCTGCAAGCAAGATTCGATCATCACTGCTTGCAAAAGGTACCGACATTAGTCGAAGAACCGTAAGTCGGCGTTTGGTTGATGATTTTGACCTAAAAGCTCATAAACCTGCGCATAAACCGAGGCTAACGCAGGCTATGAAAAGCAAGCGTTTGGCGTTTGCCAAGAAACACGTGAAATGGACGATTCAGCAGTGGCAACAAGTGCTGTTTTCCGACCAATGTACCGTGCAGCAGTTCACCAATCGAAAGCGCTACGTCCGGAGACCATCAGGAAAAAGATTCAGTGAAAGATATACCATTTAAACCATGAAACACCCACCCATTGTCATGATTTGGGGGGAAATGTCAATAAATGGAACGGCTGGACTCTTGTTTTGCCACCTGGAACGACCATGAATGGTCAAAAATACCTAGATTTATTGAAAAATAAGTTGGAATTGCATATGGCTGTTCATAAATGCAGTGTATTTATGCAGGATGGTGCTCCATGCCATCGTGCCAAAATCGTCACCCAATTCCTGAAGACCCAAAAAATCAACATTTTGGACTGGCCTGGAAACAGCCCAGATCTGATTCCAATTGAGAATCTTTAGACCATTTTGAAAAACAAAGTTTCCGAAAAGCAACCAACTAGTGCTAAGATGTTGGAACAAGCCATAAAAGAAGTGTGGGTGCGTGATATATCATCGGCATAGTGCTGAAATCTGGTGGAGAGCATGCCAAGACGTTTGGAGGCTGTAATCAAAGCCAAGGGTGGTCCAACAAAATATTGACTTTTTTGAAAACTTTTAATTGAACTATTGATTTGTGTGTCTAGAAATTGTTAATTTACCGTAACATGGCAATATCTTTCTTACTCAAGCGAAAATCTTTTTTTTATCAGCGAATGAATAAGTGTTATGGTGTTTTCATCAGAATTTGAAAGAGCGGTCCTACATTTTGGCCACGACTGTATGTTATGATTTGATGATGAGCAAACACGAATATCATAGTGCATTTCCATCATCAATAATCAGTATAATGATTATTCAAATCACAGTGTTTGATGTCAATTGATTGGATGCTATAATCGTATCGACACAAATCATGCAATAGAGCGTTGTATTCTGGGCACGATCAATAAATCACATTATGATATGTTGACAAGTGATAAACTGCAACAATGCATCATTGCACTATTCAACTGATACGATTTGTGATTGTGAGGCCATTTTTCAATCACGAATGTATCAATGTTCAATTTCATATTTTATTCTTCATATTACGTTCATTTGTCAGCGCCAAGTACGTGATCCGTTAACACTATCGTCATTGCATTGCTATGATTCAACAACAACACAAAAACTTTGTCCACCATACATGAAACACACACTCTAACCACTGCACCACTGTGCCAGTCTGGCATTTATGTTCACGATTGGTTCGATATGAACTAACGTGTATCATCAGCCACATCTTGATAAAGATGCCATGTATAGATGGATAACTGTTTGTTGACATACCACCATCGCAAACACCAAGTGGCAAACAGAATAACAATGTGTGTTTGTGATTGTGAAGCTAAATCAATCATACACATACACATAACTTCGTATTAAATTTATGTGAAATGAAACTTTCTCAACGATTTGGACAGTTTGTTTCACGTATTATATTAGACATGGTTTGTCAGTTATGAAATAGATGAAAATAACAGAAACTATACTTACTCCCTGGTTTGTTTATACGTAGATTGAACATGAAACAAAATTCAGATATTACAATGCTGATTGAATGTCACTGATAAATTTCAAACGATTGACATCAGTAACAACGACATTAGTTTGATCATTTTACAGGTAAATATACCATACATGGTTGAAAGTATGTCATCACAATGATGCGAGTTCAGATCTATGCACTTGTCATAAACATGACTATGATCAAAGATACTAAAACTGCATGTTAAACATTAGATGCGATTTGATCATTTGATGAAAGACTTAAATACCACATCTAATAATACTTGAGTAGTTATTTTATGATCATGATAAATCACATCATGATTACGACTACTATATGTGCATAAACGGATATACTTGTGTGAGGAGTTTCATTTGGATGAACCTGAATGAGTTATAATGATTAGTCAAACACTGAGCTTGATGGAACTCGGACATGAGCCTGTCAAATGATATTATTTAGTGGGAAATGGACATGTTTATCATCGATCACTTTCTGATGTCATCACAATAACAAAATCATAATCAAAGGCTTACAGGTTTCAATATACGTATCAACAAATGTTGTTAATGTCATTGATACAAATGTGTGTTTACAAGTGAGCTATCAGTAAGAGTTTGAAACTTCTGTTCCTAACCATCGTCTGGTTGATTGGTTATACCTGGACAAATGTAGGATGGACACATCACTCAACGAGCAACTAAATCCAGGGCTAAACCTGGTGTTTCAAGAATGAAATGAAATATTATGGACGATTTTGCTACTGAGTAGCTTGATATGTTTTGTATTGACAGTATAATGTTTGATCAAGACTGCATAATATCGATTTCGTGTTTCATTCTTTGCTTATATCAATCAATGCTGATCGCCAAACAGCCAACACATTGATGTGTAATGATTTAAATGAAATCAAATCGAAACCAGTGCCATTGACTGTAATAGCAACGATACAATCAGTGAGATAATGCGCTAATATCACATTCGGTTTGGCTATTGGCTACATCAATGGCTCATGCATTGATCAACGACAACAAAACCACTGTGCCTTGAGTCAATCGTCGTTGCACCAGTGGACTCCATGCCAACATGTAGATATTCTAAACTGCTGCAGTATACGAGCAGTGATGCAACCACAACAAAATCTTCGTTTGTGCCACATGGTTGTCGATCATTTATGCAAAGTTCCGGTATTTAAACAAAACCGAGATGACAATATGATTGAAACTAAACATGACAAAGCCGTTTTCTACATTTCATCATGTCATATATCGTGCTCATGTCATATGAGAATGGTTGCATTGCAGTCTCCCATTTACAAACGTGTGTTGATATTCTGTGTTGCTATGTTATGATTTGATGATGAGCAAACACGAATATCATAGTGCATTTCCATCATCAATAATCAGTATAATGATTATTCAAATCACAGTGTTTGATGTCAATTGATTGGATGCTATAATCGTATCGACACAAATCATGCAATAGAGCGTTGTATTCTGAGCACGATCAATCCATTACAGTCTGATATGTTGACAAGTGATATACTGCAACAATACATCATCGCACTATTCAACTGATACCAATTGTGATTGTGAGGCCATTTTTCAATCACGAATGTATCAATGCTCAATTTCATATTTTATTCTTCATGTTAGGTTCTATTGTCAGCGCCAAGTACGTGATCCGTTAACACTATCGTCATTGCATTGCTATGATTCAACAACAACATAAAAACTTTGTCCACCATACATGAAACACACACTCTAACCACTGCACCACTGTGCCAGTCTGGCATTTATGTACACGATTGGTTCGATATGAACTAACGTGTATCATCAGCCACATCTTGATAAAGATGCCATGTATAGATGGATAACTGTTTGTTGACATACCACCATCGCAAACACCAAGTGGCAAACAGAATAACAATGTGTGTGTGTGATTGTGAAGCTAAATCAATCATACACATACACATAACTTTGTATTAAATTTATGTGAAATGAAACTTTCTCAACGATTTGGACAGTTTGTTTCACGTATTATATTAGACATGGTTTGTCAGTTATGAAATAGATGAAAATAACAGAAACTATACTTACTCCCTGGTTTGTTTATACGTAGATTGAACATGAAACAAAATTCAGATATTACAATGCTGATTGAATGTCACTGATAAATTTCAAACGATTGACATCAGTAACAACGACATTAGTTTGATCATTTTACAGGTAAATATACCATACATGGTTGAAAGTATGTCATCACAATGATGCGAGTTCAGATATCTGCACTTGTCATAAACAGGACTATGATCAAAAATACTAAAACTGCATGTTAAACATTAGATGCGATTTGATCATTTGATGAAAGACTTCAACACCACATCTAATAATACTTGAATAGTTATTTTATGATCATGATAAATCACATCATGATTACGACTAGTATGTGTGCATAAACGGATATACTTGTGTGAGGAGTTTCATTTAGATGAACCTGAATGAGTTATAAAGATTAGGCAAACACTGAGCTTGATGGAACTCGGACATGAGCCTGTCAAATGATATTATTTAGTGGGAAATGGACATGTTTATCATCGATCACTTTCTGATGTCATCACAATAACAAAATCATAATCAAAGGCTTACAGGTTTCAATATACGTATCAACAAATGTTGTTAATGTCATTGATACAAATGTGTGTTTACAAGTGAGCTATCAGTAAGAGTTTGAAACTTCTGTTCCTAACCATCGTCTGGTTGATTGGTTATACCTGGACAAATGTAGGATGGACACTTCACTCAACGAGCAACTAAATCCAGGGCTAAACCTGGTGTTTCAAGAATGAAATGAAATATTATGGACGATTTTGCTACTGAGTAGCTTGATATGTTTTGTATTGACAGTATAATGTTTGATCAAGACTGCATAATATCGGTTTCGTGTTTCATTCTTTGCTTATATCAATCAATGCTGATCGCCAAACAGCCGACACATTGATGTGTAATGATTTAAATGAAATCGAATCGAAACCAGTGCCATTGACTGTAATAGCAACGATACAATCAGTGAGATAATGCGCTAATATCACATTCGGTTTGGCTATTGGCTACATCAATGGCTCATGCATTGATCAACGACAGCAAAACCACTGTGCCTTGAGTCAATCGTCGTTGCACCAGTGGACTCCATGCCAACATGTAGATATTCTAAACTGCTGCAGTATACGAGCAGTGATGCAACCACAACAAAATCTTCGTTTGTGCCACATCGTTGTCGATCATTTATGCAAAATTCCGGTATTTAAACAAAACCGAGATGACAATATGATTGAAGCTAAACATATTCAATCATGTCATATTTCGTGCTCATGTCATATGAGAATGGTTGCATTGCAGTCTCTCATTTACAAACATGTGTTGATATTCTGTGTTGCTATGTTATGATTTGATGATGAGCAAACACGAATATCATAGTGCATTTCCATCATCAATAATCAGTATAATGATTATTCAAATCACAGTGTTTGATGTCAATTGATTGGATGCTATAATCGCATTGACACAAATCATGCAATAGAGCGCTGTATTCTGGGCACGATCAATACATCACAGTCTGACATGTTGACGAGTGATAAACTGCAACAATACATCATCGCACTATTCAACTGATACCATTTGTGATTGTGAGGCCATTTTTCAATCACGAATGTATCAATGCTCAATTTCATATTTTATTCTTCATATTACGTTCATTTGTCAGCGCCAAGTACGTGATCCGTTAACACTATCGTCATTGCGTTGCTATGATTCAACAACAACACAAAAACTGTGTCCACCATACATGAAACACACACTCTAACCACTGCACTACTGTGCCAGTCTGACATTTATGTTCACGATTGGTTCGATATGAACTAACGTGTATCATCAGCCACATCTTGATAAAGATGCCATGTCTAGATGGATAACTGTTTGTTGACATACCACCATCGCAAACACCAAGTGGCAAACAGAATAACAAGGTGTGTTTGTGATTGTGAAGCTAAATCAATCATACACATACACATAACTTTGTATTAAATTTATGTGAAATGAAACTTTCTCAACGATTTGGACAGTTTGTTTCACGTATTATATTAGACATGGTTTGTCAGTTATGAAATAGATGAAAATAACAGAAACTATACTTACTCCCTGGTTTGTTTATACGTAGATTGAACATGAAACAAAATTCAGATATTACAATGCTGATTGAATGTCACTGATAAATTTCAAACGATTGACATCAGTAACAACGACATTAGTTTGATCATTTTACAGGTAAATATACCATACATGGTTGAAAGTATGTCATCACAATAATGCGAGTTCAGATCTATGCACTTGTCATAAACAGGACTATGATCAAAGATACTAAAACTGCATGTTAAACATTAGATGCGTCATGATCATTTGATGAAAGACTTAAATACCACATCTAATAATACTTGAGTAGTTATTTTATGATCATGATAAATCACATCATGATTACGACTACTATATGTGCATAAACGGATATACTTGTGTGAGGAGTTTCATTTAGATGAACCTGAATGAGTTATAATGATTAGTCAAACACTGAGCTTGATGGAACTCGGACATGAGCCTGTCAAATGATATTATTTAGTGGGAAATGGACATGTTTATCATCGATCACTTTCTGATGTCATCACAATAACAAAATCATAATCAAAGGCTTACAGGTTTCAATATACGTATCAACAAATGTTGTTAATGTCATTGATGCAAATGTGTGTTTCAAAGTGAGCTATCAGTAAGAGTTTGAAACTTCTGTTGCTAACCATCGTCTGGTTGATTGGTTATACCTTGACAAATGTAGAATGGACACATCACTCAACGAGCAACTAAATCCAGGGCTAAACCTGGTGTTTCAAGAATGAAATGAAATATTATGGACGATTTTGCTACTGAGTAGCTTGATATGTTTTGTATTGACAGTATAATGTTTGATCAAGACTGCATAATATCGGTTTCATGTTTCATTCTTTGCTTATATCAATCAATGCTGATCGCCAAACAGCCGACACATTGTTGTGTAATGATTTAAATGAAATCGAATCGAAACCAGTGCCATTGACTGTAATAGCAACGATACAATCAGTGAGATAATGCGCTAATATCACATTCGATTTGGCTATTGGCTACATCAATGGCTCATGCATTGATCAACGACAGCAAAACCACTGTGCCTTAAGTCAATCGTCGTTGCACCAGTGGACTCCATGCCAACATGTAGATATTCTAAACTGCTGCAGTATACGAGCAGTGATGCAACCACAACAAAATCTTCGTTTGTGCCACATGGTTGTCGATCATTTATGCAAAGTTCCGGTATTTAAACAAAACCGAGATGACAATATGATTGAAACTAAACATGACAAAGCCGTTTTCTACATTTCATCATGTCATATTTCGTGCTCATGTCATATGAGAATGGTTGCATTGCAGTCTCCCATTTACAAACATGTGTTGATATTCTGTGTTGCTACAGTCGTGACCAAAAGTGTAGGATCACCTAGTAAAAAATGGGTTTTTTAGTTTTTAACTATCGCTTGATATATTCATTTGCCAGTTTGTTGGAGTCACTTTTATTAGTCAATCAAGATATTACTCAAACATTATAAATAGTATTTTTGTGTTTTAGAGTTTATTTCAGTAAAATTTTTTGATGATTGTCAAATTGTTATAGAGGTAAAATTGAAGAAAATGGGTAAAAATGTGCTACTTTCGGAAGTTGAATTGCAAAAATTTGGAATACAGGAACTTACACAACAGCTGAAATATTTGGTAGACCTCGAAAAAACACCCCAAGAGATGACCATACCATTCGGAGAATAGCAGTTTTTTCTCCAATGAGTTCTGCAAGCAAGATTCGATCATCACTGCTTGCAAAAGGTACCGACATTAGTCGAAGAACCGTAAGTCGGCGTTTGGTTGATGATTTTGACCTAAAAGCTCATAAACCTGCGCATAAACCGAGGCTAACGCAGGCTATGAAAAGCAAGCGTTTGGCGTTTGCCAAGAAACACGTGAAATGGACGATTCAGCAGTGGCAACAAGTGCTGTTTTCCGACCAATGTACCGTGCAGCAGTTCACCAATCGAAAGCGCTACGTCCAGAGACCATCAGGAAAAAGATTCAGTGAAAGATATACCATTCAAACCATGAAACACCCCACCCATTGTCATGATTTGGGGGGAAATGTCAATAAATGGAACGACTGGACTCTTGTTTTGCCACCTAGAACGACCATGAATGGTCAAAAATACCTAGATTTATTGAAAAATAAGTTGGAATTGCATATGGCTGTTCATAAATGCAGTGTATTTATGCAGGATGGTGTTCCATGCCATCGTGCCAAAATCGTCACCCAATTTCTGAAGACCCAAAATATCAGCATTTTGGACTGGCCTGGAAACAGCCCAGATCTGAATCCGATTGAGAATCTTTAGACCATTTTGAAAAACAAAGTTTTCGAAAAGAAACCAACTAATGCTAAGATGTTGGAACAAGCCATAAAAGAAGTGTGGGTGCGTGATATATCATCGGCATATTGCTGAAATCTGGTGGAGAGCATGCCAAGACGTTTGGAGGCTGTAATCAAAGCCAAGGGTGGTCCAACAAAATATTGACTTTTTTGAAAACTTTTAATTGAACTATTGATTTGTGTGTCTAGAAATTGTTAATTTACCGTAACATGGCAATATCTTTCTTACTCAAGCGAAAATCTTTTTTTTATCAGCGAATGAATAAGTGTTATGGTGTTTTCATCAGAATTTGAAAGAGCGGTCGTACACTTTTGGCCACGACTGTATGTCATGATTTGATGATGAGCAAACACGAATATCATAGTGCATTTCCATCATCAATAATCAGTATAATGATTATTCAAATCACAGTGTTTGATGTCAATTGATTGGATGCTATAATCGTATCGACACAAATCATGCAATAGAGCGTTGTATTCTGGGCATGATCAATACATCACAGTATGACATGTTGACGAGTGATATACTGAAACAATACATCATCGCACTATTCAACTGATACCATTTGTGATTGTGAGGCCATTTTTCAATCACGAATGTATCAATGCTCATTTTCATATTTTATTCTTCATATTACGTTCATTTGTCAGCGCCAAGTACGTGATCCGTTAACACTATCGTCATTGCATTGCCATGATTCAACAACAACATAAAAACTGTGTCCACCATACATGAAACACACACTCTAACCACTGCACCACTGTGCCAGTCTGGCATTTATGTTCACGATTGGTTCGATATGAACTAACGTGTATCATCAGCCACATCTTGATAAAGATGCCATGTCTAGATGGATGACTGTTTGTTGACATACCACCATCGCAAACACCAAGTGGCAAACAGAATAACAATGTGTGTTTGTGATTGTGAAGCTAAATCAATCATACACATACACATAACTTCGTATTAAATTTATGTGAAATGAAACTTTCTCAACGATTTGGACAGTTTGTTTCACGTATTATATTAGACATGGTTTGTCAGTTATGAAATAGATGAAAATAACAGAAACTATACTTACCGACTGGTTTGTTTATACGTAGATTGAACATGAAACAAAATTCAGATATTACAATGCTGATTGAATGTCACTGATAAATTTCAAACGATTGACATCAGTAACAACGACATTAGTTTGATCATTTTACAGGTAAATATACCATACATGGTTGAAAGTATGTCATCACAATGATGCGAGTTCAGATATCTGCACTTGTCATAAACAGGACTATGATCAAAAATACTAAAACTGCATGTTAAACATTAGATGCGATTTGATCATTTGATGAAAGACTTCAACACCACATCTGATAATACTTGAATAGTTATTTTATGATCATGATAAATCACATCATGATTACGACTACTATATGTGCATAAACGGATATACTTGTGTGAGGAGTTTCATTTAGATGAACCTGAATGAGTTATAATGATTAGGCAATCACTGAGCTTGATGGAACTCGGACATGAGCCTGTCAAATGATATTATTTAGTGGGAAATGGACATGTTTATCATCGATCACTTTCTGATGTCATCACAATAACAAAATCATAATCAAAGGCTTACAGGTTTCAATATACGTATCAACAAATGTTGTTAATGTCATTGATACAAATGTGTGTTTACAAGTGAGCTATCAGTAAGAGTTTGAAACTTCTGTTCCTAACCATCGTCTGGTTGATTGGTAATATCCTATCAAATGTAGGATGGACACATCACTCAACGAGCAACTAAATCCAGGGCTAAACCTGGTGTTTCAAGAATGAAATGAAATATTATGGACGATTTTGCTACTGAGTAGCTTGTTATGTTTTGTATTGACAGTATAATGTTTGATCAAGACTGCATAATATCGGTTTCATGTTTCATTCTTTGCTTATATCAATCAATGCTGATCGCCAAACAGCCGACACATTGATGTGTAATGATTTAAATGAAATCGAATCGAAACCAGTGCCATCGACTGTAATAGCAACGATACAATCAGTGAGATAATGCGCTAATATCACATTCGATTTGGCTATTGGCTACATCAATAGCTCATCCATTGATCAACGACAGCAAAACCACTGTGCCTTGAGTCAATCGTCGTTGCACCAGTGGACTCCATGTCAACATGTAGATATTCTAAACTGCTGCAGTATACGAGCAGTGATGCAACCACAACAAAATCTTCGTTTGTGCCACATGGTTGTCAATCATTTATGCAAAGTTCCGGTATTTAAACAAAACCGAGATGACAATATGATTGAAGCTAAACATGACAAAGCCGTTTTCTACATTTCATCATGTCATATTTCGTGCTCATGTCATATGAGAATGGTTGCATTGGAGTCTCTCATTTACAAACATGTGTTGATATTCTGTGTTGCTATGTTATGATTTGATGATGAGCAAACACGAATATCATAGTGCATTTCCATCATCAATAATCAGTATAATGATTATTCAAATCACAGTGTTTGATGTCAATTGATTGGATGCTATAATCGTATCGACACAAATCATGCAATAGAGCGCTGTATTCTGGGCACGATCAATACATCACAGTCTGACATGTTGACGAGTGATATACTGAAACAATACATCATCGCACTATTCAACTGATACCAATTGTGATTGTGAGGCCATTTTTCAATCACGAATGCATCAATGCTCAATTTCATATTTTATTCTTCATATTACGTTCATTTGTCAGCGCCAAGTACGTGATCCGTTAACACTATCGTCATTGCATTGCTATGATCCAACAACAACACAAAAACTTTGTCCATCATACATGAAACACACACTCTAACCACTGTGCCACTGTGCCAGTCTGGCATTTATGTTCACGATTGGTTCGATATGAACTAACGTGTATCATCAGCCACATCTTGATAAAGATGCCATGTCTAGATGGATAACTGTTTGTTGACATACCACCATCGCAAACACCAAGTGGCAAACAGAATAACAATGTGTGTTTGTGATTGTGAAGCTAAATCAATCATACACATACACATAACTTTGTATTAAATTTATGTGAAATGAAACTTTCTCAACGATTTGGACAGTTTGTTTCACGTATTATATTAGACATGGTTTGTCAGTTATGAAATAGATCAAAATAACAGAAACTATACTTACAGACTGGTTTGTTTATACGTTGATTGAACATGAAACAAAATTCAGATATTACAATGCTGATTGAATGTCACTGATAAATTTCAAACGATTGACATCAGTAACAACGACATTAGTTTGATCATTTTACAGGTAAATATACCATACATGGTTGAAAGTATGTCATCACAATGATGCGAGTTTAGATATCTGTACTTGTCATAAACAGGACTATGATCAAAGATACTAAAACTGCATGTTAAACATTAAATGCGTTATGATCATTTGATGAAAGACTTTAATACCACATCTAATAATACTTGAATAGTTATTTTATGATCATGATAAATCACATCATGATTACGACTACTATATGTGCATAAACGGATATACTTGTGTGAGGAGTTTCATTTAGATCAACCTGAATGAGTTATAATGATTAGTCAAACACTGAGCTTGATGGAACTCGGACATGAGCCTGTCAAATGATATTATTTAGTGGGAAATGGACAGGTTTATCATCGATCACTTTCTGATGTCATCACAATAACAAAATCATAATCAAAGGCTTACAGGTTTCAATATACGTATCAACAAATGTTGTTAATGTCATTGATACAAATGTGTGTTTACAAGTGAGCTATCAGTAAGAGTTTGAAACTTCTGTTGCTAACCATCGTCTGGTTGATTGGTTATACCTTGACAAATGTAGGATGGACACATCACTCAACGAGCAACTAAATCCAGGGCTAAACCTGGTGTTTCAAGAATGAAATGAAATATTATGGACGATTTTGCTACTGAGTAGCTTGATATGTTTTGTATTGACAGTATAATGTTTGATCAAGACTGCATAATATCGGTTTCGTGTTTCATTCTTTGCTTATATCAATCAATGCTGATCGCCAAACAGCCGACACATTGATGTGTAATGATTTAAACGAAATCGAATCGAAACCAGTGCCATCGACTGTAATAGCAACGATACAATCAGTGAGATAATGCGCTAATATCACATTCGATTTGGCTATTGGCTACATCAATAGCTCATCCATCGAACAACGACAGCAAAACCACTGTGCCTTGAGTCAATCGTCGTTGCACCAGTGGACTCCATGCCAACATGTAGATATTCTAAACTGCTGCAGTATACGAGCAGTGATGCAATCAAAACAAAATCTTCGTTTGTGCCACATGGTTGTCGATCATTTATGCAAGGTTCCGGTATTTAAACAAAACCGAGATGACAATATGATTGAAACTAAACATGACAAAGCCGTTTCCTACATTTCATCATGTCATATTTCGTGCTCATGTCATATGAGAATGGTTGCATTGCAGTCTCTCATTTACAAACATGTGTTCACATTCTGTGTTGCTATGTTATGATTTGATGATGAGCAAACACGAATATCATAGTGCATTTCCATCATCAATAATCAGTATAATGATTATTCAAATCACAGTGTTTGATGTCAATTGATTGGATGCTATAATCGTATCGACACAAATCATGCAATAGAGCGTTGTATTCTGGGCATGATCAATACATCACAGTCTGACATGTTGACGAGTGATATACTGCAACAATACATCATCGCACTATTCAACTGATACGATTTGTTATTGTGAGGCCATTTTTCAATTACGAATGTATCAATGCTCAATTTCATATTTTATTCTTCATATTACGTTCATTTGTCAGCGCCAAGTACGTGATCCGTTAACACTATCGTCATTGCATTGCTATGACTCAACAACAACATAAAAACTGTGTCCACCATACATGAAACACAAATTTTAACCACTGCACCACTGTGCCAGTCTGGCATTTATGTTCACGATTGGTTCGATATGAACTAACGTGTATCATCAGCCACATCTTGATAAAGATGCCATGTCTAGATGGATAACTGTTTGTTGACATACCACCATCGCAAACACCAAGTGGCAAACAGAATAACAATGTGTGTTTGTGATTGTGAAGCTAAATCAATCATACACATACACATAACTTGGTATTAAATTTATGTGAAATGAAACTTTCTCAACGATTTGGACAGTTTGTTTCACGTATTATATTAGACATGGTTTGTCAGTTATGAAATAGATGAAAATAACAGGAACTATACTTACAGACTGGTTTGTTTATACGTAGATTGAACATGAAACAAAATTCAGATATTACAATGCTGATTGAATGTCACTGATAAATTTCAAACGATTGACATCAGTAACAACGACATTAGTTTAATCATTTTACAGGTAAATATACCATACATGGTTGAAAGTATGTCATCACAATGATGTGAGTTCAGATCTATGTACTTGTCATAAACAGGACTATGATCAAACATAATAAACTGCATGTTAAACATTAGATGCGATTTGATCATTTGATGAAAGACTTAAATACCACATCTAATAATACTTGAGTAGTTATTTTATGATCATGATAAATCACATCATGATTACGACTACTATATGTGCATAAACGGATATACTTGTGTGAGGAGTTTCATTTAGATGAACCTGAATGAGTTATAATGATTAGTCAATCACTGAGCTTGATGGAACTCGGACATGAGCCTGTCAAATGATATTATTTAGTGGGAAATGGACAAGTTTATCATCGATCGCTTTCTGATGTCATCACAATAACAAAATCATAATCAAAGGCTTACAGGTTTCAATATACGTATCAACAAATGTTGTTAATGTCATTGATACAAATGTGTGTTTACAAGTGAGCTATCAGTAAGAGTTTGAAACTTCTGTTGCTAACCATCGTCTGGTTGATTGGTAATATCCTATCAAATGTAGGATGGACACATCACTCAACGAGCAACTAAATCCAGGGCTAAACCTGGTGTTTCAAGAATGAAATGAAATATTATGGACGATTTTGCTACTGAGTAGCTTGTTATGTTTTGTATTGACAGTATAATGTTTGATCAAGACTGCATAATATCGGTTTCGTGTTTCATTCTTTGCTTATATCAATCAATGCTGATCGCCAAACAGCCGACATATTGATGTGTAATGATTTAAATGAAATCAAATCGAAACCAGTGCCATCGACTGTAATAGCAACGATACAATCAGTGAGATAATGCGCTAATATCACATTCGATTTGGCTATTGGCTACATCAATAGCTCATGCATTGATCAACGACAGCAAAACCACTGTGCCTTGAGTCAATCGTCGTTGCACCAGTGGACTCCATGCCAACATGTAGATATTCTAAACTGCTGCAGTATACGAGCAGTGATGCAACCACAACAAAATCTTCGTTTGTGCCACATTGTTGTCAATCAATTATGCAAGGTTCTGGTCTTTAAACAAAACCGAGATGACAATATGATTGAAGCTAAACATGACAAAGCCGTTTCCTACATTTCATCATGTCATATTTCGTGCTCATGTCATATGAGAATGGTTGCATTGCAGTCTCTCATTTACAAACATGTGTTGATATTCTGTGTTGCTATGTTATGATTTGATGATGAGCAAACACGAATATCATAGTGCATTTCCATCATCAATAATCAGTATAATGATTATTCAAATCACAGTGTTTGATGTCAATTGATTGGATGCTATAATCGTATCGACACAAATCATGCAATAGAGCGTTGTGTTCTGGGCACGATCAATACATCACAGTCTGACATGTTGACGAGTGATATACTGCAACAATACATCATCGCACTATTCAACTGATACGATTTGTGATTGTGAGGCCATTTTTCAATCACGAATGTATCAATGCTCAATTTCATATTTTATTCTTCATATTACGTTCATTTGTCAGCGCCAAGTACGTGATCCGTTAACACTATCGTCATTGCATTGCTATGATTCAACAACAACATAAAAACTTTGTCCACCATACATGAAACACACACTCTAACCACTGTGCCAGTCTGGCATTTTTGTACACGATTGGTTCGATATGAACTAACGTGTATCATCAGCCACATCTTGATAAAGATGCCATGTCTAGATGGATAACTGTTTGTTGACATACCACCATCGCAAACACCAAGTGGCAAACAGAATAACAATGTGTGTTTGTGACTGTGAAGCTAAATCAATCATACACATACACATAACTTTGTATTAAATTTATGTGAAATGAAACTTTCTCAACGATTTGGACAGTTTGTTTCACGTATTATATTAGACATGGTTTGTCAGTTATGAAATAGATGAAAATAACAGAAACTATACTTACTCCCTGGTTTGTTTATACGTTGATTGAACATGAAACAAAATTCAGATATTACAATGCTGATTGAATGTCACTGATAAATTTCAAACGATTGACATCAGTAACAACGACATTAGTTTGATCATTTTACAGGTAAATATACCATACATGGTTGAAAGTATGTCATCACAATGATGCGAGTTCAGATATCTGTACTTGTCATAAACAGGACTATGATCAAAGATACTAAAACTGCATGTTAAACATTAGATGCGATTTGATCATTTGATGAAAGACTTCAACACCACATCTGATAATACTTGAATAGTTATTTTATGATCATGATAAATCACATCATGATTACGGCTACTATATGTGCATGAACGGATATACTTGTGGGAGGAGTTTCATTTAGATGAACCTAAATGAGTTATAATGATTAGGCAATCACTGAGCTTGATGGAACTCGGACATGAGCCTGTCAAATGATATTATTTAGTGGGAAATGGACATGTTTATCATCGATCACTTTCTGATGTCATCACAATAACAAAATCATAATCAAAGGCTTACAGGTTTCAATATACGTATCAACAAATGTTGTTAATGTCATTGATACAAATGTGTGTTTACAAGTGAGCTATCAGTAAGAGTTTGAAACTTCTGTTGCTAATCATCGTCTGGTTGATTGGTTATACCTGAACAAATGTAGAATGGACACATCACTCAACGAGCAACTAAATCCAGGGCTAAACCTGGTGTTTCAAGAATGAAATGAAATATTATGGACGATTTTGCTACTGAGTAGCTTGATATGTTTTGTACTGACAGTATAATGTTTGATCAAGACTGCATAATATCGGTTTCATGTTTCATTCTTTGCTTATATCAATCAATGCTGATCGCCAAACAGCCGACACATTGATGTGTAATGATTTAAATGAAATCGAATCGAAACCAGTGCCATTGACTGTAATAGCAACGATACAATCAGTGAGATAATGCGCTAATATCACAATCTATTTGGCTATTGGCTACATCAATGGCTCATGCATTGATCAACGACAGCAAAACCACTGTGCCTTGAGTCAATCGTCGTTGCACCAGTGGACTCCATGCCAACATGTAGATATTCTAAACTGCTGCAGTATACGAGCAGTGATGCAACCACAACAAAATCTTCGTTTGTGCCACATCGTTGTCGATCATTTATGCAAAGTTCCGGTATTTAAACAAAACCGAGATGACAATATGATTGAAGCTAAACATGACAAAGCCGTTTTCTATATTTAATCATGTCATATGAGAATGGTTGCATTGCAATCTCTCATTTACAAACATGTGTTGATATTCTGTGTTGTTACAGTCGTGACCAAAAGTGTAGGATCACCTAGTAAAAAATGTTTTTTTTTTTTATTTTTTAACTACGGCTTGATATATTCATTTGCCAGTTTGTTGGAGTCACTTTTATTAGTCAATCAAGATATTACTCAAACATTATAAATAGTATTTTTGTGTTTTAGAGTTTATTTTAGTAAATTTTTTTGATGATTGTCAAATTGTTATAGCGGTAAAATTGAAGAAAATGGGTAAAAATGTGCTACTTTCGGAAGTTGAGCGGGCTCAAATTGCGGCTCTGCACAAAAAAGGTCTTTCAGAACGTTTGAGTAATCAAAACATGAAAAAAAGCAAGACTGCTGTCCACAACGCAATTGCAAAATTTTGGAATACAGGAACTTACACAACAGCTAAAATATTTGGTAGACCTCGAAAAAACACCCCAAGAGATGACCATACCATTCGGAGAATAGCAGTTCCTTCTCCAATGAGTTCTGCAAGCAAGATTCGATCATCACTGCTTGCAAAAGGTACCGACATTAGTCGAAGAACCGTAAGTCGGCGTTTGGTTGATGATTTTGACCTAAAAGCTCATAAACCTGCGCATAAACCGAGGCTAACGCAGGCTATGAAAAGCAAGCGTTTGGCGTTTGCCAAGAAACACGTGAAATGGACGATTCAGCAGTGGCAACAAGTGCTGTTTTCCGACCAATGTACTGTGCAGCAGTTCACCAATCGAAAGCGCTACGTCCGGAGACCATCAGGAAAAAGATTCAGTGAAAGATATACCATTCAAACCATGAAACACCCCACCCATTGTCATGATTTGGGGGGAAATGTCAATAAATGGAACGGCTGGACTCTTTTGTTTGCCACCTGGAACGACCATGAATGGTCAAAAATACCTAGATTTATTGAAAAATAAGTTGGAATTGCATATGGCTGTTCATAAATGCAGTGTATTTATGCAGGATGGTGCTCCATGCCATCGTGCCAAAATCGTCACCCAATTCCTGAAGACCCAAAAAGTCAACATTTTGGACTGGCCTGGAAACAGCCCAGATCTGAATCCGATTGAGAATCTTTAGACCATTTTGAAAAACAAAGTTTCCGAAAAGAAACCAACTAATGCTAAGATGTTGGAACAAGCCATAAAAGAAGTGTGGGTGCGTGATATATCACCGGCATAGTGCCGAAATCTGGTGGAGAGCATGCCAAGACGTTTGGAGGCTGTAATCAAAGCCAAGGGTGATCCAACAAAATATTGACTTTTTTGAAAACTTTTAATTGAACTATTGATTTGTGCGTCTAGGAATTGTTAATTTACCGTAACATGCCAATATCTTTCTTTATCAAGCGAAAATCTTTGTTTCATCAGCGAATGAATAAGTGTTATGGTGTTTTCATCAGAATTTGAAAGAGCGGTCGTACACTTTTGGCCACGACTGTATGTCATGATTTGATGATGAGCAAACACGAATATCATAGTGCATTTCCATCATCAATAATCCGTATAATGATTATTCAAACCACAGTGTTTGATGTCAATTGATTGGATGCTATAATCGTATCGACACAAATCATGCAATAGAGCGTTGTGTTCTGGGCACGATCAATACATCACAGTCTGACATGTTGACGAGTGATATACTGAAACAATACATCATCGCACTATTCAACTGATACGATTTGTGATTGTGAGGCCATTTTTCAATCACGAATGTATCAATGCTCATTTTCATATTTTATTCTTCATATTACGTTCATTTGTCAGCGCCAAGTACGTGATCCGTTAACACTATCGTCATTGCATTGCTATGACTCAACAACAACATAAAAACTTTGTCCACCATACATGAAACACACACTCTAACCACTGCACTACTGTGCCAGTCTGGCATTTATGTTCACGATTGGTTCGATATGAACTAACGTGTATCATCAGCCACATCTTGATAAAGATGCCATGTCTAGATGGATAACTGTTTGTTGACATACCACCATCGCAAACACCAAGTGGCAAACAGAATAACAATGTGTGTTTGTGATTGTGAAGCTAAATCAATCATACGCATACACATAACTTCGTATTAAATTTATGTGAAATGAAACTTTCTCAACGATTTGGACAGTTTGTTTCACGTATTATATTAGACATGGTTTGTCAGTTATGAAATAGATGAAAATAACAGAAACTATACTTACAGACTGGTTTGTTTATACGTTGATTGAACATGAAACAAAATTCAGATATTACAATGCTGATTGAATGTCACTGATAAATTTCAAACGATTGACATCAGTAACAACGACATTAGTTTGATCATTTTACAGGTAAATATACCATACATGGTTGAAAGTATGTCATCACAATAATGCGAGTTCAGATTATATTATAAAATAGCATTGTTGTTAAATTTTTGTTTTGCATTACTCTGATTGAGTCAAGCATTGTTTTATTAGCAGTTTCTCACGTAGTGATGCCACATAGCATTGTATTGTAGACTAAATTGTAATAAACACTGCAAAGTTGTTTTTGGAACATTGAAGGAAATGTTATAAAAAGGATCGGAATATCTAGCAAGACGCGGAGATAAATTATGTACATGCGAGTCCTAATTAGATTTTTTATCAATAAACACCCCAAGATACTTTACCATGGAAGTTTTATTTATGAATACTTTGTTTAGGAAGATTTTAAAATTATTATTACATAATTTATGTGATTGTTTGTTAAATAATAAGTAATGAGTTTTTGTTTTGTGTAAGGTAAGTTTATTTTGAGGGAACTATGAGTTCATTCGTTCGAGTTTTGCTGTTACCTTGGTTTCTAGTTGTTTAAGAGTTTTCTCTACTATCATTAAGCAGGTGTTATCAGTAAATAAGGCTGTATCAAAGTTAGAGGCTGATGGTATATCATTTACATACAGTAAAAAAAAAAGAGGCCCAAGGCAAGACCCCTGAAGGATGCCACAAGCAACATTAATCCTGGGAGGTACAGAGTAAAAAGCTTTTACGTACCGATATCTATCCACTAAATAACTGCTGATTAGGTCATGTGGTTTACCACGTATACCAAATCTGTTGTAAATTTTTCGAGGTAAAATGTTATATTCAAAAGCCTTCGATCGAACTAAAAACAAACAGCATGTACATAAGTATTGATCGACTTTACTAACAAATTAGTCATAAATAGAGTTAACACTAGAAGGACCATGATTTTGAACTACCTAGAAGGACCAAGAGGCGTCAATTGACGCCCGCATATTTAAAACCTGTAGTTTACGTCTGTTTCTTCCTAGGGTTACATACACATACTTAAAAAACACCGTGCATGTTGTTTTATTAAAAGAAATTACAAAAAATTACGAACATTTTCGCCTAGGTTCATGGTCATCGCGTCATGCAAGTTGCACAGAGTTTTTTTCCACATTTCCCACAGATCGGCTTTTTACAAAGAAAACACAGATCTGTTGTTCTGTTTTTGCAACATCTTATAGAACATGTGCGACGCACTTTAGGCAGTGGTGATCCAAGGTGGTCAACTTCACTGGATTCATCTGTTTTTGCCGCTTGGTGACTACTGCCAGGGTTGCTACCAGTGAGTTCTTCGCAGACCTTTTGTATAAAAGCTCTGCGACTAATTTTGGTTTTGCAAATGATTTTGTACAATATCCAGCCATTTATCAAGGCCATGTCAATTACGTTATAAAACACGTGTATTGGCCATCGTCTGCTTCCAGCTTTGACGGAATATTGACGGGACATTTGGTCTAATACATCCACCCCAACTTTAGTCTCATTATAAAAAAGGATAGTTTCAGGCTTTTGTTTAGGGTTATTCCGCTCCGGAATTGTCACATCTTTGTGCAAAGAGCTCAAAATGTTTACAGATTTAGATTTCTTGCATTGATATGATGTAATGGTTACCGCAGTAGCTCCCACATATTCCAGAATTGTGGATTCATGCAAAGGTTGAGTTTCTTTCAAAACTGTAGGAACTTCTCTACGATTTTGGCGAATTGTTCCTACTAGGCTGCAATGTTGCTCTGCAAGTCGAAGGGTAAGATCGAGTGACGTAAAATAGTTGTCACAGGTGACGTTGTACCCTTTTTTGAAAAGAGGTGACATCAGTTTCATCACCACATCTGTAGGCACACTCACATCCCCACTTCTAGTAGAATCTTTTCCAAGATATGGAAACCAGTTGTAGAGATATTTGCTTTCGATCTCAGCAGCCATCCAAAACTTCAGTCCAAATTTATCAGGTTTATTCGCCATGTATTGTATAAATTTACATCTTGCTTTGCAAGGCAACAGCTGTTCATCAATAGTAATATTTGAATTTGGGTTGTATGATTTTTGACAGTTTTCGATAAAAGGGTCCCAGATTGAAGATGCCAAGCAGAATTTGTCAGTCTCCAGCTGTCGTTTTCTTTCACTTTTTTGATCAAATCGGAGGTACTTCATTATTTCGAGAAACCTCCGGTGTGGCATTGTTGCATTGAAAAGGGGGCAACCCCACGATTGATCCCACAAAGATTTTGTAGGCAAGTTTCTACCTGCAATTACACCTCGAGCTATGACAAGTCCGATAAACTTGTCCAAGTCATCAAGTGTGACTGTCCATTTAGTATCATTTGTAACGCGTTGCGCCTCAGCAATGGTACACTTCTGGATATGTCTCAACATCGGTTCGTTGAAAAGCAATTGAAACGAAGATAGTGGACTCCCATCTATGACACGACATGTAGCGTAAGACGTAAGCCCTGCACGAACCTTGACTACATTTTGCTGTTGTCTACGTCCAACAGCTACTTGAGAAGGAGTTGAGGTTTGCCAAAATGATCCATCTCTACTTTGAATTACTGGCGTATTGTTGTCATCATCTACATGTGAAACAAGATTAGCCGGTTGATTGTCATCTACTGTGCTATCTTGAATATCCTCTTCTTCATCATCTGTCGATTTTTCTGAATCAGATACCTCTGCCTTACTTGCCGATGCAAAAGCATTATTTATTTTTTCATTATCGCTGTCCGAAAACTCGCCATCGGATTCATCTGCAGCAATGTCTTGTAAAAACTCTAAAGCTTGTTCAGCAGTACGCCTACGATGCATTTTATCCTAAATCTAAAAGATACAATATGTTTCAATAAAATGTTATGAAAACCAACGCCCTTGAATGCTTCCACAATGTTTGTAGCAAACACATAACGTCTTTCTTCTGAGCTATTAGTTCTATCAGTCAAACCTAAACGTTAGGACTACCACTGATTCCACGAGATGAAACTCCTGTACTGCAGTACTGTATTGTTTTCCTTACCTGGCGTAAACTGATAATCTCTCTGTCTGCCAGAAGTAGGTCAATCAATTCACACTGCGCGAAATACTCTGCTGGAGACCAAGCAGAGGATTTATTATGTGACAAGATTTATATTGCGACAAAATAGTAAGTGTTATAGTAGTGATTTCACTGCGTCAACTCTCTACCCGTCAATTGACGGGCTTGGTCCTTCTAGGTAGTCACATATTTTTTTCGGTAACCGCTGGCTGAAAAATCCTGAAATTTTGAAAGAAGACATGTATTGATAAAAAAATAAAACTCAGAAAATATCGTGTCATAAGATTTAACAGAAGCCATTTTACAGGCGTTTCGAAATGAAAATACGTCAATTGACGTGCTTGGTCCTTCTAGTGTTAATTGCAAAAATTGTTGATGAATTGCAGACAGTGACACTTTTTCGACCTATCAGGTCTCTTTAGTGCAGTTGGTGATCGTTAGGAAGCTAGAGGCTTTTAATGAAGCATAGCTTAGACCATCACACTTGTGGGACCTAATACTGGGTCGACTGTAGTGGATGGCCTGTCAGAACTCTGCGAAGCCGTATCACTCGCGAATGAGTGGTGGTTGTCGCAGGTGCACTAAGTGCAATAACAGTGGACCCCAGTATTAGGTCCCACAAGTGTGACGGTCTAAGCTATGCTTTATTAAAAGCCTCTAGCTTTTTATTGGTCTCCAACTGCACTAAAGAGACCTGATAGGTCAAAACAGTGTCACTGTCTGTAGTTTGCTAAGTGCATCGGTAGCTTTTTGCATTACTATAAATAGTTGACGAATGTTTTCTATATGTAAATTCAAATAGATTTTCACAGAGCAAGTAATTTTTTTCTATAAACCTTGTTTTACGATTGTAAATCAACTTTTCCATTGTTTTGTCGAATTGAGATAAAATCGATATTAGGCGCTAATTAGAAGCTTGTTTTAGATCACTTTTTTTGAAAATAGGTATGACTTCGGCAACCTTTAAGCATTTTGGATATACACCTTTATTGAAGCATTTATTTATCAAATCGGCAAGAACAGAAGCTATTATTGGCTTTGCAAGTTTTAGGAATTTAGTTTTTACGTCTATGTGTCTAACAGCTTTTGAGGTTTTAAATTTATCTATATTGCTTATTACTTCATTTGAGCAAGTAGACGCCAGAAAAAATGAATCTTTGACGCTTATTGAGTTTTATGAATTCAATTCAGTTAAATCTGAAGCAGGAAATAATTTTTTTCCCAACGTTTGCGAAGTATTCATTTAATTTCAAAGAAATAGTCGCGGGTTTGGTTACCATTGCTCCAATTTTAGTTTTTTGTTGTTTTATTGATTTTTGATTGTTTGGTTTTAAGGTTGTTAGCTCTGTTACGTCAGAAATTGTTTTCTGTTATAAATTACACTGCGTAACAAAAAAAAATTGTTTGTTCCCAGGTTCTAATTGATATTTCCAAATTGGTTACATCTAGAAACTAACACAAATAAATATAACGTGATCTAAACTTTGCTTTTGTAGTTAATAAAGCAAAATTTTGCAATCACACAATATACATTGAGATATAGTAGCCCAAAAGTATATAAATAGCATATGGGAAGTTGTTGTATCCACTTTTAGCAACAGTTGTGCACAGTACCGTACGTTTTTAATTGTTGTGTGTTTGCAGGTTAGTTTTTATCATTACATACTTTTATTATTAAGCTTATTTCTTGAAAATAGTCATCATCTGCCTGGTATTTGTTGCTGAAAGTGTCTAAGAGGGGTAGCTGCAAGCATTCTCCCGATGCATTTTGTTTCATATGTGAAGAATTTATCAAGACCAGAGCAAGGAAACACTCTGTTCTAGCATCTGCAAAGATGTGTGAAGCTTATAATTCTTATTTTAGTATGCCTGTTGGAGACCAAGACAGGACTTGGGCTCCACATTTTGCTTGTGACTACTGCAAAAAAACTCTGGAAGGTAAGTCTTGTTAATATTCTGCTATTGAATTTGAACTGTTGTGTGTTTACTGTTTATGATAAAAAGCCGAGACTTAACTAGTGACAACAGTATTTCTTTTCAGGGTGGTATCGAGGAGAAAAAAGAGCAATGTAATTTGCCGTTCCAAGAATATGGCATGAACCAACTAACCACACAAATGATTGCTACTTTTGTATGGTTGATCCGTCTAAACGTCGAACTGGAAAGAATGCTCCTGCAATTCTTTATCCCAGTATTCCTTCCTCAATTGCTCCTGTGCCACATTCTGATCAACTGCCAGTACCCATTCCTACTCGTTCTCAAGACCCTGTCTCAGCTGATGAATCCGCTACTGATGAGGATGATATAACAACTGATGACTATGTTCTAAATTCTAACTTAGAAGAGAAAAAACCTTATTATCCCAATCAGAAAGATCTCAATGATTTGATCAGAGATCTCGGTTTGACCAAATCTAATGCAGAGTTGTTAACGTCACGACTTAAGCAGTGGAATTTGCTTGATGACTCTGTTCAAATTACTGAGCAACGTAAACGGCACCAAAGCTTTTCCAGTTTTTTTACCATGCAAAATGCAATTTGTTTTTGCAACACTGTTAACCCATTTGTGCCTGGCGTCCTATATGTGGGACGCCTACTTAATTTAGGATTGCTCTTCGTATATTATATTTTTGAATATAGCTGAAGTTGGACTACGTTTATGAGCAAATTTGACACATATGACAGTAGTATTTTTAATAATTGCTTTATCAGGCGAGACGTGACGCCATTTTGAAATCGTCTGATTTCGCTTTTTTGAAAATGTTGAGAGTGCATATAGAGTTGAGCCAATAACTACGCATTTCCAAAGAAGTACTGAAAAAATTGTCAAGTGTATTTATTTATTAGTAATTCTTCTGTTTTATGGTGAATCTTAAAATTTTTCTGAACTTATAGTTTCCGAGAAATTTTATTTGAAACATTGGCGTCCTACATATAGGTCGCTAGGCACACGTGATAGCAAAATGTGCGCCGCTGCGAGTATGTTCAAGTAGAGTTTGCAAGTCGCTAGAAAGTTTTTCCACCTATGCTATGATAACTTTTTCAATAGTGTGAAACTCGTTACCATGCTAAAAGACAAATTAGTAAAAGCAACTGGTACAATTCGTGAAAACAGGACTGAAAAATGTCCACTGACCTCAAACGATGCTTTGAAAAAGCAAGGACGTGGAAAGTTTGATTTCAAAACTGACACCAAAAACGACGTCCTCGTTTGCAAATGGAATGACAATAGTGTGGTAAATTTATGCTCAAATGCTGCTGGGGTCCATCCCATATCTAAAGCCTCTCGATATTCTTCTTCTGAAAAGAAGCGGGTGCAAATTGACTAACCTTTTTTGATCAAGCTCTACAACAAACATATGGGGGGTGTCGATAGAATGGATCAAAATGTTTCAAAGTATCGAATTGGTTTGAGAGATAAAAAGTGGTACTGGTGTCTGATTTCATATATGCTCGATGTTTCCATCAACAACGCCTGGCAATTACAGAAAATTTGCAACAATGAAAATCCAATGGATATGCTTCAATTTCGACGATATATTGTTAGAACGTACTGTATTTGTCTCAATAGGGCAAGCCGCCTGAAAAAGGAATGCGGGGAAAACCTCAAGATGTTTTATCGGATATTCGTTATGATGGATATAAGCATTGGGTAATACCGCAAAATGGACAAACAAAATGCCGCCACTGTCACATGAAAACTACAACTAGATGTGAAAAATGCGATGTTGGCCTGCACGTAAAATGCTTCAAAGATTATCATAGTCTGTAATGTCTTTTCTGTGATTTTCGTACATAGAGAACTGTTTTGAGAACTCTAAAATGCTCTTACCAATTTCATGTTTAGTAAAAACTTTGTTGTGCTTATTTGGTTACTCATCGAAATCAAGACTTCAATAAAATACGCTGATGGTTGTAACATTATAGCTTCGAGCGAAACAGACAAAGTAAGCGATAAAACCTGATTACACAACACGTACGCGTTACGCTCAGTCGCTCACGCATCTTCCACTTTGCTAACGAATTTGCCTAACGTCCTACATGTAGGACGGCTTTTATCTCAAAAAGTACGCAAAAAGTTTTAAAAAAATCAATCGGAAAAAATTTTATACATGTTCACTAAGCAATCTTCAAGTTTTTATAAAAATATCTTAAGTATTTCAACCTTCGGCACAAATGGGTTAATGGGCTTTTTTACTCAATTGGAATTCCTTGTATCTCTAGTGAATGGCGTCTTTTCATTGGCAGTTCATCAAAGAGTCTCAAGGCAGTTCTATTCCATAATGGCAGCAAATACCCATCCCTTCCTCTTGCTCATTCATTCCATCTTAAAGAAACTTACAAAAATGTAAAAACTGTGCTGAACGTATTGAAACATGACCAGTATAACTGAAAAGTTATTGGTGATTTTAAAACGATAGCTTTTTTGATGGGAATGCAGGGGGTTTCACGAAATATCCCTGCTACCTTTGTTTTTGGGATAGCAGAGATACCAAAGCCCACTATCAAAAGCAAGTATGGCCAAAACTTGAAGAATTTGTTGTTGGAGAGAAAAATGTCAAAAATATTCCACTAATTAACCCAAAGAAACCCCTAATCGGGAAAAGCCGACAGAAAAAGAAGAAGAAGTTATAAAAAATATTACAAAACAACTTTAGCAATTTTTGTCAACGAGAAGGTTCTTACTTTTAGCGATGCAAATATCTTATACATTTTGTTTCTTTAACGAAGCAAGAAAAACGACAGCAACATTTGCGCTCCACTGATGACGCCACAAAAGCAAAAACGACAGCCGCTCGAAGGTTGAGTATTGCGCTCTTTGCATTGGACTTTGGTGAAGTGCAGATTGAGCACTCTACCTGGAAGCAAAGTGTCGTTCTGCAATTTTGCATAGCTCACTGCTCGTGTAGTTTGAGCACTCTGCGACGGGGTGTGAAGTAATCGTTACGTGGTGTGTGTGTGTGTCACAACGCTCCGTATTCCGCTAATGACGCTACAAAGGCAGAAACAGCAGACTTCGGAGATTGAGTAAGTTCGAATGTATGTGATTATTATAGATTTGTTATGATATCTGACTGGTATAAGATTTATACTGTGTAACCGTGTTAGTCGCAATTAGCTGTAAAATAGAGCGACAATTTCAAGATAAGCTAGTGAATTTTTGCCCTTTCGGCCCAAGGCTTTTTTGCGCCTCGCAGATCCGAGGCGGGTCAACTTAACCCCAGAACTTTAGCAGAAAATAACTTTTGAACCGCTTACAACAGCGTTCCCTTATATTTTCAAGTAGATGCAAAATTTATTTTTTAACCTAATTATTTATTGTTTATTGAGATGAGATTCAAAGTGTTTAGGTTGTTGCAAATTCATTGCACGCCATAACATGCAAGATTTTTCACCGCAATTTAAAATAAAGAAACAGCTTGTTACTTTTATTTTTTCGTAGCGAAAACGAATCGAGATTGCGGTTTTACAATCTTCTGAGCCCAATTTTTCATTGACAATTACCAGAGAGAAAGTTTCAAAACTCATTAATCATTTGTGGCTGCCTACTTTTACGAGAAATATATAGGCTGCATTGTTTTTGCAGGGTTTCTCCTTTTAGAATAACTGCCATGTGACAAGTATCTACTGTCAAGTTAGTCCTAATTTTCATTAAATTTTTGTAGATATGAAACAGGGTGTAAGATCGCAAATCTATTTCAGCAACAAAAACATTGTTAATTTTCTAAATTATAACATTTTTCATTCTGCTCTTATGAAAAATTGCATGCAATGCTCGTTAATCACTGACAAATATTTTTATTTGATAAAAATATAAATCTAATTTAAATCATGCTTTTTATACTGGCTGGGCTAAAGGATGGTCCCACAAATCAGAGCTTTGTTTTAGAGCTATTTATCTAATATATAAAGCGCAATTCTGTCCGTGCATGTGTCTTCCAAATTTAACTCCTTTGAAACTGCTAGAGGTACAACCATTAAACTTGGCACGATTGATCACCAACCAGTGGTGAGTGTCATAAGGGTGTTGGTGACGTTATCATGACGTCAAAATTCAAAATTTTTTTGTTAATTCTTTTGCTATGTAAGACCAATACAGCAGTCTTCCCACTTTCATATATGTATGTAAGGCCACTGCCGTGGATCATAAAGTGCTTTCACTAAAACTCTCATGGCTATGTCATCTTTTGTTCAATTTTAGTCATTCATAAGTCCTTTGATAGCATTTACATAGTGCTTTTGAAATCAGTACTAAAACAAATAGGTCACATTAAGGTATTTATTGAAAACACTATGTAAGTGCTATCCACGACCCACGAATGACTAAAATTGAACAAAAGATGACATAGCTATGAGCGTTTTAGTGAACGCACTTAATAATCCATTGCAGTGGCCATACGTGCATATATAAAAGTGGTAATGCCACTGTAGTGGCCTTACGTAGCAAAAGAGTTAATGCAGCCATTAAGCGTTTACAACACTTTTTTATAGGAAAATTCGGGGTTTCTAAAACCAACTCAAATTTCATAGAGCTACTCGTGTTTTTTCTTTATTTAGTATTAACACTGTAAAAATCAGTCAATAATTTTTTCACAGTTGGAAAAAGTACAAAAAATACTAACACTCTTATGTTTTAAGATTTTTTGTAGCTCTCATCAGTTTTGAGTAACCACCATCTGAAGTCGCCAGCGAAAATGTTACAATGCAAGTAAAATTAATTCCATAGAGCAATGGCGCAAAATTCCGTAGCGAAAGCGTTAAAATACGCATTACTTGACGTAGGACAACCACGTTTTGCTCAAACGAAAGCCAACTTCCGGCTTACCACATTAGAAAAACTTTCATTTTTGGGGGGTCTAAAATAACGTCACAATCAACACTTCATTGTACAATCTGTTTTTTGTGCTTTCTCAAAAAGTACTGATCACAGAAGCGCGATTAAACGCTGTTTCAGGAGATAATAATAAGGTGCCTTCGATAAAATCATTTTTACAACAATTATAGCTTACTTGACAATGCAACGAGCAGTTCTTTATTTTAGAACTTTAAGCCTTCTAAACACTATTCTTCTCTTTTTCGCTTCCTGATTTATAACTCGCTCTATGGCTTCATAGTTTGTCGAGTACAATTAACTAGGGGTGGTAACGATTAATTTAATTTTAATAGTTAACTTTTAATAAATTAACGATTAATTGATAGTTATTTTCGATTAAATCAAAGCGACGTCTTAGATCCGTGGTATGTGAACGATTTGTCACAATGAATGCAATAGACGTTGTCAGCATTTTTGATATTACCGTCAGCCAACAATTTAAATCCAAAATGTTCTTTTAATCTACCTGATATAGGTTTATATTTGATAAATTGATTCTTTTTTATCGCCATTTTACCATTATTACTACTGTTTCCTGGATTCTCATACATTTAATCAAGATGGGCTAAAAATTAAAGTTGAATCCGATTAATAGTTAAACAAAAAATTAAACGTTAAAGTAAATTAACGATTAATCGATTAATTAATCTTTAAATCCCGCAGCCCTACAATTAACACGAATCTTTTGTTAACGCAGATCATTATATAAAGATGTTTTCTAAAATTGCATCCATTTTTGCAAAATAAGTTTATTTAAAAACTAATTTGTGACCTTATTTCGTAACTAATTTTAAAGTTTCTTCAACAAATCAAAGGTTACTTCAAGGCGATTCCGATAGTATATAACATGTACCATTAATATATATTTTTATACTGAAAAATTGAACTTCAAGACCTGTGGTGTAACTTTTTATCTTTCTTAAAAAGTGGTAAGCTGAGTAAAAACAGGTAAACTTCATAAAAAAAAGTTATGATAAGGTACTGTACAAACAATTACTGCCCTTTGAAAGCTTAGCAAATTTGCTTTCCAGCAATATGTGACTCCAATTGCTTAGAGCTAAGGATCACTTTATAATGGCTGATCAAAAATTGGTTGCCATACATCATGTTTCATTTTTAGTTGAACAATTATACTACTTGACTGAACAAACACTTGCCATTGTTAGACAAAGTTTGTTGACTACTTTGTCTCATAAGCATGGTTCTTTTGCATTATCTGTCGACGCTTTAAAAAAAATCCATCAAAAACTGAAATATCTAAATGTTTATGAAATCTAGCCTATTGGTTAAATAAAATGTGGTGCCTGCACTTAACAAAATTGAATTTTTTCAAAAACTAAGTTCTTTGGTACATTTTGTCTGTTCTTTCCCGATAGCATGGATCTTTGGCATCATCCATCAAAATATTCGAAGCCATTCATTGGAAGTGTAGTCTCTTAAAATTTTAATGTGTAGTCAACCCCAAGAAAAGCATTTGTGATCACCCAAGAAAAAGACGAAGATCTAAAGGTGGTTCTGTCTTATCTTTTGCTACAAAATGTTAGTGTCGAGCTGCACATGGTCTCAATGCTGAAATAATTTTCTTTGCAATTGGGTGGGGCTGGCGCATTCAGCTGATTTGATATTCTTACTCTCGACATTATTGATGGGGACCCATGCTATTGCTATAACTTAACTGTAAGTGCTTCATTTCTGCATAGATTGCTCTTTGCATGTCGGCGTTTATGCCCGGGTCAAGGAACATGCACGCAGTCAGAGGCGTTAGTTCATATTAATTTGCCTACAGTAACAAAAGTATTGTAAGAAGCGATCCTAATTTTTAATGGCCTAAAACGCACTGTTAGGTCATAATCTTAAATGACATCGCAATGCTTGCCGCTATGTAGTGAGAACAGCAGCAGGCAGCAAAATTATCACTATCATTTTGATGTGACCATAAATCGTAAAGCCCATTACTGTTATTTGTAAATGATATGATATTTGTATCGGTACGAAACACCAATCTTCATTTAACAGCAGGGAAGTCGAGATTTGGGACAAAGTTAGATGTAATAAAATCCCAACCTTAAGAAAAAATCTAAATTAAACAATAATAGCATCAATTTGCAATAGTGGATTAAAAGAGAATGCTTTTATTTGAAAAGAGCTTCATAGGCACCTATTGGAATAGGTTATATGACTTAGGAAAAAGGCATGGCTCCTTTTCATGCTATAGCCGAATTAAAGCAAAGCAGCGCAGGCAAAAATTTTAATATCACAAATATTAATAAGAAAACAGGGCAACCACATCTCAAATAGGCCAACCACTACACAGCCACTTCATTTCTTTAATTGTCAAAACGGCCACCATTTGGGCGACGCCATCAATTTTGATTATGTTTCACCCATCCCCCTTCACCTTTACACTTTTAAAAATTGTGAGTGGTAGTTTGTAACATCATTTTTTCTTTTTGAATACTTCCAGTTTTGGTAAATAAACCAAGACGATCACCATTACATGTAGAAGTAATATAGCTTCTATTTACTAAAACATTTCGTTGTTGTTTTCACAAATGCTTGTACGGTGAAGCCGGCACAGCTGCATTAACTGATGCGTTTTAAATCGGCAAAGATGATAGTATGCCCTGCTGGATAAAATCGCATCATACCTAGGGGAGACATTTTTTCTGTTTTGCTTGATAATAGCTATATAGATCTACCCCGGTCAAAGCTAAAAAATTTGAGAAAAGCGAGAACTCATTTAACTTCTCTAAGCATATCCAAGCAAGGAAAAACAAATATGAATCATAATGCATAGCCATCAGAGACTTGAGAAAGTTTGAGACAAATTAAAAAACACAACGTTGCTGTGTCAAATCGCACCACATGGAAGATGATATTGATGTTTTGCTTTATAATAGCTTTACAGAGCTACCGAGATCAAACCAAATGTTTGGGGAAAAGCAATGACTCTTTTAACTTTCCAGGGCACGCCAAGCAAAGAGAAAAGAACATGCTACATAGTGCACAGCCAGCGAGGACTTGAGAAAGTTGAAGGGAAAATCAAAAGAAAGCAACGTTACTGTGTGAAATTGCACCACATGAAAGACATTTTTGCTATTTTGCTTCAAAACAGCTTAATATGAGAAATCTGTTCTCTATTTCCAAACTACGGGAAACGCAAGGCCCCCTTGTGTTCGTGTCAGCAATGAACAGAGCACATAGATATAAGGCATAACCAGGACCTTGAAATTAGAAATTCTGTTAGGAAGAGGAGCACACAAAGTTGTGAAAATCTTTTGTGCAGAAAACACATATACTTTTGTTAAATGTTCACACAAGAGCCCAACAGATGAAGCGGGCTTTTCTGCTGAACCGACATTCTCAATCCTGATGTTACTCATGGGGGCCCTGCGGCCGACGCCGTCGTATACTATATACTATAAAGCAAGAATGTTTATCTTTTGCGGATATGCAGCCTGTTAAGGTATTTATGTCTATAATATGCAGCATTGTAATAAAATCCCAAATTTAGGAAAAAATCAACATAAAACCATATCTCTAACAATTTGTAAAACTGAATTTAGAGGAAACATTTGTTTGAAAATAGCTCGACCTGATGAGCTTCTAATAAAATAGGGTAAATAATTTTGGGGAGGCCATAGCCACTTTTGTCGCAGTGCCGGGAACAAAACAAACAGCTCAGCCAAAGAACTTAATATCACAGTTATAAATAATAAAGGGGCAGCACCGCATCGCAAAATAGGGTTACCACCAATTAGTTTATTTCTGTAATTGTGAAAGCAACCACCATTTGGCCGCTACCATAAGTTTTGACTGTATTTTTTAATTCCTTTTCCGTCACAAGTATTAACGATAATTTGTAGCAAGATTCTTTGTGAGCATTGCAAGTCTTGATTAAGAAAATATGACGATCACAATTTTGTGGCAGCCGCTCCTCCCCTGACATTTCCTTTGCTCCCTTCTCTTTCGCCTTTTCTTGCTCATGAGAGGTGCTTCAGAACTTAGGTTCTAATCAACGACCAATTCTTCTATCTGTCCCTCTCTCCCGTGTCTTTCGCCCCAACGAGCGTTCTCTTTTTCTTTTAATTTTCAAAAAGCTCGGTGGGATGACTTTGCTTCTTACTTTGATTCTCATTGTTCTTCTGCAGAGGAATACTCGTCTTTTTCTCTTTTCTCTGCGGCTACTTTCTTCACTTTTCTGGCACTAAATGCGGCCAAATCTTCCAATTCTTTCGGCCGCATCAAACGCCATCCGAAAACCTTGTGGTCTGCTAAAGTAAATAAAGCGGTAAGTGAAAGACACAAAGCTTTCGCTGCCGCTCACAGAAGTGATGAAGATCGCCAGGCTTTCATCTCCGCTTTCCGTCGCGCTTCGTCTGTCATCGCCAAGGCCAAGGCTGAGGCATGGCAGGTAACTTGCTCTTCTCTCTCGTGCAAATTCAACCCTAAATCTATATACTCTCTTCTTCGTTCTGTTGCTGGCTCTTCTTCCTCATCTTCCTCATCTCCTAACTTCCCCAACTATTTCTCTCTCAGGGAATCGGCTTCGGTCTTTGCCGATTATCTGAGATACCACTTTTCTGTCTCTCAATCAAAAGCTCTGCGTAGTAGAGCCAGAGGCTACCTTTTCGAGCTCTGCCGAGACACGTGCTTTGAAGAGTCTCACTTGTCCTTCTGCTCACCCTTCTCCCTCGATGAATTTCTTGCGGCTGACTCCAACCTCTCCTTTTCCACTGCCACTGGCTCTGATCAAGTTTCCTATCCCATGTTAAAGCACCTTCTTCGCTCTGGCATGGATTTTCTTTCTCACATTTTCAATTTTTCCTTGACTTTGTATTCCTTTCCTTCCATCTGGAAGACATTTTCTATTATTCCTATCCATAAGATGGGAAAGCCTCTCGACTTTCCTGCTTCCTTCCGGCTTATCTCTTTCACCTCCTGCGTCTCAAAGCTTTTTGAGCGCATCATACTATCCCGTCTACTGATCTTTCTGGAGTCTAATTCAATTCTTTCTCCCCGCCAGGCCGGTTTCCACTTTTGACGGCCTACTCTACATCAAATTCTTTATCTTTCTCAGTACATCTCGGATGGGTTTAACAAACCCAGGCCGGGCTTTCAGACGATCCTCTCTACTATCAATTTCTCTAAAGCTTTTGACTCTGTCTGGCATCTCGCCCTTTTTCATAAACTCATTTTGGCTGGCCTCCCTCCTTGCTTTGTTCGTTGGACTCAATTTTTCCTTTTTGACAGGCGCGCTTGCTTGGTTTATCAAAATCACAAAAGTCGTTCCTTTCGAGTCCATCGAGGCGTTCCGCAAGGATCTATTCTTGGCCCTGTACTTTTCTCTCTTTTCATCAACAATCTTCCTGCTTCTCTGCCTTCTTCGGTCAGCTGCTCTCTTTACGCTGACAATCTGGCCATTTGGTCCTCCTCCCCCTCGGTTCCTACTGCGGTGGAGGCCACACAAGGAGCTCTGTTTCGATTGGATCGCTGGTCTGAGTACTGGTGTCTTACTCTCAGTCCGAACAAATGTGAGGCCATCTTTTCAGTAGATCTCCACCAAGCTTACGTCTAGCCTAACCTCCTCTTACTCAACTCCCGCCTCCGTTTCAATTCCACTCTAACCTTTCTTAAGGTCATCTTCGACTGCACTCTTTCCTTTTTTAAACATGTATCATCGCTGAAGGCCAAGTTTTCCCTCGTCTCAAGGCCTTACGCTGTATTTCTAACTTCTCAATATAGCTCTTCTGGTATAATCGAAAGTTTAAATGATCTTTATTTAGATTTAAAATCTACACAAAATTCACAAAAACTCAACGTTTCGAAAAACTAAAATCAGTTTTTCTTCGTCAGGAGTAACTAAAGTTTAAACACAGACAACGGTTACATAGTAATCAACAGGACGATAAGGAGAAAAAATAAAAATTATGGCAAAAAACAAGTGCAGCAGCGACAACTGGCGGTCAAAAATTTATAAATTTGTATAATCCGGGATAAAAGCTGTTAATTTTATCGTTAAAAGAAAAATCAGTTTTGTGTATGTAAAATGATTCTAAAAAGCTTCTTTTCTTATAGTCACTTTCAGTAGCTAAAATTTCAGAGCTTTCCCAACCAATCCGGTGTCCATTTAAGTAAACGTGTTTCACTAGAGCAGATTTCTTTTTTAATTCCTCATTTGTTAGTTTGGCAATTATATCAGGTTTGACGTCCCTTTGATGTTCTTTGCGTCGTGTTTTAAATGATCGACCAGTCTCACCAATATATACACCTGTACAATCTAAACATGGAATTTTATATACAACACCGCGTTGATCAAATTTGTTGATTTTATCTTTTAAACTTGGCAGCATGTTTCCCACGGTGCGTAATGGTTTTGTTGCCACTTTGATTTGATGGCTTTTCAAAAGACGTTTCAATCTTTCAGTTATTTCTGGTATAAATGGCAAAATAACCAATCCAATATGTCTTTCTTCTTCTTGTAATTTAACTTGAGCTTGAGTCTTTCTTTTTTTCAGTGCTTTTTGTATGAACCAATTAGGATAATCATTTTCAGCGAGCATATGAGACAGAAAACTTTTTTCTTTTTTCCAGTCTGTTGATTTGGTTGTGAGCGATTGAGCTCGATTGTATAAATTTATCACAACACCTTGTTTTTGTTCATTGGAGTGAGCTGAATGGTAATTTAAATATCGATTGGTGTGGGTTGGTTTTCGGTGTACTTTAGTGGCCAATTTTCCATCCTGCGTTCGCATGACCAGGACATCCAAAAATGCTAAATTGTCATCTTGCTCTAGTTCCATTGTAAAATTTATGTTCGGGTCCACGCTATTCAAATGATCAAAAAATCTATTCACTTCATTAGTATGCATAATCACAAATGAATCGCTTCCATAATTTAGGAGATGAACTGAACGAAGAGATTGCTTTCTGTTCAACATATTCCATTACCAGGTTTGCAATTACCACAGAAATGGGGGACCCCATAGGTACGCCAAATATCTGTTGATAATATTTTCCTTTGAATGTGAAATAAGTGTTACTCAAGCAAAAATTTAAAGCGATTTCAATATCATCCATTGTCAAATCGGTACGATTACATAATGTATCATCTTTATTTAACAAATCAAAGGTAACTTTTTTTGCCAATTCTACTGGAATATTAGTAAAGAGTGAAACGACATCAAAAGAAACCATACATTCATTCTTTTTTAATACAATGGAATTTAAAAATTGAACAAACTCGTATGAATCCTTACTGTAAATTCAGTATTGCCAACTAATGGAGATAACAATTTGCATAAAAAATTGGACAAATTGTATAATGGAGAATTTATAAAGGACACAATGGGCCGCATGGGAATATCTTTTTTATGAATTTTGGGTAAACCGTACAATTTTGGGTAAACCGAATTTTGGGTAAACAAGCTGTATTTCTACTTCCCTATGGAGCCCCTCTAAGGAGTCCCTCTCTGTTCTGTAAAAAGTTTTTCTTCGGCCCCTTCTCACATATGCTTCACCTGGATGGTTTCCTTTCTTAAGCGTTACCAATATCACCAAATTGGATCGCCTCCACCGAGCGGCCAGTCGCGCCATCATTGGCTGCTTTTCGTCCTCCTCTTTACCACTTTTACTCACCGAGGCTTCCTTACCTCCCCTACGAGTCACCCTGACTCATTTCACTCTTTTATTTTATGAGCGGGCTCTTCGTCTCCCAACCTCCTTTCCTATTTCAGGTTTTGCCAGACTTGGGGTGAAACCGAGACTCTGCAGATCGTCCTGGAGAGCTTTTGCATCCACTCATTTGCTCATGCTTCCTTCCACTTCCCCTAGGGAAGCTCTTCTTGCCTGCCCACCCTTTTCACCTCGGAACTTGCCTTCCTTCACTCTGGAGTCCACCCTCTTCTCTCTACTCTTGTTTTGATCTCCCTCTTTCTTGTAAAGATGCGGCTCTCGCTCACCTTGACTCTCCCCCCTCACGATCTTGTGCTCTGGATAGACGGCTTTGTTCGTTTTTCTTTTGGCAAAGGCGGCTCTGGCGTACTCACCAATTGCTCTTCTTATGGCGCTGAGGTCACTCTTTCTTTCTCAGCAGGCCTAGTATGCTCAAGTTTCTCCGCTGAAGCCTGCGCCATTTTGCAAGCTCTTTGCTGGTCTCGGCAGCACCAACAAGTCTGCCACTTTTCTTCTCTTCTCCTCCTATCTCACTCTAGCTCTGTCCTCACCACTCTGTCCTCTCCTCCATCTTTCCTTCTATTTTAATCTCTCTGGCAGATTTGGCAGGAACTGTCTTCTCTTTCCTCTTGTTCTATCAGGGTACGATGGGTCCCCGGACACTCGTTTCTTCCGGGGATCAACGCGGCTGATGAGCTGGGTACTTGCGCCCTCTGCAATTCCTTGTAGTTTCTCTCCTCTTATCTCTCGTATCCACTCTTCTTTTTTCTCGAACTGGAGGCATACTGTCTCATCGAAATTCTTTGACACACAAGGCTCCCTCGATTTTCACCGAGGAACTTGTGCTCTCTCGTCAAGCTCGCTGTGTTTTTTCTCGTCTACGCTGCAACAAACTCAGCCTTCTGTAAAGCTCTTATCTCTTGAGGATTGGCAGAATTGAGAGTCCTTCTTGCAGCGCCTGCAGACACTCGTCCCATGACTGTCCAGCTACGGACTGTTTGCGCCACTCGCTCTTTGGCTACTCTCTGTCTCTTTACGACCTCTGATCCAGGTCTTGTGGAGTTGCCCGGCTTCTGGGGCTCCATGATTTTCCGCCATGCCTCCATCCCTTGGAAGGGATTGGGTAACAACAACAACATCACAATTTTGGGTACAGGAATTATGAAAATGCATGAAATTCATTAACATTTCGCAACAGGTCACACAAGAGCCTGATGGGTAAAACTGGAGCAGTCGGTTAAACCGAAATGCTAAACCATGACGCTACTGATGGAGGGCCCTTGCTGGGCGACGCCGGCAAAGCTGGCTTGTTGAATATAAAAACATCTGCAATAGACATACGCTACAAATGCAAAACAAAGGTATTTTTGGACCTGGAAATATATTTCAATGATACGTCATGCCAAAGACTGTGCCAGGCAAAATTAAGTGGGGGATAAATTATAAGCGAGATAACTTGTGAGAAAATCTCGATTAGATGTAGTACGAGTCACTACCAGGAGCATTTTTGCAACGTGAGAGTTTTCTCAGCACGACATATTTTACAGCTTAACTGTACACATTTATTTTTGTGGGATAAAGATTGCTTTGAGTGTGTAAGTCAAGGGTCGCGTTGATTGGAATTTTTATTGACCTCGTTGCACGGAAGCCTATAAGGCAACGGCCTAAAACAAGGGTCTATAAGGAGGGTATGGAGGGTTTTTTCCAGAAAATTTTGAACAACTAGAATTGAATTTGTGCAATCTGGCGTATATCCTGTGAAAAATTTTCTGCCAAAATAGAGACAAAATCTGTGTGTTAAATTGGGACAACTGAGCTTATTGCTTAGAAATTGCTTTTCGCATGGCATTTTGATAGTGTTGTCAGTGGTTAAATCTGGCCCGATTAGACCTGGAATAGACTGTGAAAAATCTATTATAGGTCTAATCGGACCGGATTCAACCACTAACTCTCTACTGCCATTATGCACCATCTTAAGCGACGTATCCCTGTTTTCATATATACTTTTACAGAACGACAGAGTAATAACTTTCAAAAATTAATCGATGAGTCTACACTATGCCAAATCACAGTAGCTAAACTACTGTAAAACTGCTATTGTTAGGTATAATGTTATGTATTGGTGACGAAACACCGCAATAAACCACCAAAAATTTCGAACGACTTATTGATAAAAAGTAGTATCGGTACTGTACTTTCATTCAAATCACAAGTCCAAAACCTTCTGTATCTTGCTCGGACCACTCCAACCGCATAAAATTTCAAGCTATCTGAATTTTCAAATTATTTTTTGTGCTTCAAAAATTAGAGGGGACTAAAGCATTCGGGTCTTCCCCTTTTTCCTCCAAAAACATTAGCGGATCTGCACTACTTACAGAAATGATTCTAAATAGAAGTGGGGCGGACATGTTCACCCCATTTCCCCCTTTGGCGCCACTCGTATGCCATGCCGTTTCTGCTTGCAGTGGTTAGATCCTGTATGAAAAAATTTTAACAGAATTCCCGTATATTATATTAGGACTACAAATAATTTAAACCGTTAATATTAAAATACATAGCATCGATAAAAGCAGCAATATATTGTAAAAAGACAATATATTGCTGCTTTTATCGATGCTAAGACAATGTCACCTTGTAGTTGTAACATGTAGGCCAACGGTTTAGTATAGCAAGCAAAAATCGCAAAGACAAATAAGATGCTTGATACTCAAGGCTTGGAACACTTTTGGCACTGGCTCAATTGCTAGGAAATTTTTTTCTTTTTTCGCTAGCCCCTACTACAGTAATTTTACTGACACAGGCATCACAAGGTTTTCGTTTTTCACTTTGGCAAAGGAAAAAGCCACGTGACAATTTGACGTGTTTGGAGGATATTATTTTTCAAATGCTGTCTCAACTTTTTAAAACACTGAAGAATTTATCCCAATTAAACTTCGCTGTTCGATGTATGGGCGAATCAATGATATAGCTAGTTTAAATCTGTAATCTGCGGACTTTATATTTCGAGATTGCAGATCATTGTTCATTGTGTATATCATTCACTCGACATGTATCCAGCATGTATAAAAATGCATTTGTAGTCGAACGCTTTAATTTCGATTTACGTTCTGTGATGTTTACATTTACATTCTCTGATCAACAATGTCTGTGTCACTTTTTGAAAAGCCATATAACAGGGGTGGACAAACTTGCTTTATGCAAGAGCCACATACGATAAAAATTAAATTTGGAAGAGCCACATCGAAATTTGCCTCTGCAAAATGACTACTATGCCACATTGCGGCTTCCGACATTAAAACAAACAATCAATTATGAAGTCATAATTACGAATCACTACGAACGGCTGTTTGAAAAAGTTAATAAAAGAAGAATTCAAACAAAACTATTATTGCTAATGCTCACAATCTCACATGAGTGCTACGCAAATTCGGTGTACAGATATTTCATCACCTAACATTAATTCACCCGACTGTTAATCACGGACATTTAATCACTTAAAAATCTAATCACACAGACTCTTAATCACGCGAAAAAGCAAAAGTCATAATGACATTATTTATGTGATAGGGTTAGGTCCATGTTAGGGCCTCACATGTCCACGTGATGATCTGTGTGGCGATAAAATATCTAAGTGGTGAAATCTTGTAGTGTCAATAGGTCTACGTGATCAAATGTCTAGTGGTTTAATGTCCGTGATTAACAGTCGCGTGATGAAGTACGAGTAAACTCGCAAAGTCATATACAATAGCTTATATGTAGCCGGCATTTTTTGCTGTCATCTTTTGTTAATTCCAGCAGCGGTGGCACTGCTAATAATAACAGAATATTTCGCTTTTCTAAACTTTTTGTTTTCACCACGCATGAATGCAGATTAAACATGCCATTGTCTTTTTAACAATAAATTTCATATGAGTTTATTTCTCTGTTTTTGATTTCTTCAATTTTGTCAAGAATTCCTATTTGATTTGATTGTATAATTCCTACCAAAGTTATTCCTCAATCGAGCAGCCTCTGCGCAAGTGGTATTGAAAAAAACTTTCAAAAATTGACTGAAATTTTACTGCTGCATTGCCGGTATCACGTCAATTCACGTCAAAATTTTAGATATTGTAAATGCTTTTGATTGTCAAGCAATATAAACATCACAGCAGATATTTCAATAAGGCAGCAATGCAGATTCGACAATGCTTTTGACTTTTTGGCGGTTTCTATAACAAAGTATAAGTGATGAGAACTTATTTAACTCATCGAACATAAGATGAAAGTAGAGTTTGGAAGATTGCGATACGATTATGCGGCCTTTGAGTAGGCAGTTGCCCTATCATGTCATTGTGCAAACCACAGTTTGAACCCAAAACGTGAGTTTTGATGCAAACGGTTATGCTCGGCCTTGCGGCATGCAAAGTAATGCTCTGAGCGCCAGTGATCTAGTCAAAACCGCAAGCAGCAAAATCAAGACAAAGATTTCATTTTTTTAAGGCCAAAATTAAGACTATGTATGTCAAGACCAAGACCATAATAAAACCAAAAATCAAAGATATTTTTTATATGTACGGTTAATGGTCACTAGTTTATTACGGTATGCAGAGTAAATAGCACGTTGAAAATCATGGGTATAAAAACTTTATATAGTCTCAAGCTCTTATAGTAATGCAAGAGACTAGCAATTAGATCATCCACCACAGTGGACCTAGTATAGGTCCCACAAGTGTGGCTGTCTAAGCTATGCTTTATTAAAAGCCTCTAGCTTCTTGTCGGTCACCAACTGCACTAAAAAGACTTAGTACAGTCTGTTTGGCAAAACCCAAATTAGCGCAAAATGCATCTAATAACGTTCAAATTACGCTTGCATCACAGCTTGCTATTTGGCAGTATATTTCTTGACAACAAATAATTTACTCAAGTTAAGCGCGATGTAGGGGTCATCAAATTTTCATGGAATAGTCGGTTTGTATTTTAAACGAATGTTGACAGGAGGCGTACATTTTAGCGTAAATAATGTTACTTTATGTAATGGTAAAATAACTGCAAGTGATTCGATTTACTGTCTGAAATTGCGTTGAAGAATTTACTACTTGCTTCTGGGAGAAATCAGTTATGATATTAACTACAAACTAAACTACTGCACATTCATTCTTCAAATTTTAATTAAATTGGCATCGTAATATCAGATCAGCTCAAAACCAATGCAATCCATGCTGCATATTTTTCTATTGAGCACAGAACAAAGTCTCACTTTGCACTAAGGCAAAAAATAAAATTGGACAATCAAATAAAAAGAATTCGGTATAAAATCGGTTTAGAATTTCCTTTATTCTTAAAAATATCAGTATAGACAATATCGTTACAGAAAGTCTGCTTCTGTGTGACCGACAAATAATTCCACCAACGCTGACTCTAGCTTAGGCCTATTAACTAATCGATAACCGATAACATTTAATTGATTGAAAGTGAGACACTTAATTTTTCTAACCTTCTATTTCATTGTGACTGCTCACACCTTTGAATCATTGATTTTTTGTTCAAGCATGGAGCTCATAATTACTAACGACGACCTCAATCGCTGCGAAATAAAATTTGCTCTTTCGATTTTATTTTATTGATTCCATTTTACACCTCGTAAAAAACGTTAGTTTTACCCAGACGTCGTCAAGCGTCTCGATAGATAATAATTAGCTGACAGCCAAAAATCAATATTCTTTTCTAGATCTCACTAGAAGTTTTTATTTTCCGCGTATTTCGGAATCACACAGTCGCACCTGCGAACGGCCAAGAAATTTTTATCTCTTTCTGACTATTTTCTACGATGCCACTCAAAAGAACTTCGTATCTATTTTGTATTTCGCGGTCGCACGGCCACACTTATGAACAGCCATCCTTTTCAAACGCCAAACGAAGACTCGGATTCGCTGCTGATAAAAATTTCGTCTCCATTTTGATCGCTATAAAATTTTTGAAAACTTTGTGGTCTAAAATGACTCAACACAATCACTATAGAAATTATTACGGTCTTAAGACATTTCAAAGTAAAGCAGTAGTCTTAAAGACCCTTTGGTCTTAAGACCAGAAAATTTTCAAGACCACAAGATCTTTAAGGGTTAAGACCTAGACCATTAATCTCAAGACCAAGATCAAGACCTCGCAAAAAACTGTCTAGAGACCTACATTCCGCTGAGCGCCAGCTTCACAGTCTTTCAATTACACATTTGATGGTCAATCCACTTCCCAGCAAAACTAAAATAAGACTTGTTTTTTCTCAAAAGAGTAAAGTTAGCTACAGACTTTTATTTACGAAGAAAATGCAATATTTATATGTTTTGCTGTATTGATCGTTTAATCATTGTAATAATAAACAACAATCTAAAATTTTTATGCTGAGTAAAAGCAAATCTAACACTCATACTTTTAAAGTGCCAACGTATTTTAAAACTGAGAGCGTAGCAAAAATAAAAGGGAGTGTATAGGCTATATGGAAAGGGAACAGAGTAAAGAGATAACAGAATTTTGATGGTAGAGAAGTTTTTGACTGCTTTTTACCACGCAATGAGCTGCTGTAAAAAAAACTGTGCCACTCGCATAATCTTGTTTTAAAAGATGACTAGGTGACTTCATTTCTGAAAACAAACTTGCAGAACGGAAGAGGTTTATTTAATTACGGTTATTTCATTTTCTATTCTTTTTTTAGCGTAGTATACAAAATATTATCATTTTTTGGTTTGCATGCAGACATTTTTGTACTCAATATGCAGACCTGGCCTTGATTAAATGAGTCCAGGGATGGTCTCATCTATTTTGCTACACTGAGGTTGTTCGGATCGCGACCCTTTGTAAAACCTAATTTTTGCCCAAAGGTTGTCTGGTTCCTGAGAGATTCGAACCCGGGTCTTTCGAGCTGCTCTTCTGCGCATGCCAAGGCTTGCTGTCATGTAATTACGTGCTGCCATGTACGCCTTAACCCTTTGAGGGACACTGGGTCATATGTGACCCATAAATATTTTTTTCAATTGAAATCCGGCTAGGTAAAATTTTTAGCAGCTTATTTTTTGGATGAAATCTAAAAGGTTCTCTCTTCAAAATAAAAAAAAAAAATTTTCGCCACTTTCAAAACTCTTGGTCATATTTTTTGGGAGAAAGAATTGGTGATTTTTGGTGACTTTGAATGGTGTGGTATCGGACTGTTGTAGTGAAAAAAAAAATGATTGATTTTCAAATTTTTTTTGTTCAGTTTATATGATTTGGTGTCTGACATGCCTTTTATATCTTTACCAAGCTATTTCATTGACCCTATTCTCAGAACTAAGGTTAAAATCACAATGGGTCATATATGACCCAGTGTCCCTCAAAGGTAAATGATGATGACAGTGAGGTTGGCTATCGCTACAAACTGGAATGCATTAGCAACCTGGTAGAAAAAACAACTGATACCCTACTTGTACTCTAGACTCTCTGGAAAATATGTAATCGGTACAATAGCACACATTCGCTAAGTATTGGTACATATATGTACCATGTAGTGCATTACATTTTAAGAAAGTGGTACATATGTGTACCACTGCATATTGGGTTTGGTACAGATTGGCCCAACATGTGTACCAATAATGAGTTGTTATGTGGGTGACGGGGTGTACACATTTGTCCTAAGCTATTTATCATATGTACAAGTATGTAATTTTTGTTAATTTCAAAATGCCAATCAGAAAAAAACTTAGTCATCTCACTGAACGTCAAGGTAAATAAAATCGTGTTTTGCGACAATAGTGATGATGAGGAAGGGCTCACTCCTGATGATGACGAGTTGGGCTTTCTCAAAAGATTTTAAAGTCTATTGGAAGAAATGGAAAAATAAATGATGTGGTTGAAGCTAACAAAAAACCTTCTCAATCAGGTATTAGTTAAGCAGAAGATGACACTCGACAGCAACTTGAAGAAAACTCCATGCCTTCTGATTCATTGGAGCAACTTAAGTTTAAATGGAAAAAAAAAAACTTTCACCAGAAAACCAAAAAAGAGTCTGTGAAGAAGCTAATGATATAGAAAATGAATTTCCATGTGGGGAGGTTATGTATGTATTGAGAAAGAGTTGTCTAGTGACATATCACCATACGCAGTTTTGATAATGTTCTCAAATTTACAATTTTTATCACAGACATTGTGATTCCACAAACTGTTTTGTACAGCCAACAAAACAGCAATGTTTTCACTACTAATGTGAGTGAAATGAAATAATTTTTTGGAATGCATTTGGTCATGGGGTACCATGCCCTTCCAGCACTTTGAGACTAATGTGTTTGAAAAGATTTGAGTAAACACGAAGGTATTTACATTTTAATGACAATGCTCAAATGATTGATCGCAATGACCCAGACCATGATCAGGCCTTCAAACTAAGACCCATTTTAAAACATTTCAATGAATGTTTTTTGGCTGCAATTGAACTAACTAGATTTGAATCTATTGACAAACACACGATTCGCTTCAAAGGGCGCAACATCATGAAGCAATAAGTAAAGGAATAGCCGATTCATTGGGGCTTCAAGATGTGGTGCAGGTGCGCTTTCAAGAGCAGATATCTCTTTGAATTCAATTTGTATACTGGGAAGAAGCATGGTAGTGTGGAGTGTGGCTTGGGAGAAGGAGTGCTGCTATCACACACAGAAACATTAGAAGGCCTCAAGTGTCAAGTATAATTTGACAACTATTTTAATTCTCCCCTGTTACAGACCACTCTTTATCTAAAAAAAATTTTTAGTGCTGGAACTGTACGCATCAATCGAAAAATGTTTCCAAACAAGAACTAATTCCAGCAGGCAAAGAAATAGAAAGAGGTGACGCAATATGTTTGGACAGCAATCACGTTTTTTTCACAAAGTGGTTGGACAATCGGTCGGTCCACATAATTTGAAATTTTTTTGTCTCTCGACCCAAAACATAAAGTGAAACAAAGGTTTCAAAGCTCCAATAAAAAGACAGCACTCTCTTGTCTTATTGCCATTCAGAAGTACAATAAATATATGCGGGGAGTTGTTATAATGGACCAAGGAAAAGTGAGCTATCAATTTGATCACAGGTCAAAGATCAAGTACTATTTCAGAGTAGTATTTGATTTTACTGATATTGCAGTCAACAGTTCAGGAATTGCCTTCAACAAGTCTTGTGAAGACTAACCAGAGATGAAAAAACTGGATTTGAAGTTGTATCGTCGAGTTGCTTGATCGGAAGTTTCAGTAGTAGAAACGAAATGTTCAGTCCACTGAAGTCCAGATGTAGTTAGTATTTGAAACTATCTACTGGTTCCAAGCACACAATGCAAAAAAGGACCGAAAATAAAATCGTTGCAGATTCTACACCGGCAATAAAAAACACTTCAAAACATACAATATCTGAGTAGAATGCAACGTTTTCTTATGCTACGTTAACGGAGGAAATTGCTTTGCTGCATACCATGGATATGGCCAATAGATATTGCTAATAAACAAAGGCCAACCTACTTTCATACATTGCAACTTTTGAATATTTTGTGTAAGTTTTGACTTATTTTTCAATGATAAAATCACTCTTGATCAACTGTAAAGCTATTTGCAGGTGAAGAAAAGTCATACTAAGTAAGAAATAAATTTCAGTGCGACTGACAACTTTTACCGTTAAGGGACACTGGGTCATATATGACCCATGCTGTATTTTAAAAAACAAATAAACAAATTAAAACTTTGTTGTGTTAATGCTATTTTGGGAACCTACTAACACAATTACAATGTTTTTTGAAGCAGTTGTATCGAGAAAAAACTTATATCCCTTAAAAGGTTAAAGCACCACATTTGGTGTATAATCTTTGGAAGGTTTTTCTATGCCTAATTATTTTGTGTGCGATCAATTTCACCTAAGAAAATCAGTTTTAGTTTATGCTCGTACGGGTAGCAGTAACGTCAAAAGAAACCTGGTTCAAAAATAAGCGGTACGTAAATCTTGTGCTTTGTGTTGGATTGTTTGGGTCTGTTTTGTATATAGTCCTATGTAGGATATTGGGCTAGCTAGGAGCTACGTAAAGTATCTTACACTTGGCATGAGACCTGGTCGTGACAATGCGTCTTTATTACCCTTATTTGAGAGATGGTCCCGCCTATTTTGTCATACTAACGTTGTTTGGATCGTGACTCTTTGTAAACACTAAAAAAACGTAGACAACATGCTAAATGTTACAATCATGTTGACAGGAAATGAGTGGGATTGGCTATAAATCACCAAATTGTGGAGGATGTGTTGCTGATTAGCTGAGTAGAAACGACCTAAAAAACTGCTGCCAACAAAATCTATTGAAAGCATTAGGGCAAGTTTTTTCAATAAAATCATTTTTTCGTAGCAAGCTGAAGCGGCACGTTTTTTTTACAAGAGTTCTGAAAGCAGAGTAAGTGTCATATCCTTAATTGTCAGATAAATTAAAAGTCAATTTTTACCCGTTAAGTCAATTTTTTTGTTTCAGGGTAATGGTAATGTCAATTTTTTATAATTTTACTGTTAGTCAAAATGTTTTTTCGTATTGGTGAGAGAAACGGATGCTGTGTAAATTGTGATAAACTGACTTAACTTTTTTGTTTTGCCTTGCCATGTTTGCCAATTATTTGTACGATTGTACAGATTGCTTCTTCTTGTCACAATTAAACAATTGTAGTGCAATAATTAAAGTTGGACGAAATTATGTGTTACTGTGTTATAATCGAATAGTTGTGAAAATTAGGAGGCGCAACACTGCACATTTGTTAGGTAGAATCGTTTGCAGTATAGCGAAGAGACATCTACGATGCTAATTAAGACTATCTTTTGATTATTTGAGGTATTTCAACAGAGTGAATAGCTTAATTATGCAGGTGCAGTGTTCAGGCTCAGTAACAAAGGGTATTTTACTATTCTACAGTGGAATTAACAGTCAAAAAAAGTGATGTGACATATTTATTTAAATTTTGGTTTAGTTTGTGATTTAGGTTTTTAAATAATGCCAAAAGTTTCAGCTACCAATACATCTATAAGTCAGTTCGATTTTCAAGACTTCTCCAAAGAATTTATGAAAAATCTCAACAACGAATTATATTGCAATTAGTGCGGCTGTACGTTTTTTTGTAACAAACTTTTTCTTGTTAAATGCCATAAAAAATACGTCCATACACCAAAAAGCTCTAATTAGCAGATCTCAGCTACAAATACTACACATTTCGCAAGCGTATTTGAGAAGCAGTAGTACCAATTTTGTGGAAAAGGTAATCAAGGCACTTTTTCTAGTGATATTCCTTTGTGCAAGCTAAACAATAAGGATATCAACAACCTATTTCACAACATTCATAACAGTTTGCCATCTGAAACTATTTGTTGAAAAACAGTCCTACACTTAAGCGCAGATGAGTAATAACCGATAGGAAATGCTGCACATGATAAATGTCAATAATCATTTCTGGTTGTTGACGATAGCACTCTATTAGGCATACAATATTTAGATATTCTAGTTGGTAGCCTGAAACACCTCACGTCAGTTATTTGCACAGCTGTCACGCTCCACCATGTGTGCCTAATAGCAGCAGCTTTGCTCAAGCAGTTGACGATGCGGTTAGAAATCTTGGAATGAACGGAAACTTTTTTCGGTCTTTTTGTCTGATGCTGCAAAATATATGGTGACTGCAGGCGTAATACTAAGATCTCTGTATCCTAAGCTGTTTTCTGTGACATATGTTGCAGATTTATTGCACAATTGTGCTATGAAAGTAAAATCTTACTTTGAAGTTGCTGATCAGCTAATTGCAAAAGTCAAATAAGCAGTAATTAAAAACAAAATAGAAGGCAAATTCGCTAATTCAGATTACACAAAGACAAAGGCTAATAAGACAAGGCAAATTCGCTACTGTTGGTAGCTCGCTCATCATACTGTTACAGAATGAGGATGCAGGTTAAATGTTGCCTTCTATTATGCAAAAAATTTACATGAAGTGAAAGCGATTGTGGAAAATTTTGAAGAGTCTGTTGTTTTAGGTACTCAAGCAAAAGTTAGTTTGCAAACAACTGATTTAGCTACTCAACTTCTCAAAATCAATGACCAATACAAATGTATAGATTAAGCATATAGTTAACACTAGGATTACCGACATTTTTCTACCTCTCCATTTACGGCCGTGTCGATTTCGACACTTGTTACTTCGTGACACAATTCTTCACATTTTTTTACAACCTAACCCTTCCGAAGTTATCAAAAAAGTAACAAACACTTATTTGAAAGTGAGGTTTATTTGAAAATGTGCTTGCAAAGACGTGTTTGTTAATGCTCAAGCAAGAGATTGCATACACTTGTTGCATTTTACATATATGATCTGGGAGCCATCTTGCGAACATTTTCCACATGTTGGCTGATCACAAAGCATGCACAATGATACTGTTGCATTCTCGCAACCATATACATTGCATCTTCTTCGCTTTCTGGTTGAATTTACGAAACATATTCGCCTATCAGAAGACTCTCTGCTTTGCATTGTTGTTTGCTTTGCAGTCAGTTCTTCGATGAGCTTGAGCAGAAAGTTTCGACGGCTTATCTGCGTTCCTGTTGATTTCATAAAAATAACTCTAGCATTTATGGCAGCGATGTCTAGAATGTTTCCCCACACTGTCAGTGGCCATCTTCGAGAAGCAGATCTAGTTGAATATAGGCGGGCCATCTGATCAAAGCAATCTACTCCGACTTTGTTCTTGTTGTAAAACAATATCACTTGTGGTTTTTGCTTCACACTACTCTGATCTATGTCAGGTAAATGATACATGGAAGAAAGCAGGCAAACAGTTTTCTTGGCTTTGGCCTGGTATTTCACAAAGAGCATATCATTATTTTTGTGCCAATAAAACTGGCTGCAATGCAAGTTTTCTTTGACGGCATCAGTCATTTTCTTGGCGATTTCGCGACGATTTTTTCTAATAGTTCCAACAATTGAGATTTTTTCTTTCTGCAATTTTAGAGCAAGTGGCAAAGATGTAAAAAAGTTGTCGCATGTGATATTGTACCCTTTTCCCCGGACACCTTCTGTCAACCTCATCACAACCGACTCTGCCAGAGGTGTATCACCACGCTGCTCTTTCTCCTGGGCACCAAGATATGGAAAAATGTTCGAAACATATTTGCTTTTTACATCAACCAAAACCCAAAATTTTATTTCATACTTATCTGGTTTGTTTGGCATGTACGTTACAAACTCAACAGCGTGACTTACAGGGCATTAGCTGCTCATCAATAGTCAGTGAATAGTCACATACGAACTTGTTCCTGCATAATGAGGAAAATTTTTCAAAGGCTTCTCGAATAGGTACGCACTTGTCGGCCCCAGGACCTCGTCGTATCCTGTTAGGTTTGTCGTCAAACCTCAAGTATTTCAGTATTTTTATAAATGAGTCACGGCTCATTGCATGTTATGGACATGCAATGCAATGGAAATCTTCAAAATTATTGGCTAAACAGGAAATGAAGCAGTTAACACTCAAAGATCTGCTAATAAGCACACATAAAAACGAAAATACCGATACACAAAAAGTAAACACACGCAGTCACAGAGCAGCATATGGTGCAATTTACTAATAAGCCTACTGAAACAGTCTTGGATGGCCTATACATGTTAAGAAGTTATTTCAATTTTATGAAATGTTTGTCAGCTTATCCATAGAGGGTAGAAGACAAAGGTGCGAACCCCCCTTCACGAATTAAAAAAATGGGCAGAAATGAGCAGTTCGCAGGAACACAAATGAGTGTACTCAAGCTTACTGCGCTGTGTGACACATGAAAGTAAAAAATGCATAAATTGGCAAACAATGAAACCAATTACACAACAATAAACACTGTACCAGTACTTAGAAAACTGCTGTGACGAGTTCAGCTTATGCACGCCTGCATTGAATACATATGATTTCCGAATGTTCTTGGCAAACGTTCTTTTTGCAGGCAATGCAGGTTTGCTTACATTTTTTATCTTTGCTTCTGTCACAAAGATGACATCTTGCCTTCTTTGGTTTCGGCTGCTGATCTTCAGTTTCAGCTCTCTTCCTTTTGTTTTGTATGATTTATATATGTCGGTAACATTCCAGCTAGCCCTTTTGCCAGCTGAATCAAAAACTTTCTTCTCTTCTTTTTGCTAAAGCAGCTGCTGTTTTCACCTTGTAATTGCTGCCATACCACATACGCATTGACAGCACTTACATCAAGCATATTGTAAAATAGTGCCACTGGCCGTCTTCTTGTCATTCTTTTGGAAGTGTAGGTCCGCACCATTCTATCCAGAATGTCCACTCCACTTTTGGTGCTGTTGTAATACAAGATTACTTCAGGCTTCTTTTCGCAAGAGGTTGAAGATATGTCAGGAAGTGCGTGCATCGTGAACAGCATATTTACCACACATCCCCTTTTCGGGCAATATGATGCAAAAACAGTTGAGGTTACCTCACGTTTCTTCGCAAGTCAGAATTTTGGTGGCAGTTCTGGTTTGTTTTTTTCGAATGGTTCCAACAAGAGTAAGCTTCTTTTGAAGCAGGTCACGTGCAAGTGACACGCTAGTAAAAAAATTATCGCAAGTAACATTCCTTCCAGAATTTTCAATTTCTTTCACCAAATCTTTGACAACCCTTGCTCCCTGGTTAACTTCTCTTCCAATCGTAGGATCTTTTCCAGAGTACATTTGCATCTTTCATGCATAAGAAGTGTTGGCTTCACATATTGCCCATACTTTTATTCCATACTTGCCAGGCTTTGAAGGAATATACTGCCTAAACGGACATCTTCCTTTGAAACAAACCAATTGTTTATCAACAGTCATGTGGGGTCCTGGAGTGTAAGCATCCCGCAAATTGAGATCTCATTCTTCAAAAACATATCTAATAGGCTGAAATTTGTCAGCTGATCGGTTACTTCTCCGTGCATTTGCATTGTCAAACCGAAGTACTTGCAGGATTTGCTGATATCTATTTCGGCTCATAAGCTTATTGAAAATTGGTCTCCCATCCTCTTTACTCCAAAGTTGAGCAACATTTTCACTATTTGATTTGTATACTCCAATAACAATTACTACACCTAAAAATTGTCAAATTCAGATTGATCTATACCAGTCCAATTTTCTTTGTGTACAAGCAACCCTTCGGCATTTGTCCAATCCCGAATCTTGTCCAGCAGTGTATTTCTGAAGAATAGTTTGAATGAATCAGATTCTGATTCGCATTGAGATTTTGCATAACGTGAAGGGCCTGTTCTTTCTCGAAAAATGTTGCAAGCAGCAGTGCGGCCAGTATTACTTGTGCAGGGAGTTGATGACCAATTTTCCTTTTTATTTCGTGAAATAAAACATGTCGAAGAAGCATTCAGGTTTTAGCTATCATCATCAGTATCTGACACTTCAGATGAAAACAATTCTTCAACATTGAGATGGTCGCTCTCTCCGTCATCGGATGATGCACTCCAACTACCATTTTCGCTCTGTTCCAATATGTTCAGTATTTCATCTTCTTCCAGATATTTAACGATTTCTTCCTTTCAACCAAATAACCCTTTTACTTGAATTCTTATGATATCGTCAAATTCTTACAACTGTTTTGAAACACAATACAGGTTAAATTTTAAAGTTAAACAGATGGATTTATATAAAAGCAAATATATTTTTGTTTGTGGTACTAAACAAAAAAATTACATTTCTCAAAACAAAAGGTAAAGATTACATTGATGCTACAAATTACGCTATGTATGTTTGGTATAAGCGTGGGGTCCAATGGACCCCACTGGTATAAGGTGCTATTTTTTTTTTTATACAAAATATCATTACCTTAGATTTACAATATTCCAATTGGCTACAGATCAACATAACTTAAGAAAAGTCAAGGAATTTTAAGATCGTATCTGCTATACGTTCTAAGTATTAAAAGAGCAAATTTCACTTTGGGGTCCATTGGACCCCATGGTAGACAGAGGGTTAAAGCAGAAAATGACCGCTTTGAAGAGACTTGAGAAGCAGGGAGACAAAAACTAACACAACACGCTTTTCTGGTCTTTTTCAAAACAAAAACTTTGTTGATAACCGATAGCAGTAAATTCATTTCAAAGCTTTTTGTCTGACTCTTATCAAGGAATAACGTCAGAATAAAAAAGAGACAAATGTGGCGGCTTTTATAGCGTAAACACGAACAAAGAATGGCGCCAACACAAAAAACGATGCCCTCGCACCTACTGGTCAGAAACGACCAAGGGAACGAGCCATTAGTGTAAAAGTTTGAGGCTATAGACGAATGCTTTTGTTTGCACAAGTCCGGTTATGATGTTTCTATCATGTGGCTTCAAGAGTTGAAAGAGGATAGGCCGTGCGTCTATGGGAGAGGGTTGAGAATTTTCTTTTATTGCACTCCTGTGCACATGAAGGGTTTTGCAAAAGATGTAGTACAATTTCTGAATATGAGGTTTCAGATGGGTTCTTATTGAATTAGCTGTAGCGAGAAGAATATCTGAGGTCGTGTGGGGTGTGTCCTTGCAAGATGGATTTGGGAACATGTTGTTTGATCCTTTGTTGCAATCTTTGGGAAGTACGACCCACGTACCGACACAGTTGCACAAGAATTGGTAGATAACGTTGCTTTGATAGGAAGTAGGTTATACATTGTTATTGGTTGCTGACAAGAGTTGTCGAATGGCGTAAACGATGCGAGGTTCGACGGCAAAATCACTAGTTTTTCAAGTAATTTTTGAACTTGGTCGTTAGTTTTCAAGGTTTTGGTGTGGAGTTAGAGCACATTTATTTTCTATAACGCTTGGAGAGCAGTAAACTCCTCACTTTGAAGTGCTTTTTGTTGCATTGTCAATTCAGCTTTAATTGTTGTAGAGTATTTATTGAAAGCGCCTTGTAAATATTTTCCCAAAACAGCTTTTATTAGCGTTTCTACGATGAGTAGTTTTTGAGAAAATGCAAAGAATAAATTATGGACTCAAGTGTTAGCTGTGACGTCATTTTAGACCTAAAGGGATTAAATTGTTTGCAAGTTGTTAAATTGGGGGCTGGCTTTTGTTTTAGCAAAAAAAGGTTTTCCTCTGTCAAGAAATGCAAATTAAAAATTATCTTTAAAGTATGACGTCCTCATGACATTATGAACCCCTTTTAGATACTGACCCCGGGTTGGTAATCAATTGTGCCAAGCTCATTGGTTTCGAAGGAGTTAAAGTGTACATACACATATACGTACGCACACACACACGTATATGCTGACAGAGTTCTGCTTTATCTGTTAGATCACGGCTGTCAAACTCATTCAGTGCTGCGGGCCACATTTACATACGTGGATACGTGGATTTCATACAGGCCACGGCATTATTTGGAGATTACTACTTTTCCAGGCAACAATCTCTGAAAGTCATGCGACGTTGCCCGAAATGATACTGCTCTCCAAAAAAAAGGCCGTCTCCTGTAATGCCAGCCGCGACTTCTAGCAGTTTTCGACCGTCACTTCATGCCTATATTCACGTAGTCTCAACCTGTATGATCTCAATTTTTCGCAAACCAAATTCGGGGACCAAGCATTCGCACTGTCGCACAAAATCCTTACACTGGGCACAGAGTACGTCATGGGCCACATGAAATTGTCACGCGGGCCGCATGTTTGACACCCCTGTATTAGATGACTGTTGGATGGTAGAGAGTAGGGTGTATTGTTCTCTCTTATGCTGGATGTTTTTGCTCTACCTAGTGTAAAAATATTTCATTTTGCTTAGAAAGAGGATTATTAAATTTTTACAATATTTCAATGACATCTAGGGGTTTACACTAGGAAAAAAACTTTCCAAAATTTGTCAAAATTTTAAAAGGTACACATTATCGTATGATGTGGTTGTCTTGGAGCTTTTTTATGCTGTTTATCAAAATCATAGACCTTTGTTTGTCGTTGTAGCTCAAGCATAAAGCTTATAATTTACAAAATTCAATGAAGCAAAACAAAATCGCTACAGCTAAATAAAATGTAATTGCTTGTATTATAGACATTTCTTAAGGGACATAAAATTTTTTGCAAATGATTTCTGCTGTTGAAGAATAAAATCATGGTCTGTTGTTTGGAACATAGGCAATTAATTGTATCATGCTATTAAGTACCGCTACTTAATTAGTCTTAATGCCAGTACGTTTAGAGCTTCTCACAAAGAAGTAAGCAACGCATTATGCTTTACATTTATTCATAGTTTCAAAAAGCTTAAGCATGCACTTTAATCAATATAAACATGTGTTTACAGATTAAATCTGAGTAAACATTAATTAGACTATGCTCTGACTGTTTAATAATGAATGACATTTTGAAACAGAGCTCTTCTATAAGCTTTCAAAGTCCTGAAAACTCTACGATTTTGCCGATCGCTTCGTAAAGAGCTCGCAAGGTAAGTGCTGTATTTGGACTTTATACAAGTATTACGACAGATGATGCTTCAATTGCTAGCTCACGCTTGCCATCATCAGGTCTAAAGTTTGCTGTTTACTGTCCCACTATCATAAAAGGATACGACAAGGAAAAACAAGAACTCAAGTTGCCAAAATGGCGTTTGCTCACAAGATAAAGTACTACAAATCAAAGTAAAACGTAACACATTAAGTGAAAAAGCAACACAGACGAAACCTGACGAAAACCACTCATTAACTGTATCATCTGGCCGAGTGACTATGAGTAGCAGCAGAGAAGGCAGTGGCTGTGAAATAGAGTTTTATATCGCAAGCACTTCTGAAAACCAACCAGGATCATCTACATTTTCTTCTCATAAACATAATGAAACAGGAACATCTTCTTCATTCCCTCTGACCTTTTTTCATCACCAAAGCTTGTTTTACTGCCTACACGTATAAAAATTGACATCGGCAAAGTAACATACATTTACGAAAGCTTCTATTGGAAAAACTAGAGGTCATTTTTTAAAGTCGAGCTTTCTTACGCTTACGATAACAGGAAGAGAAGAAACGTTTCAAAACTCTGTGACAAACTCTTGCAAAGACCAATGAGTTTCTCCTAAGCTTTATTGAATTGGGACTTGAATTGCTTTATTGAATTGGGATTCTAAAATGATCAAAATATTTCAAAATAAGTATGACAGTGAAGAGCATCTTGTTGTGGTGGTCGGACCAATGATAATTTTTAGTTGCTTGGTGTACCATCACATGTCGCTGAAGAAGAAAAACTGGAGAAAAGATTACAACAATAAAAGTTAAATAGCGAAGTAAATGGCAGCGTAAAAATTCATCAGTGATATGATCTTTGACACAACTTCTAGTAATACGGGGCTCTTCACACCATCATGTGTTATTATTCAAAACCACCTCTACTTTTGTCATAGACTCTACTGTTTCAGCTGTCGCCACCATATGGGTGAAATAGCTTTAACTCATATTTTCAATGGTTTAAAAATCGAGTCTTCCCAATTAGTGCTGAAATTGTTGTACTTGGCAGATTTTGGAAGCACTTCCAAATGTCACCAAAAAAGAGCAAGGATGCAAAACTTCTTTGTTTATTCGACCTTTCCAACTTCGATGAACTCATCTCAAATTTTGCGACAACTTGGAAGTCTGAAACTTTCTCTATCTTACCAAGCCACAATAAGTTTCAAAGAATGATTTTGAAAAATTACCTAATTTGTGCTCTGTGTTTCTTTGTGGCAAAGATATAACAATGTTTAAACAACAAGGAGCACTCCACAAAACAATGGATCGAAAAACTCATTTATGCTATCAAACTGCGTTTGCTGGAAATTGCAGTTCAAGACCTTCTATCAGGAAGCATTGCAACAACAGCCCAAGTTGCCAGGAGTAGAAAATTTATCCATACGTGTTCCCTTCTATATTGATCTTTGTGGTTTTCTTGCAATTCTGCAGCTGATGCACCATACGATGATCTGAAATTTTACCAGAAGATGATGCTGTACAAAGCTGTCGATGCAACTGTTTCAAGTAGTGTCACTAAAGCATTTAAACAGCATTTGTGGTATCCAGCATCTGAAATGGTTTCACTAGCATTGTTAGGTAACAAAAAACCTGTCAAATAAAAGCGTTCAATTGGTTATGAACTGTTGATTGTTAAGCCAAATGAAATGATCCATTGTCCAAGCAATTGATTTGGCGCAGGCTTTGGCAAGCCTAAACTTCCAACAAATATTAACCAATCGATTACATTGCTGATTTAATTGATCAAGATTTATGGTTCACTCTTACCCTTGTAGGAAATATGGTCCTTAGAGCAATAACGTGCTGACTGAATCCCAATTGCTGGGAACTATGGCAGTCACAAGGAAGAAAGCACTACAGCAATATTTTATTCCATCAATTCGCGCAAGCTGTGGCAGATAATCAAAAATCACGTCCTTCTGCCACGACGATCAACAACGAACGAGAAACATGACAGACAACCAGAATACGTCCGTCCGCCACGGCGATCGACGAAGAAAGAGAGCACAATATCTCCGACCACATGGTCGGTAACAAAATCTGCACGCGACACCAGGAATTAGGTCGTTGCACACGTCTATGTAAACAGGACACTGCACACGTCACACCAACAAAAAATAACGGATAAACAACCTAATGGCGGGAAAGGCAAGCCGATCACCGAGCTACCAAGAGAAGACAAAAATATACATAATCTAGCCCTAATAAAAAAATAAAAATATGTGTGTGTGATTTTAGACGCATACAATAACAATAAACAATACGCATTGCAATATCACGGCTAGGTTGCCGGAAAGCCATGCAGGCTAGATTCCTGGCGTGAGGTTACATCGCCAGGCGTGCGAACTGTAGGAGCACGATATACTTGAAACGGAGATAGCCGAGCGGCTACAAACCTGACGGTATGTACTTCGTCAGTTAATATTAGTTCATCAGCAAAATCATAGGGTAAAACAGCAAAGGTGCGCAAGCTGGGCGTCAAACTGGGGACGCACGAAGTTGCAAATCAGCAAACACAGCTCTTACAGTAAACAACTAGAATCACACACATCAGTGGGAGCAAGGTGTTAAGCCACTGAAAGCAAACTAATAAAAAAAATGTAAAAAAAGACAAAAAGATGTTTGGCATGGCAGCTCGATGAAGTGCGAGGCGCGACAAATTGAAGATAGCTTCTGACTAGGGCTAATAAAAAATTTCTCCCAAAAATGAAGCATAAAACATAACTGCAGAACTAAAACAAAAGAAATAAAAGGGTGTACCAGCACAAGCAAAAAAGTGGGTGCAGTTTTACGTCATGCCCAGGACAAAAATGGGATGCAGTTTTTCGTTATGCTTAGGACGAAGGTCGGACGCAGTTTTATGTCATGCCCAGGAGGAAGTTCAGATGCAGCTTTATGTCATGCCCAGGACGAAAAAGGGGGTGCAGTTTTACGTCGTGCTTAGGACGAAGGTCGGATGCAGTTTTATGTCATGCCCAGGACGAAGGTCGGATGCAGTTTTACGTCATACCCAGGACGAGAAAGGGGGTGCAGTTTTACGTCGTGCTTAGGACGAAGGTCGGATGCAGTTTTATGTCATGCCCAGGACGAAGATCGGATGCAGTTTTACGTCATGCCCAGGACGAGAATAAATTTAAAACTCCGTCGATCTCCTGTCATGAACCAGGAGTATTATGGTTTTACCTCGGCACATTACACTTAGTATGGTTACGTGGAAACTATACAAAAAAACACTGGAGAAAAGTACTTAATTTTAAATTCTTGCGACGATTTGTAAGTTTTCTTCTGCAAATTTGGCCGTTGAATTAATTCCTTTTTTATTTTTGCTGTTTTCTTTCTTCCTTCCTTCAATCACGTCGGGGTCACCAATGTAGGAACTAAGTTCCTTAGAGCAATAACGTGCTGACTGAATCCCAATTGCTGGGAACTATGGCAGTCACAAGGAAGAAAGCACTACAGCAATATTTTATTCCATCAATTCGCGCAAGCTGTGGCAGATAATCAAAAATCACGTCCTTCTGCCACGACGATCAACAACGAACGAGAAACATGACAGACAACCAGAATACGTCCGTCCGCCACGGCGATCGACGAAGAAAGAGAGCACAATATCTCCGACCACATGGTCGGTAACAAAATCTGCACGCGACACCAGGAATTAGGTCGTTGCACACGTCTATGTAAACAGGACACTGCACACGTCACACCAACAAAAAATAACGGATAAACAACCTAATGGCGGGAAAGGCAAGCCGATCACCGAGCTACCAAGAGAAGACAAAAATATACATAATCTAGCCCTAATAAAAAAATAAAAATATGTGTGTGTGATTTTAGACGCATACAATAACAATAAACAATACGCATTGCAATATCACGGCTAGGTTGCCGGAAAGCCATGCAGGCTAGATTCCTGGCGTGAGGTTACATCGCCAGGCGTGCGAACTATAGGAGCACGATATACTTGAAACGGAGATAGTCGAGCGGCTACAAACCTGACGGTATGTACTTCGTCAGTTAATATTACAGTAAAATCATAGGGTAAAACAGCAAAGGTGCGCGAGCTGGGCATCAAACTGGGGACGCACGAAGTTGCAAATTAGCAAACACAGCTCTTACAGTAAACAACTAGAATCACACACATCAGTGGGAGCAAGGTGCTAAGCCACTGAAAGCAAACTAATAAAAAAAAATGTAAAAAAAAAGACAAAAAGATGTTTGGCATGGCAGCTCGATGAAGTGCGAGGCGCGACACGCTACACCCTTCTTCAGATTGACCCAGAATTTCTTTCTTTCTTTGGATGTTGACAGTTGGTCTAATACCCCTCATAACAAACAGCATTCAAAAGTGTTGAATCAATCAATATTACAATTGACTCTACTGAATGAGTAGTTAATTTAAGTTCTGATTTTCTTGTTGCAGTTAGATCAGAAGAACGTTGTCAAAATGTGCCAGTAAGGTTAGTAACGTTTGTGCCAAATATGGAAGTTGATGTTGGATATAGGTAAATGACGCGTTGGAATTAGAGTTAAAGTTAGGGCTAAAGAAAGGCTTACCTGTTTGCAAGATTACTCATATCTGTATGACGTACCTATATGCTAGATATGTAACATAACAATACAATGATTGACTTTCTATAAGCAACATAACTCTACCACGAGGTATTTCCTCATTTGCAATTTAACCTTTTCACTTACCCATTTGCAACATTGCTCATAAAAATTTTCAAAAATCCCAACAAAGGAACAAGTTTGTACATATAAAATATTTCCGATTGACCTTCGGAAAAAGTTTGATCTCGAAAATTCCCAGATTTTTCTCTGCATTTTTTCAAAATTAAAATTTCCAAGATCTTGGGATAAATTACCAAAGTTGGCAACTCTCCAACTAATATCGTATTTTGCCATCATTTGTCAAAATCTAACAACTCTTGTTTTCAGTTTTTCAAGAAAATTAACTTAGTGCTTTGTTGTGTATTTGTGACGCAACAATAATTGCAATAAAGTTGTTGCACGTAAAATCAATTCAAATGTGCAATTGAGATAGTGAGTGTACATTACGTTATCACGCGTTTACACTAGAGGTGTTAAGTTTTTTCAAATTTTTCTCAAAAAATAAAAAAACGTTATGATTTTACGGTGCCTGTTATGCTCGTAGTGCTTATACTATGCCAACTATACCTCCAGCAAACTTACTTTGCGTATATTTCACATAGTGTGCCTATTTTTTGCCTACAGTACCTGTTATGCTTACTGTATATATACTATGCCTATTGTGCCTACTTTGCCCATGCTATGGCTGGCCCGCTCTCTGTACTACGCTTACAGTGCCTAATTTTTACCTTTCAATAACTATGGTAATTATCCTATGTCTGCTGCGCCTATACCATGCCCACTTTGCGTGTACTTTATCTACTTAGCTTAATGTAATAAAGTTACTTTGCTAGAATGTAATTAAAATTTTGCCCAAGCTTGTTTTTTAGATATTCGGATTTGTACTCTATCTGTAAAAGATTTTGTCAAACCCTTTGTAAACTGTGGAGCTGCCGATCCTTCAACCACAACCCAACAACTTCAAGGACAGGCACCTCGTCACCATTACAAATAAATTCATCTAACACCATTTCTCATCGTGATAATGCAGGCCAAGCTCACAATCGCGAAGTGAGACGAATGACTAACACCACAATGACGTCACAGAATTACCAATACAACAAACTCAATTATTACAAACTAAATCGTTTGAAATTAAACATGACATCTCAAAAAGTGATGTTCATAACACTGGTCTAAACAAAATTTCTGGCATTGACTTTTGCAACTGATTTAGGGTAATTTGGGGTCGTTGATTTCAAATTTGTAATCAGTCATTTTTCTAGCAAATCAGGATTTTAAGATACAAAATTCTCACTTACTATGCAAAATTCAGATTTTTGCCTAGCAGAATCATCCAAACAAGTCACTATTCTAATATAATCTGTTGTATTTTAGTTGCTTAAATGAATCTATATTAAGACTAGCAATACCTGCAAATAAAACAGTCATCATAGTTTAATATAATGCAAGCAAAACTACACCATTAGATACAGACAGAACGCAATAAGATACTTTTTTGTGTTGTCATTACCATACACTTTTTCACTAAAACATGATACAAAACACTACTTGCAGTTTAACTACAAACTATGGAGCAACAAATTTTCTCTTTAAAGACTTTCTTTTGTAGGAAGCCTGTAATGAGTTCGTGGAACAGAGACCCTTGGGGTAGTCTCCGAACCCGAGACAGATTGTTGTGAAGCTGGTTAAGAAAATAGATGAAACGCGCCCCTTGCACTTCCTTTCTTCTGTCGCCTAAACTTTCGTGCACCAATCCTTTGATAAACGTATATTGACGATAAAAAACTGAAACTTGAAATTAAGATATTACAATTGACAGAAAAACAAGATTGGGTGGTGGTGACGTTGTTAGTGTTGGCGACGTTGGCGTTGTTACCGGTGTTAGCGGTGTAGCGATGCAGCGGGGTAGCGATGTAGGGGTGTAACGTAGTTAGCGATGTAGCTATGTAGTGTAGTTAGCGATGTAGCGTAGTTAGCGATGCAGCGTAGTTAGCGGTTTCAAGCTAGTTTGACCCCCAAGTACCTTCTCTACTACAGCTCCACAAAGACGATCAACAAAAGAACAACTTATCCAATTTATCTACTTGGGTTCTTACAAGCTTCCTTTGACAGTTTTGTCTTTTGCTCAAACGTGCAGGTTTACAAAACAACGTAATCCTTCCTGCTACGTGTCTACTTGAGAATGATGTAAGATGTGATCAGAAGGCAGTTTTCGCAGTGTCGCTTTAGGGTCAACTTTGCCAAATTCAACAACTAATCAATAAAAACGATACCTCAAGTGAAACACACATAGCAACGACACAACGCGGGTTCAAATCACAGATTGGTTACGCAAAACTATGGATTTAAAGTATTAGATGTTGCCAGATATTGTAACAATATTTACAAAGCCTCTGGAACATCTCTTTTTAAACTCCAGCAATAGTCTGCCATCATATGGCTATCCCATCGACCTTGGTAGCGTTCCTCCATTGTTTTGATATCTCAATGAAATCTTTCTACTTGTTCTTCACTTATGCTACAAAGGTTTTGAGGAAATTTGTCTGCATAGCTTTTCAAATAGTGGAGTTTGATACTCATGTTACAACCCATTTCTTCAAAGCTCGATAGTAACTCTTCTAGCAGGTCTTTGTGGTTTCCAGCTTTCTTGTTTCCTAGGAAATTTTTAATCACTTCAGTCAGAGCTTTCCAAGCTCGAGTTTTTTTAGAAGTCATCGAGGCCACAAAACTTGAGTCCTTTATCAGCTGCCTGATTTGAGGTCCATTGAAGATCCCAGCTATAACCGATATACAGAGTGGCCACAAAGTCGCGCACCAAAGTAAAACCCGCAATCTATTAATGTTTACGAAAACCATATACCAATCTAGCGAGTTGTTTATTAAAAACGACACAAGAAAAGACAGATAACTAATAGGCTATTTGAGCTCAAAATGTTCATCTGAGAAGGTCCATAAAGGTATCCATAAAGTCGCGCACCAAGATTATTATCAATTGACGTACGTCGGCGTCATTGTTGTATCGAACAGAATACTTCGGGTAGATTACTCATTAATTGAGAGTAGCGTTCGTGAACCGAAAATGTCTTTGACAATTGACGAACGCATGGAAAATATTTTACTTTTTGGGCAGACTGATGAAACAACTTGATAAATTAATATATGGTTATCGTAAACATCAATAGATTGCGGGTTTTACTTTGGTGCGCGACTTTGTGGCCACCCTGTATTTAAAACAATCTCCATGAAAGTCTAAAGCCTTAACAAATTGTTTCATAAGTCCAAGTTTAATGTGTAAAAGAGGAAGAATAATTTTTTCTGGTTCAACCAATGGTTCATTGATGATGTTTTTATCCCCAGGTTTTAAGCTGTTTCTTTTAGGCCAAACATCTTTGACCCAATGTTGAGATTTAGCTCTGGAATCCCAATAGCACAGAAAACATGGATGCTTCGTGTATCCACTCTGCTGTCCTAACAGATAGTTCACGATTTTAAAATCCACACAAATTATCCAGCGATGCTCACGATATTTTAATTTGTTCAATACAAGTTTGGTATTTTCATACTTTTCTGAGTTACGGAGTGTCCAATTGGAATTGAGCCAAACTTGTTTCCATTATGAAGTAAAACACATTTTAGGCTTTGCTTTGAACTGTCAATCAAAAGTCTCCATTCTTCAGGTTTGTACTCACGCAAACCCAAATCTAGAAGAAGGTGATGTATATCAATGCAAAATACCAAACCATTGCAAAATACTTTAATAACTCTTCTCTCTTCCAATAAAATGTCACACTGGTGCCTGCATGAAGAAGATTATTTTCTTGCAACCTTGATGCCAGCAATTCTGCAGACTGCTTGGGCAAATACAGATCTTTTACCAGATCATTCAACTGCAGTTGATTAAATGGCGAACGTCTATCCAAACTAGAATCTAACATTTGGAATTCGCTGTCTTCCAGCTGATCTTGTGATAAATCTGATGAGGATGCAGAGTACACATCACCAATTTGAGGAAGATGTGTAAAAGTAGGAACAGGAATTTGATCACTGTGTGGAATAGGTCGCAAAGCAGAATCCAAATTTGGATATTGGATTAAGTGTTTATTTTTTCGGCTATACCCCTTTACATTAACCAAGCAAAAATAACAATCATCAACATGTTTTTATGTTCTCTCCAGATCATTGGTATTCCAAATTGTAACTGAACTTTTTTCCTTGGGTCCAAGATCTCAAAGTATCAACACAGATCTTACAAGCTTTATGAGGAGCCCAGCTATTCTCCTGATCTCCTAATTTCACTTGGAAATAACCACGATAAGCCTTTTGCACAAAGGGAGTAATATTGCGTTTTTGGCTTGATAATATGAAACAACCACATATAAAGCAGAAAATCTCGGGATTGTTAGTGTACTTTCTTCGTTCACTGCAGCAATACAATTTAACAACAGCTGTCTATATCAGTAGGGTATATCAAGGCGATCTAAAGCAAAAAGTAAAATTTAGGTTGCCCATCAACTAGAACTTTAAAATTACTGAGTAATAGCCTAGTAGCAGTTGCATTGCTCAGCCAGACCAACAGCTTAATCTCTAATTATCCTGACTGATGCGACATTTCTCTGAACAAGGAAGACTTCTTATCGGCTTTGCTGTTACAAAACATGGTCTAACTACCCCATGAACAAAGTACAATAAGTGTGAAATGCCCACAAGACATATAGAAAACGAATGTTTCCAAAGTAAGATTTAATTTATTGTTTCAAACCTTTTTATTGCTTACATCAGCACAAGCAGTTGCACAAATGAATGAGTTGTATCAGCACATTCCCATGACCTGGAGCTCCATGCTCTTGAGATAAAACACAAAAAAGCATTTAAGATAAAATGAATTAGTAGAACAAAAAAAAAACCAAACAATCGTCTTGGAATTAGTAAGTACGTCGTGGTCTACTTTGGGATGCTGCAGAAACCGGTAATAAAGTACCGATACTTGAGGTAAAAGTAAAAGTGCTTGCACCTTCTTTGATTGGTTAATATAAAACTTACACTATATAACATCAAGTAATCATGAACATTTAAAAAAATAGCAATTAAAACATGTTTACGGTTTTTTTCAAAATGCCTTTCTAAAATACAAAGGTTCTAAAAATATAAAGGTAAGATTATCTACAAACCCTGATGTGATAGAAAAAATCTAAGCTTAAAATCGAATTCAGCGACCTCAAATTAGTTTAAAGGGGTTGTCAGAATCAATGCCAGAGAACAAAAATTTTTTTGTAGACCAGTATAACCAACAACCTCGATACTCAACTTCAAAATCAAATCCACTTGATCGTTTTGGTAATCTTTTGTATTATTTATTTGTAATTATTAACTGAATGAAACTGCGATATTCAACAGACGGAGACGGTGATAGTCTCAAACTCAGAACATTAAAATACCAGCTTTATACTTTGCAATGTACTTTACTTGGATCTCTGTTGGCATATTATAGTGGCTGAAATATTTTTTGGCTCATAAGGTAAGAGCATTTTTGGGGTAAATCTGGGTTGCTGGATCCGAAAATGGGATCAGTTTTGCTGAATTGGCTCTAATTTTTTAGATATATCCCAATTGTTTTTCGACCTTTGCACGTATCGATACATTGTTCATCCCCTTGCGATCACATATAACCTAAGTGTTAACGCTTCTTTTAATGGCGGCTGGGACGCTTAGAAACGTTAACAGAACTGAATGCTAGATTTCTCCGTTTCTCGTAAATAGTCTTTAACGCGGATTTTAGTTGATTTTATTTATGAATTCTTTCAAATTTCAGGCCAATTGAATTATCCGGTTTCTACAAAAAATAAAACACTGAATTACCACACTATAGGGGGGCGGGAGCCAATCAACACATACCAGAACTATTTTCCCAGCGAGATCTTCAATATTCCAAAATGAATAAGTGGACCGACATGCAACTTATCGCATAAACTACACCACCATGCGCTTAACTGCCGAACAACTTATCACCTATTCAAAGAACCAAAAGCATGCTATTATTAACTTGTAAGAGAATTAAGATAAAGCTTCTACTAATTTGATCAAAACGCTAGAACCAAATCATTACTGCATCTACAAGCTCGTCAAATTAAATGGTAAAATCACGCAAAAGAGGCCAGCAATAATCTGACATCATGTAAACCATCGACCATGTTACTTTCTTCCATTGTCTTGATATCTTGGCGGAACCGTTTACCTTTCTCCTTACTGAGATCACCAAGGTTCTCTGCGAATTGATCTAAGTGGTTAAATAAGTATTGAACTTTTATGTTAATTTTGGCTCCAAGAGCTTGAAAATTTGAGAGCATCAGTTCCACAAGATCCTGGCAGTGTTCTGTATTTGTTTTCCCCCAGAACATTTTCACTACACAAACATACGAACATTAGGTAGTAAACTCAACGGCAGTCATATGAGAGACAAAGGCTTGATTTTCAATAAATTTGCAAAGTTGTGCTTTGTCAAAAATCCCGACTTTAGCTTTCTCACTACTCAAACCAGGAAACTTATTTCAGATGTATTTGAAACAGGCACCATACTTATCTACTGCCTTGACAAAGTGCTGTATCAAGTCTAATGTAATATGGAATGGTGGGAGGACGATGCTGTCACGGTTAACCTATGGTTCGTATGTGACGATTTGTTTACCCTACAACCAGCTCTTCACCTACGTGGCAATCCTTTCTTTTCTAGGGTCTATCACTAGCTCTACTGTCCCACAGATAAAAGAAGTATGGTTACTCGACATAACCAACTTGCTGCCCAAGCAAAAAGTATATCGTTTTTAAGTCAACACGTAGTACCTATTTCTGTTTGTTAAAGCACGGCTTGGGCAGGACCATTTTCACAGCTAAACAGACTCTTTTAAGGACTAAATGACCAATTGGGACACAGGAAAACGCATTGCCATAACGCTGTAGTACACACTTTAAACTTTATTTAGAGTTGTCGATGAACAACCGCCACTAATCCGGCTTGTACTGGGGTACACCCATTGCTGTCAGAAGACCTTAAATGTGTTGCAAAACATGAAGTTATCTTCTTTACTAAATTAACAATTTACAAATTCGTCTCTGTGACAGTAAAATGTTACCTTGCTCTTGGAATCAAGAATCCCGTACTCACTGAAACGAGGAGCCAAGATTTCAGCTGCCTCAAAGCTAGGTCTAACTGAAAAGGATTGAAAGGCTTCTGAGCTGAGCTGACCCTAACCGAAAGGCTTTACTTTAGTTGTTTGTAAACTTGTAGCTGCAGCGAATATCGAATCACTGTAGTTTCTACAGCCACTATCTGTTTCCTCCGTTGCTTCAAACAAACTATCATTTAAAACAAGGTCTGGCAAAGAAAAAAATACAGGAACAGGAACTTTACTGCGATGTGACACTTGCCGTCTAGCAGACTTTATATCAGTACAATATCACGGTTTCTTTTTGTGATGGTTCCATCCAGCCATGTCTAGTGGTCTGCGATGCAGAAGTAGCATTGTTCGTGGTGGTTTTGAGGCTGCCGACAAACCATATACACACCAAACCTCATTGCTTTTACTTTTTCTTGGGTCCACACGCAAGGGTTTCGGTGTAATGCAAACCTTGTGGAGAGCCCATGGCTTATCTTGATCTCTCATTTTCATGCCAAAGTGAGCTTGGTATGCTCTTTTGGTGTAATTATGTACATTAAAACGTGGCTCTTTTGTCATATATTCACTACGGATGTCACAAAATGCATTTGGATTAATGCAACAATATGCACATTTTGAATTTATTACTTTGTTTTAACACATTCTACTCTAAATACAGCTCCTATTGCGAAATAGTTAACACCGACAAAAATTTAAAATAAAAGTGCTTTTGCACCGGTGACAAGCCTACTTATTTGCATACTTGGCAATCTTTTTATGACAAAGCTACATCCTTACGGGCATGCTTTCAAGCTATTTAATGCATGTTATATCGCTAAAATGTGATTGATATTACAACTGATTGATATTACATGTGGTTGATATTACAACTTTCTATGCGTAACACAACCTCAGTGGCCCTACCACCTTGCAATCTGTATGCAACTAACTTTAGGCCAGCCTACTGGTCCAAACTCTAATGCATCGAATGGAAGGCCACTACCAATGACTCACAGCTTGCTGGCTTTTACCACATAAGTTTGCTTTGTGCTGCCGCTATTAGGGTATACATAGCAGTTTGAGCAATTGTGATACCACTGATAAGTAATTAATAAATTATGATTTCAGTTTGTACAGCAATAGGCCAACATACTGGGTAAAAAGTATTAACTGAGCACACTTTGGGGAGCAGTTTGGAGGGACCTTACAAATATGGGATATCCAATGTCGCAAAATTTAGAGCCCAGTCTGCAAAGTTTAGTGCAATTTCGAATTCAACGACACAAATTTTTCCCAAAAAGGTCTAATAGTCAAAGTCTTTTGAAAAAAAAATTTTGCTGGCTTGTATCATCTGCTACTTAATGAAAATCGCTAACTTACAATATTATCTTAATAGTCGTTGCCAGATTTAATTGTTTGTACAATTACAGTGTTCTAAGGGTTTACCTGTATGCAGGTGCGTTTGTTTTATATATGCTTATTGAACTGTTTATTTTTTAGAATGCAGAACAATTTTAAGTAAATAGAAGCAAACTCTTTTTTGCACTTTGTGGCACTGACAATGGTAATTTGAAACTGCTTCGATCTAAGTTAGTAATCCTCTAAATTTTTTCAATAGGACGCATCTAAAAAAACTTACTGTACTTATGACGCACCAAACAACGCAATATATTGAGGTTTATGCTCGCGGTCTGCAAAATATCAACCTATTTTTTCAGTTTGAGACTTTTTTTTCGGAGACTTATGTTTTCTTTTGACAATTTTAATGTTCATTATCGTAGCGCATCCTTGTTCGAAACAAAACTGTCGGTAATTGCATGTTCAAATGGAACTTTTTTAACTTTTACAAGAGTTAAAGTTTTTTTGATAATCAATTTAACAAAATGAAGCTTTGTTCTTCTTTTTTAATGGAAGAGCATATCAGCAATTTCTGGTAGCCCTGCAACGCCCTTGGAAAAGTAAAACGATGTCCCAGAGCGTCGCGACACACAGTTTGAGAACCATTGATCTAAGCCATTACCCATTGTTGGCGTACTGCACACAATGTACAACACTGGAAAAATGTTTAATATCAAGGTTCATTTCGTTTCAGTTCGAAAAAAATAAAATAAGCTTTTTTGACATCACGATAACAAAATTTCTTTTTTTGTTTTAAAGCAAAATGAATAGTGAAAACTAAATAATAAATAATGTATTGTTGGCAAATTTTAAAAATCTTTGCGAGCGACTTTAAAAAGCTTTGCAGGCTACTTCAAAAAAATTTGCGGGTTTCCAAACTTCAGAAACGTTGGCAGAAAACTTCGGAAATTACTGTTTTTATCTAATTAAAACCCTGATCACGCCCCTGAAATCTGTTTTCATGACCCTGGCAGAGCATAAAAAATATGTAAAATAAGACAGATCTTTGTCAATTTGATTTTTTTTAAAGGTGCTTGTTATTTAGCACATTTGAGAATATCTGCCGATGAGTTGAAAATAGCAAACACATCGTCCACATAACGTACATAGAATAATGAATAAAACAAAAAAATTTTGATTAAAATTTTTCTTTTTAATCAATCCAATAGCTAATCGATTTTTTGGATTGATTAAAAAAAAATTTTAATCAAAATCTTTCATTCTATGCACGTTATGTGGACGATGAGCTTGCCATTTTTAACTCATTGGCAGATGTTCAACCGTTCTCACATGTACTTAATAACTAGCACCCCCAACCTTCTTTCCATGTGCAAGGAGGTGAGGGGCCTACCATTTCTTCAACATCAAGAAATGGTAGGCTCCTTACTACCATTTCTTGATGTTGAAGTAACAATCGGCGACGGGGAGTTCGGTATCAGTGTGTACAGAAACCAAAGTTTACCGGTGCACTTTTGCATTTCAACTCTATTATCTTTTTATTTAAACGGAACGGATAGCCAACATCTTTCATTTCGAAAGTGATAGACCGGTTTTGGAATAAATTTAACAACCTGAACCAACAATCTCCCAACGACTCTCCTAGCAATAACCCTAATTTAAATTCTCACTTAACTCTACCGTACATTGGCACTAGATCTATTAAACTTGGCAAACACATTGCTGCATTGCTTGACGACAGACAGGGCAGTGATATAAAAATAGCCTACCAAACCTCTAAAATCATTTAGTATTTCAACTTTCATTATCCTTTACCCGCTCTTTTCTGCACCAATGTTGTCCGCCAGTATACATGCTCTTGTGACAAGAATACGTCATACATCGGTATGACGACTGGACAACTATTCGTGAGAATTAAAAACCATTTTTTTAATAACCAAAGTTCATCTAACTCCATCATCATATCCCATCGTGATTAGTGAAAACCCTACAGAGAAACAATGCCAGCAAAATTTTACTTTATTAAAAAAGTGCCGTTTTAACACTGAAATTGAGCTAATTAAAGCGCTGCTAATCAAACATTTTAGGCCATTCTTAAGCATAAAACTCGATTATTAACATGAAGCGAAGTCGCTTCTGCACGTGTTTTATTGCGAGTAATGTACTATTTGTAAAAGAGTATGACGAAAAGGTTGTTTATAAAAGCATTGCTAAAGCTTTTTACCGCTCATCATTTGTTTTATTGAGGGGTGCAAATTTAAAACGATACTACTATTTTTATAGGTATTCAGTTCTGTGAAAATTAAAATTTACCTATTAAATTTCAGATTTATTGCCCTGACGAAGTTCCTGAGAGGGTACCGAAAGCTTCGGTGTTCGTTTTGTTCGTTTTATTATGTTAGCTTTTTTATGTTGAATAAGCTATTACTTATCGTATTGGTTTAGCTGCTAAAATAAGGAAGAAAAGTTTTGCCCAACTGAAATTTAAAAAATTTTCCTGAAACATGTCGCAAACAATTGAAAGCTGGCTTCGCAATATACTCATCTGTCATACAATCCACAACTGTGGTATAAACAAATTACTATACAGGGTGCAGCAGAAGTAACCGAATTGAGAGATATTTTCAAATGAATGCTCACTTTAAATGTTTATATATACCAAAATTGTATTTGTACCAAATTTATTTCCAGCAAGACGGCGCACTGCCGTCTTCCAAGGTTTGCAAGTGCATTGACGATCTATTTTCCAATCGGTGGATTACGCGTCGAGGTCCAATTGAGTAGCCGGCTCAATCTCCTGACATGTTCTCTCCAGATTTTTTCTCTGGGGTGTATTGAAAGGCGCTGTTTACCGTTACATGCCGAAAAACAAATTGTTAACTGAAGCAGTGCATCGAAAAAGAATGGCAAAAAAATACAACTGAAACTTGCACAAAAGCATGCCCAAGTGTCGTTCGTCGTTGTTGGTGTTGTTTCTCGACCCCTTCCGAGGAATGGGGGCATGGCGGAAGACCATCAAGCCCCAGAAGCCGGGCAACTCCCCAAGGCCTGGACCAGAAGTTGTAGAGAGACAGACAGTGTCGTTTGTCATTGCAGGGACGATGTTGCAGCTCAGGGACATTCCTTTGAACATTTGCATTAAATAAAATTGTATTGCTATCAACATTTTTTTCATATACTAGCATTCTTCTGAATTTTCATCGCTGTAATCTTTGAAATTTGAATTTTCTAAGGCTTTGAAATTTGAATTTTCTAAGGGTTTGGTTGCTTCTGCTGCAAAGCAAGAAAATGAGCATTGCAATAACTTGAATAACAATGTACAACAACAAAAATCTGTCGGTTCGGCTACTTCTGCCGCACGCGGTACGCATTTTAAAAACAATAAACTTACTGCAACTTTGCTCATCTTCTCCATTGCTGCATTGACGGTATCCATCGCAAAGCAAGTACAACTGAATGCACAGACCGTTATCACACACGAACTCATTTGATTGACACTTTTTTGATACTGAAAAATATATTTTCATAATATCAACTTTTCATAAAACTCTTTTTACTAAAGCCTTTACAAAATGGCTGAGTTGCTAGGGGTTAAAACTAATAAAATTTAGACGCTTTTATGCTGTTACCGCAAGTATTTCCTTTCAGTAGTCATGAGTTTTGAACATAGATTTTCTTGTTTATTGCCTAGCCTGCAGTGTTTACTTTTCCGACGTTTCCATATTTGAAGTTGTTTCTCGCAAACCTCATTGTTAATTAATTGATTTCTAAATCACGTTGTAGTCTTTATGACCAAGACTTTATCCCTAGCAGCTTTTGTTCTTTAATCATATTACTTTTTATCTCTCACTAATATAGCTGACCGCTTTATATCAGTTTGGACAGTTTAAGTTTGAGTGAAATACTTTTAGATTTACTTGTGAGCTACTGTATTCCAAACGCTTTTTATACTGTTTGATCATTTTTGGGGTCTGATTTCCGGTCAAGCTATAGTAAGTGGGTACTTCAGCAAATTTGCCTTTGTGTGTTTGTGTTATGTGTGTTTTAGTCACTTTAGACAAAAAAATACCGTACTGTCGTGTGCCATATGGTAATCTCCGTGGTTCAAGCTAATTATCAAGTTCGTAATTCGTTCACTTTAATTTTATTTCTATTGTATGCTCTGTGGAACTTGAGGAAAACATGATTCTACAAGAGTGTTAGGGGAGCCGTCAGACCAGAAATTTCTGCAACAAAGTTTTCTATCCCGGCTCTGTTTTTACAGACAGAATATTTTAGTAAGTGTCTTTATGGAGCCCACGGATAATGATTTTGAAATTTTGAATAACAAGCTGACAAATTTGTATCTCTTATCTCATCTGTCCCGTGGTGGTTGCTGTTGGGGAACTGCAGATAACCTATGAACCAGTTCTCTCCATTTCTTTCCGTCTTCCGCATGTCTGATCGCCTCGCTCAGCTTCAGTCCAGTCCATTCTGCGATGTTGTCTTCCCCACGCTTCTTTTATCTTCCTCTCTTTCTTCTTTCTCTCACTGTTCCCTGTAGCACTGTCTTTGCAAATCTCCTTCCTTTTATCACGTTTGCTCGGCATTGCTCGACATCTCATACAAAAACCACATCACCAATGAGAAAGTCAGAAACCGAACAAAGCAAGCTAGTGGTCCCTACGAGATCTTCTCTCCTCAATCAAACGGGGCAAACTGATATGATTCAGCCACGTGATAAGAGAAAATTTGTATGCGAGTGATCAAACAGAATACTGATCCTAAATCGCGGAACTAGCTTTTGTGTGAAATTAACGGCACTTTTTTTTTACCAGAATAGGCCATCTTAAACCATGAAAACTTGTCTAAAGGAAAATTTCTCACAAGCAATCTTGAGTTGGATGCGCTCTGAAAAAACCCGGTTTGAAAAGAGAAAAGCAGATTGGCTTGCGAAGATAGCGCGTTGTGATACCGACGCCCCCGCCGCAACAAGTGTAATGGTATCGACTATTCGTAGCCCTCAATTGAGTGGCTTGAGTAGTACGTCTTGCAGTAGCTCGCTTTTGGCAAAAACTGCTGCAAACCAAAGATCGCGCGCTTACTTATTTGCCACTTACATGAAGAACGTGATTTGCAGGAAAAAGAATTAGATATTCAGCAGAAACAAGAAGATCATCAACAGAAGCTGACGCAGCAACGAGAAGATGATTAACAGCAGCTGAAGCAGCAGTGAAAACGAAAAACTCTTCAATTGGATCATCGGCGAGAGGCACTAAACGCATTTCATTTGTTAAAGGAAGCTGAAATCGAAAAACAAGTCTTCCAGGAATAACTTGAGCGCGATAATTACTGTTACCTTCACCAAGTCTTTGCAAAATCCGTAGGCTCTCACAGTATTCACAAAAAACGTCCTGTGACCACCATCAGTGCCACGCCTCAATTCTTGTGGAGAAGATGTGCTAATCCATCGTCAGTCTTTTCTTCTCACCACGTGCAGCAGAAATTATTAGAAAAATTGTATTGAGTAAGTAACTGAAAATCTACTTAAATACAGTTTATACAAAATGTTGAGGGTTGTGGCTGCCGAAACCAGTTCTCAATTATCTACATCTCTTATCACATTGCCATCCAGAAAGGCAAGATTTAGACAAGACGAGAGCAGAAAGTACGTAAAAAGGAAGTTTACCCAAGTTCGTTGTCGTCATCGTTTGAGCTATCGTGCTGAGCATTATGCAGGAAGATGCACATACACTGCGTTAGAGCTCATGCTCTGTTTGCGAGCCTTCAGTTTGACCGGGCCACCAAAACGGGTAGACTGCTTGGCCCCACCACCTGTCTCTACCTGAAGTGGAGGCATCCCGTTAAGTGCCTGGTCCAAGGACACAACAAGCAAGCTTACCAGCTTGTTTTCCACACTATCCCTTTTGTGCTGAGTGCCAAGTAGGAAAGATGTGGATACTATTTTTAAAGTCTTTTGGTATGACTCCACTTGGGGAAATGAACCCCAGGTTTACCCACTAGGAAGCGAATGTTATAACTACTACGCCATCGGGCCGGTCCCAAGTTGAACGTGTGGCAGCAACACTCAAACCACCTTCACTTTACAACAGCTAACTTCGACAAATGAATGAATGATTTGAGTTACTAACAGCTCTTTGATGCAAACCACTTGATCGTTAACTCATAAAAAAAGCTAAAATTTTACAATAAAAAGGCAACAGGCATTGTAAAGCAAATGTAAACGACTAACATAAGGGGGTAATTTCGTAATTCAAAGATTTTCTGCAGTCCAAAAAGTTTGGATTAAAACAAAAAATGACACAGCTTTACTATAAAAGAACCATGTAAACAGGTAATCAGTTTTTCGCACGAAGGTTATTCAAACAATTGAAACCTTATCTCTAGCAGTAAAGTTTAGTTTCACGCAAGGCAAATAATTGAAATAGTTTGCAGACCTGATTTAGCAAATTTAAACGTGTATTTACACCCTTTTTACGTAGTTCTAGATTTTATCACAAAAAAAGCAGCAATATCGAAAACTCCATCTTTTGATTTTAATAGCTACATCCCTTTTGAAGAATTACGATTGGAAGCATCTGGAGTGGCTGTTCAGGTCACATTTACAGACAAATCGCTCAATCACTACTTGGATTTACGACCTTCAACTTCACGTTGTCTAACCGACGTGGAATCTGTTTTTCGATCGATTACGACTTCAGTCAACGTAAAGCAAATCAAACTAAGTGGTGTTTCAGGATTCTACGATTCAACTTCGTGCGTCGATGAAAAAAGCTACAAATGTACGGGCAGAATCATCATTGTCACCCAACCCTATACTGAAGCTATACAAATTTAATGGCAATCCAACAACATACTTGCGATTTATGTCTGCATTTAAATCCACCATAGAGACTGTTTAAAGAGATGACATATTAAAACTTCTTTACCTTATTCAGCATTGCACTGGTGAGGCTAAATCGATTTCTGATAGGGAAACTTTTCTTCCAAGTTTTACGGAACCAAACAAAATTCCAAAACAATACTTCATTGAACATAATTAAATTAACATAAGAATAATTAACACAACAAAATTTTCCGAAGCTTTCCGTCCCCTCTCGGGGACTTCATCAGGGCTAAACAAATAAAGCTTTAATTCCTAAATTAAATTTAATATGATATTAAGATTCTAGACACCAATGATTCAATTGGTAACGTTTCAGCACTGTACCTCGCAATGAAACACGTGCAGAAGCGACTTGTGAATGACCGAGTTTTATGATTAGGGATGGTTTAAGGCGTTTGATTAGCAGCGCTTCCTTTAGCTCGGTTTCAGTGTTAAAACGGCCTTTTTTCAATAATTTAAGGTTTTGCTCTGCTGGCATTGTTTCTCTGCAGGCGTTGCTCTGATCGCGATGAGATTTGATAGCGGAGTTAGATGAGCTTAAGTTATTGGAAAGATGGTTTTCAATTTTGACGAATAGTGGTCTATTCGTCATATCGATGTATGACGTGTTCTTATCACAAGAACAAGAAAACTTATAGACAACATTCAAGCAGAAAAAAGCGGGTAAAGGAAATTTAAGGTTAAAATATGAAATTGAAAGTTTGATAAGCTATTTTTATATCAGTGCTCAGTCTGTCGCGAAACAATGCAGCAAGGCGTTTGCTAAATATGGTGGATGGGGTACCAATACATGAGAGGGTTAAATAAGGATTTAGGTTAGGGGTATTGTTGGAGAAGTCTGTAGGAAATTGCCAATTCTGATTTCAGAATTTATTTTTCAATCACATTTAGGATGAAAGATATTGGGTCACCGTTCCGTTCCAATACAGAGAGGATACAGGTAATTTTGGTTTTTAGTAACGAATCGTTTGAAAAATATAAATAAGCACAATGTAATAAGCAATTAATAAGGCCTCGTTTCCAGGACAAAGATGCCATGCTATTAAAATGTAAGAGTACACCGGTAAAAGTTGGTTTGCGGTATACACAGATATTGAATTCTCCGTCGCAAATCGCTAGTTCGACATCAAGAAATGGTGGTGAGGGGTTTGAAGCCTCCTCACATGCAAAACGAAGGTTAGGGTGCTGGTTGTTAAGCACATCTAAGAACAATTGAACTCCGGTTGGGGAATTAAAGACAGCAAACACATCGTCCACATAACGTACATAAAATGATGGGTAAAACGAAAGATGCTGATCGAAAATTTTCTTTTCAATCATTCCAAGAAACCAATTGGCTAACATAGGACCTAAAGGGTTATCCATAGCTACTCCATCAATTTGCGAAAATAATTTACCATTATGAATAAACATACCTTCTGTACTAAGTTTTAAAAGTTTTTTAAAGATGTTTTGCGTAATTGGTTTCTTGGCTTGATGAAAAAATAATTCAGGGGCGACATCACACAAGAATAATTTATTCGCAATATTATCGTTTACAAGGTCTATTCAAACGTTGGTGAAGAGGCTAGTGACGTCGAAACTTACTAATTTTGCATCATTGGTAGGCTTAAGTTCTAAAGAACTTAAGCCTAACAATGATGCAAAATTAGTAAGTTATTTTTATTATCTTTATCGTTATTTTTTCATCAAGCCAAGAAACCAATTACGCAAAACATCTTTAAAAAACTTTTAAAACTTAGTACAGAAGGTATGTTTATTCATAATGGTAAATTATTTTCGCAAATTGATGGAGTAGCTATGGATAACCCTTTAGGTCCTATGTTAGCCAATTGGTTTCTTGGAATGATTGAAAAGAAAATTTTCGATCAGCATCTTTCGTTTTACCCATCATTTTATGTACGTTATGTGGACGATGTGTTTGCTGTCTTTAATTCCCCAACCGGAGTTCAATTGTTCTTAGATGTGCTTAACAACCAGCACCCTAACCTTCGTTTCGCATGTGAGGAGGCTTCAAACCCCTCACCACCATTTCTTGATGTCGAACTAGCGATTTGCGACGGAGAATTCAATATCTGTGTATACCGCAAACCAACTTTTACCGGTGTACTCTTACATTTTAATAGCATGGCATCTTTGTCCTGGAAACGAGGCCTTATTAATTGCTTATTACATTGTGCTTATTTATATTTTTCAAACGATTCGTTACTAAAAACCGAAATTAACTGTATCCTCTCTGTATTGGAACGGAACGGTGACCCAATATCTTTCATCCTAAATGTGATTGACAAATATAAGAATAAATTCTGTGGCCCCATGCATGAACCCGATAATCCACACAACAATCAAACTGCAAAAAATGCAGTTAAATTTTAAGGGCTGTAAAATGCAAATGCAGCTGTAGCATGAGATTTAATTTTTTTTATTATGTCAAGTATACTTACACAATTATTTGTAAATTTTTTCAGTTGATAAACACCAACACGAACAAAGTTATGAAGCAAATAAAAAAAAAAACTGATATGAATTTTTTTTTATTTTACGTGCATAAACTTGATAACCCACATATCAGCTTTAAGAATTAAAAAAATTATTAGGAAAATTATTTTGGTTTTATTATTCAAGTTAAGCTCAATTTGCAAGAAAGATTCGATTATCATTGGAAGAAACTTTTAGGCCATAATCCATATGAAAAAAGTAAAAAAGAAACTAATGCAAAGAATAAAAGTAAAACGTATTAGTTAAACATTGTGTACATCTAACCAGCTCGAACTATTATAATGAGTCGCATTATAATACGACAGATTATACACGGGACTGCCAGTTATCTGACAGTCTGCTGTCCTCAATGTAAATGCCATAGATCCATTTCTGAATGAGTTTTGTCAAAGTTAAGATCAATTTCAGGTCTTGATTGTGCTATTAAATTTTAAAGAAGAAAATGGAATAACTCAGGTTAGAAAACGCATGTATTACGTCTTCATGAAAGAGTGGAAGATGATTAAAAATTAAATCATGCTCTTTTCATCCGCATAACTGATTTTTAGTCATCATTTGCAACCCATTTTTGCTAGGATAGATTTTATGAGTTGCATCATTTTAAATAGTTTACTGGAATTTACTAGATCTATCCTTTTTGTTGTCAATCGTTCCTACTTTCAAGCTGTTTTTTCTTTACTTTTTAACAAATAGGGTGTATTTGCACACTGCTAACTTTACAGTAATGTAATAAAAAACAACACGCAACAGATTTTCACCAACATAACATGGTAAACAAATAAAAAGTGCTTTCTGGTACATATGGGTCCATTGGGCCGTAACTGCAAAACCTTGATTTTATCAGGAGCACAAAGCCGACATGTCTGCTGCGCCTCTGGTATTTCGAAGAACAAAATTTTGATAGAAGTATTTATGAGGCAGATCGAGCTTCAACAAAATGCAAAGAGATAACCATCAACGTAAATGTACATCCAGTTGTATGTGAATGTAAATGTTTGCACCCTACATAAAGAAGGCTAAATGCCTAAATCCAGAGGCTAGCAGTTGAAGATGTGGTGACCTTGCAAATAGGTGTATCTGAATTCTGAATTCAAACCTTGTGCAGCTGTATTGGGGACTGTGTCCAAAACTGATGGAACAGGCCGCTATCCGTTAAACACTCTTAACTTTAACGCGATAAACGCTAACGTTAGTCCTTTCCAAAAACCAGCGGCCATTAATTGCTAATGCACAAAAAGCAATGGTCCCAAATTCGAATCTCACTCAAAATGTTGCTATGTAAAAAGTAAACAGTCATTTTTTCTTCGTCCAGCTGAGGAAATACTGGCATAGCAGAAGATAACACAAGCAAATGTACTAGTTGTCGCAAAAGCAACACAAAAACAATTATTTATTAACCTACAGTTATTTAAAAAAATGAGCATCTCAAAATCTTTATCGCTGACATTGATGGATTTAGGGGCCTTGGGCAAGATTTCATCATGCCCCCACAGCGTCTAAGATTTACTAACCAGCTACTCCATTGGCAAATATTGGGTGATCTCCGCAGATACTCTTATACAGTATGTTGTGAGGGAAACTTCAATATACTGTACTGTCTCGTTTTCAACATTTTCAGTTTCATTGATTTTGCGTTGATTACGCCGTTTTTAAAAACGCTTGTGTTTAGCGCCTTTAATTTCAATCTTAGAAGTTTCAGAATGATAAAAAAGATGGTTAGAACGTAGAGGTATATTCTTTTCCAAAGGCTAACAATTTTTTATGACAATTTGTAAAGCCATTAAGAGGGCCCCTCAAAAAGGGGAGGCTTGAGGCAAGTCCTTAACTGGCTCCACCTAATATATCCCCCATTGATCGTCACCAAGTCTAGATCGCTTTTGCTTGAGCAAATCTTTCCCTAATGAAAACAGGCATTCCATTGTTGCTGTGGAAAGTATGTCGGTGTTGTATTTCACAAATATCCCGCTTAATGTAGCATTAGAGAGCAACATAGCAATCGATTTGCTTTGAGACTTGTGTCTCTCCGTGAAAAATTGTCTAATAGCTTTTCACTGCTGTTGTCTTTTCGTGACTTCTCCGCAAACGTTCTTTATAAAAATTCGTCTTCGGAAGATGCTCTGTGGCAGCCTGTGATTTATGAACGTTTTGCACTTTTGAGACAATATTTGTATTTTGACAAGGGGCGGGCTTAGCGCTACCGGCAACTGCTTTTGAAGAAATTAGCGCAGCTTCCTCTAGCGCTATTGTGTGCAAAATGCAACGCCGGCTAATATTGTTGCTAGTTCACAACAACAATAGCGGCGCTAAAGCAAACGCTACGCAGCACTAGCGATCTAGACTCTAGAAAGAGGTACTTGTATAAGTACGAGGTATAACTTTCGTGCATGTATCAATACGAAGAAAAAAAGAGGAAAATCATCAAAACTCTAAACAGTTACCTCAAAATGCTGTCGAATGAGCAAGCTGGTGCATGACTCCCTTGTTCAAAACCATATCAACATCATCTGATTTGTTATAATTAATGTGGCCAGATGATATTAACGCAAACCGATGATAGGAATTAAATCATCCTGACCAGCTTGTGAGTATCAATTAACTGAATTTTTATTTGAACATTAAAGAGCTAAAAAATAATGCTTTCAAATAAGTAAAAATGTGACTCAAAATATTCAAATGATTATCACCCATCACTAAAAATCTAAATTTAGATGTGTCGCCACTTCCCTAAAAATCACAAAACTAACTGAGATAAAACTATAATACTCTCAATCAACCTGACCAACGGAGCAGTCTATTATAAATGGTACTCATTTCCTTCTTATCCTAGTCGCATTGAGTGCAAACTGTCGGCTGGTATGTATGGCATCAGGACAGTTACCCCCCGGTCTCTTGGGTTGGGGTTAGGGTTAAGATCAGAGTTAAGATTAGGGTTAGGGTTGGGGTTGAAGTTAGGATTTAGGGTTAGAGTGCCAAACCTTAACTCTAACCGGATGTACGCTCGTATGTGACCGAAGGAACGTATCCGCGAGGGGTAAGTGTCCTTAAACCGGTATGTATTGATACTCCTTTATTTCGATCTGTTTCTACAGCTAATTTGAGACCTCATTCTGAGTTTTGACAAAATGCACTTTCCATTTATATCCTTACTTGGACTAAACCAAGGTTTCATTGCAAAAGCATCCTTAAATAGAGCATCCTTATTCAGAGTTAGATCTAGAATTTCAGACAATTCAGCACTGTCAGAGACAGAACCACTTAGAAAAGCAGTTTCCACAGCAAATATACCCAACATGCAACACAGTTTCAGCACATATCATGCCAAGAGGTATAACTTAAGAGAATCATAAACTTACTATTGTCAACTATCGCTAGTACAGCATTTAGCGGAAGTTTACGCTTTTTTTGGTATTCTTGCAGCACTTTGCACAAGAGCCGCCTTCTTGATTTGTGGGTTTATGCACGGAAAATGAGAAATGGAATATCAGAAATATTTGGAAAAATTATCATAACATATTACTCATTCAATTTCAATCATGAAAAATTTGTGAATCAAATATAGAGTAAAAGTAATGGTGTCAGGGTGCTAACTCATTTTCGTAGAAAATGTGCTTATCAAGTTCATGAATGGGGCCACAGAATTCAAAAGTCAGAATCGACAATTTCCTACATACTTCTCCAACAATACCCCTAACCTAAATCCTTATTTAACCCTCTCATGTATTGGTACCCCATCCACCATATTTAGCAAACGCCTTGCTGCATTGTTTCGCGACAGACTGAGCACTGATATAAAAATAGCTTATCAAACTTTCAATTTCATATTTTAACCTTAAATTTCCTTTACCCGCTTTTTTCTGCTTGAATGTTGTCTATAAGTTTTCCTGTTCTTAAACTTATAGACAACATTCAAGCAGAAAAAAGCGGGTAAAGGAAATTTAAGGTTAAAATATGAGATTGAAAGTTTGATCAAGTCTCATCAAATCAAATCAAATCTCATCGCGATCAGAGCAACGCCTGCAGAGAAACAATGCCAGCAGAGCAAAACTTTAAATTATTGAAAAAGTGCCGCTTTAACACTGAAACCGAGCTAAAGGAAGCGCTGCTAATCAAACGCCTTAATTCGCTCCCGCGCCGGTAACATTATCGGCAAACAAAAAAGGATTTCCCTCAAATTTTTTCAAATTGAGTTACAAAATTATTTTACTAAAAAATGGATTTGTGACTTTATTTCTTGTCCAAGTTTTATAAAATTTTCAAAAGATCATAATTAATTCCTCACGCATCGGAAAATGTAAAATTTGTGCCCTAATTCTTGGATTTTCTTATCCGAAAAAGGTTAAAAGACCAAGAACTCAGTTGCAGACCACAAAACCTGCCAATTTTTCAGCAGACACGTGCAAAAGCCAACTACCTTGAAATCAAATTGAGATTACTTGTTTACCACAAAACCAAACCCTTTTATTAACACAGTCTGAAAACTACTCTTTTGGGGTATCATTTGACAAAATTTCAAGCAATAATAATGAAATTTACCTATTAAAATTTCCAAATTCCTTAAGCGTCTCAAAATCACCCCAAAAAATTTGTACGATTGGTAAAAAAAACTAAATTTGGTGCGTACATAATATAATATGTTGCTAAACACCGATCTCGTTTGAAAGCTTAGGAAATTTGTTTTCCAGTAATATATTACTTTAAATAGTCTAGGTTAAGTGGCATATGATATTTACTGATCAAAAATGAGTACCGTACATCATATCAGTTCAAAACCCCCAAAAATATTCGACCTACCTTCACTAAATTGAAATTTTTAGAAAAACTACATCCTTTAACATCATAAATTAAATTGCAAACATTTTACCACCAAACTCTTCGCTTTGCATCAAGTTTTCAAGAAGATAGAAGTTAAAATACAAGTTTAAAAGCTGACAGAAGTTTGGCTTCTTTAAATCAAAATTTGCTGTATCCCACTTGTTTCTGAACAAATGGGAAGAGTGTAAAAAAGCTTCTGTTTCATTGCTAGTGACGACATATTCTATTTAAACTTGATATTTTCTGAATCTCGAAGAAATTCCCTTTCAAAAATACATAAGGTTACATGGTTTAGGCAAATCTCTAGCAGATAATGACTGATCATATTTTAGGTACTAAATTTAACTAACAAAATTTGGTACCGGTCGGTACCGCTCAAAAAAAAGTTTATAAACCTCAGAAAGTTGCAAACTGTAGAAAACTTAGCTTTTTAGGTAAGTTTTGACTAATATACCTTGAAAGCTTATTTCCTTAGCATCATCTAGCGATCATTTCTAAAAAAATTGGTAGAAAAATAATATCGCTATTAGTCTTTGAGGTAAGGGTACTACTTCAATTTCGAAGACAACTCGGCACCTCTTGGGGGGGGGGGAGGGTAATTTGCATTATCAAAGACAATTTTTTTTATATTTGAAATCCTCAAAAAATGGAGATTTTAACAACATATGACACGATGTAAAAGTAAACAGATGAGTAATAATTTACAAACAAACTTGGGGTATTTTATAATGAATAATTACGATAAATTATGACAGTTTTTCGCACTGCCACCTTACGAACATTTTTTTCGCTATTCACGCGGGCGCCAAAGAGTTAAGCCATCCCTAATCATAAAACTCGGTCATTCACAAGTCGCTTCTGCACGTGTTTCATTGCGAGGTACAGTGCTGAAACGTTACCAATTGAATCATTGGTATCTAGTATCTTAATATCATATTAAATTTAATTTAGGAATTAAAGCTTTATTTGTTTAGCCCTGATGAAGTCCCCGAGAGGGGACGAAAAGCTTCGGAAAATTTTATGTTAATTATTCTTATGTTAATTTAATTATGTTCAATAAAGTATTGTTTTGCATTTTTGTAAGGCTAAATTGATAATTGAATACTGCTTGCTGTTAAAACTCACTCATGGTTTTGCCAAAACTAAACAGATTTCGTACAAAACATGTGGCAAATGGATTGTAATTGCTAGATTATACCTAACTAATTTACTTAAAGGCCAACTCATCAAAAGTGACGATTCCAAGGCATTAATTGATCTATCGCAGTAGCTAGAAGAATGCGAAACGAATCTGGAGAATTTGAGTTGCTTTTTGGACTTGCATTGGTTTCAAAGTGAAGAAAAAATTGTGTGAAGGCTATCATTTGCAATGCACCGACCTTGGCTACTCTTGGCTGCAAGCGTTGAATGCGATCACCATGAGCCTAGTTTTACAGATCTGAAAAGATTCATTTTAACCCTAGGATGCACAACGCTTGTTTACCCCCTGCAATGCAAAATGTGGTTCAAAAATGACTCGTATTGGTTTTAATGGCATTTCAAGCCTAAATTGTGCTAAAAGTGTTTCAGAACAAATTTTTCTCTAAATCTCTGTGTAGAACTTCTTCAACAATATTGTGCAATGTAGAACTTTTTCAACAATATTGCAAGAAATAAATTTATGAAATGCATCTTGCGGCGAAGCAATACAATGAAAAAGACCTCCTATAGGCCCAGGACGTGCTCTCAAAATATTGAATGATCTCGCTCTGCCATGAGAAGGAGGGTCTTCTTTCCAATATAACCCGTTTTTACTTATCCTATCAGACTGCATTTGGGGCTCATTTTTGTCACTCTCGTCGGTTGACGAAGCATCGTCTGGGTATGAATCTGAATCTGAGTTCTGGGTAAAATCTTCAAAATCACTCATATCGTCAGAAATATCAGATTCTGAACCAATCGACTGAATGGCATCGTAACCGTCACACTCTTCTTGCAGCAACTAAATAACCGTGTCAGTTGTGAAACGATCTCTTGCATCCGCCATAGTTGTTTCAACCTTCTTGATGGATAAAATGTGATGTGATCATGTATTTATTTATACAAACACCACTTCTGATAAACCTGTCTAGACTAATCACTTACATTGACCTAAACAGTAAAGCTACATTATAAAGGCATGGTTATGCAGTTCTGTATGTCTCAAATGCCTGTATCAGACTTTGATTATATGTACCACAATTCACAGTAGGCCTATCACACTACGGTTATGCAGTGCTGCATCAGACTGTAGTTATATGTATTATGTACCACCCACTAAGGTAATGCCAATAAACCAGTAATTTTATAAGTTTAGTGTGGTACTGTAATTTCCATAGTTCTTACTTTTTTCATCCCTAAAACTGCTAAAAGCTTTTTATAAATCTCTGGCTATACTAAGCTAGTTTGACATGGCGGGGAAAGAGTTGTACAACAATGCATTAGTGCAGAACTGCAGACTGCCTATCCTGCATAGTCTAGCTAGTACCTAAACTAACCACTATGTAATACCGGTATCTATGATATAGCCATTGATGCCATAACAGGTAGTATTATTACAACATCAAAGGCTATAATGACCTGAAACGTGGTGATAGCAGGCTAAGAAGGCTTACAGTCAACATTCAGGGCTACTGCATTTTCTACATAATGGTTGTTTACACTGAAATTCATCAAAAAAGGAACGGGTCAAAAATGACCCATGTTTTGCATTAGTGAGGTGATGTTTCAAAAATGCTCGTCATGTGGAGGTGGTACAAGATAAAATTGTAACAAGTGTCAGAATTTCTGAAGAATAGGCTAGATGAGGAATTAAAGAAATATGGGAAGATGAAGCTGATCGCACGCGAAAATATTTGAAATATTGTTTGGTCCGGGTCAAATTTGACCCACGTTTTGCATCCTCGGGTTAAACAAAGCTGACGTTGCAAAGTGTTAATGTGCTAGCACACTATGTCGAAATTAAAACGACGTTCAATTCCCAGGGTGGTTTCTTCCTTCACAGTTGTATGGGATCAAAAGAGAGATGCCAACCTTCTAAAATGTACATTTGGCCACTCTACTTAGCAAATTCTTGAGAAATGCTCGGATTTTTGCGAATTACTGTTAAAGAGCGATTGCAGTTTATGCGACAACGTCATGTATCCGATAACTGTGGAAAAGTAGAACACGTCTCTAAATGTTATTATTCCAAAGTAGCATGTTCCGAGATCAGTTGCAATCAGAAGTACCATCTTCTTCTTCACCGTAATGAACGAACAAATGATACTTTTTAAAAAGTTAGTAATTTATTCAATGATCATTCTGTGATTTACCGCCTAACGGTGCAAGTTTTCTAGGAGCCTCCGTTGGGTCACCTTGCGGCAAAAAACTTTTGAATGTCGTTTCAGTGTACGACAAATGTGGTTTTAAGGTGCTTGCTGACGAATGTATTTTTGGACCAAGATTTTTCGACTTCTTTGTGTGGTAATCGGTATTTGGCTATTTTAAACGTTACAGGAGAGCAGACAAGATTTTTGTCCGCCTGATCAGAAAACGATCGGTACTTCGAAATCACCAAAAATTTATAAAAGTAAACGGAGGATTGGAGACGAATTTTGACCAACTGTATCGGAAAAAACAATCAAGTTTTCAACTAAAGTTATGGTGTGGGGTGCTTTTTCTTTACATGGCACCAGTAGATTATTTATTGTTGAAGGCAATATAGATGCAGCAAAGTATACTGAGATGGTAAATTCACGCTTAAAGCCACAAAACAAAGAATGGTTTGGGGGTAAGCCATACATATTTCAGCAAGATTTAGCTCCATGCCTGTTAGATATTTATTCTGCTGTTACCGCCACATTTTTTGTAAGCCGTCTTTACGTCAAAATTGCTGCCTTTTGTTGATCACACGATCACGTGACCGTTCAAGCACAGCGCAAAATTCGTTTTTCACTGTACCGTTGTTTTTGTAATTTCAGTAAGAAGCCAAAAGAGCTGGCAGTTGTATGTAGACTAGATTAGGTGTTTAATAAGCTAAAGTAGGAAACTTAACTATTGTATTTGAATATGATGAAGTTGGTTTTAATAAAGTGTGTTGCTGCAATTGTTTGATAGAAGTTTGGCGCAATATTGTTTCTAAAACCGTCTTGTACTGTTCCGTGACACCACGTGCTTGAACGGTCCTCCCCCAACTCTCGCACTTGGAGCCCAAGTATTGTTATTGGTTTTGAATCATTTATCCTTTATCTTTGTTTATATCTAAATAACATTTGTTCGAGTCAACGTCTGGAGATATTGAGAGGAAGCCAATACGAGACGCGTTGCAGAAATAAAAATATCAACAATCAAGTCGTAGCAGCCGTAGTTTGGTGCGAATAAGGCGTCGCCAAAGCGACTTAAAAAAAAGAATTCGCAACAATGCTATACTGCAAGAGAGGTCCACAATTAAATAAATAAAAGTTAAATAAAGCGACTCCCATAGCCTGGCAATTCACCAGATATGAATCCCATAGAAAATTTATGTAATATTTTGGAGTATATTATGGGATATATTGATCTTTTGACGAAGTTTCTATAACCAACAGAATCCTGCTCATAAAACGTCTGATACATGTTTAGTTCCATTCTGAAAAAATCAAGGCCTTGTGTGCATCACCATTAAGTGGCATGCCTAGAAGAGTTGCTGTTCTAAAACAGGATAAAGAAGGTCAAAGAACGTATTAAAATTTTGTTTTTTCATTTTTAAAAACATTTGTTTGCAAATCGTTTATGTAAATGTCAATTAAAAAAACGATAAATGAAACATCTAATTTTTTGCAAAATGGTTAACAATTTAAGCAGTTGTGTATAACTAGGCTTACAGTTAGAAAAAGTTGCAAGTTGTTGACCAACTACTCTATAGCTTTTTGATGTAAATTCATTACTCACTTCAGCGTTTTTTCACAACATTAAATTTATACCTTCATGCAAGTAGTCAAATGAACCCATGAAAATTAGCGAAATTAATAGCTGATTGTAAGCAAGCACAGTCTTAATTTACATAAGTACGGGAAGTCGGTATTATGAGTGTAGTTTGTAAAATCCAAACTTTGCGGCGAAATTAATAGAAAAAAGTATGTCAGTAGGTCATAGTCTCCAAATGTATAATCGTACCTGTTGAGAAAAATATTTTTTAAAAAATGGGTTAATAACCAACCAAGGGATCGGATGCCAAATGGATTGTAGTGATGGATCCAGAAACTTTTGGGGGGGTGGTTTAGATGTGTAAATTGACGCATTATCAGTTTAAATTGCAAGTGAAGACCTTTTATTTTTTGAAGATCAACTTTCTCGAAGTCCAATGTTTATGTTTTTAAAAGAAATTTTTTTGAGACAAATACAGGGTGTCTCAAAAGTAAGTATACACTTTAAAATTTGAATAACAATCTAATGGCTTATTCAAATTTGTCAAAAGTTTACAAAAATATTCTATAAACTACTAGAAACAGATTACCGTCCTAATATCTTGTTGAATTTATTTATTGACAGAATGTTAGACCTCAACGTGGGAGCCACCAATTTCGGGAGATTTCAGCCACCTTTTGATGCATTCTTGCTTGACACTTTGCAATAAATCTTGTGTAACTAGTCCACATGATGCTCTAATGTTTTGTTCCAACTCTAAAAGGTTTTGAGACCGTGTGGAGTAAACTTTGCTCTTAAGGAAACCCCAAAAAAAAAGTCGCATGGGGTTAAGTCAGGTGAACGAGCGGCCCATTCTAGAGGACCTCTGCACCCGATCCACCTACGGAGAAAAAACTGATTTAAGTAATCTCTGACTTTCCAGGTGTAATGTGCAGGAGCTCCATCTTGCTGAAAGTAACAGTTTTTCAACCGAAGCATTTTTTGTCAACTTTACTCCACACGGCCTCAAAACCTTTTAGAGTTGGAACAAAACATTAGAGCATCATGTGGACTAGTTACACAAGATTTATTGCAGGGTATCGGGCAAGAATGCATCAAAAGGTGGCTGAAATGTCTCGAAATTGGTGGTTTCCACGTTGAGGTCTAACATTCTGTCAATAAATAAATTCAACGAGATATTAGGACGGTAATCTGTTTCTAGTAGTTTATAGAATATTTTTGTAAACTTTTGACAAATTTGAATAAGCCATTAGATTGTTATTCAAATTTTAAAGTGCATACTTACTTTTGAGACACCCTGTACAAGCAAATAAGCACACAAAATTACAACAGAGAAAAGCTGGTGGGAAAAGCATTTCCTACATGACCCATGGATTTGCCGCTGAGGGATAGCGTCTTTTGTTCTATTCTGTGTTCGCTATCAAACACTGATAGAAATTATTTCTGAAAAATATGCTAATCAACACCTGTAGGTCTAAAGATTCAACTCAATTCAAACATTCAATTTTTAAACTTTTATTAATGTTCGCTAAAAATCTCACACGAACACATGCAAAGCTTCAACTTTACAATTTTTAAAACTTTTATGTGTATTCTACGAAACAAAAAAATATGGCTGGAAGCCTATTATTTTGCACTTATACCCTCACAACAAGTTTCAATTTCATTACCGCTTAAACACATTTACAAAACAAAAAATTTCAACTTGGTTGTTAATTCACCTTAATTTATAAAAACTTATCCAAAATCTTGAGCAATCATCATGTTTACAACTTCATTACTTCTGTGTTGTCACATATTAATCAGAAACTAAATGGCATCCTCGCCGATGTCCAAGCAAAAATTTGTTGCATACACTTAAACTCTTGCACTAAGTTTCAAGCTTGCAATCGAATCACTACTACACACGTTCATGAGGAAAAATTTTCAAATTAAGCTAATTGATGTCAGCTTAGAAAATCTCAAGCAGTCCTCTTTATCAAACTTTAAAACAACTTCAATAGAGCTGTATTGTCACCTATAAATCTCACATTAAAAATTAGTCAAAAAATCTAAACATTAAGCTTATGAACCCACCTTATTACTAAACGCTTTCCTGCTAGCTTTCTCTAAGCGTTAAACTCGAAAGCTATCCCTCTGTTGGAAGCAAACAAATTCTGATTCTGCAACTTAGTGTTTAAAGATAGGTATAAAATTAAAGTTCTCTTTTTCGGTGAGCTCATCCGTTAAGAACTGTCCAAAGAAAACGGTTTTAGGCAAATATTAAGCAGCTGGTTTTTGATATTTTATTGTTAAGATTGTTCAAAGTCTGTGTCAGATTTGTTTCCAAAACGTATTCCCATAATTTTAAGATCAAAACATTTATCAATTTTACTGTTTCAAAGCTATCCATAAGATTTCTACATCACGTAATTACGTTTTCATCGTTTTAGACTGTCTTGGTGACTTGTGCAACGTTGGTTTAAGAGATGATGCATTTACAGATTGGTTTTCAAAAAGATGATAACAAGAATTAGTTGGTAAAGTCCCCTCAAAATTTATAATGTTCTATCTGTTATCTAAAAAGTTTGGATTTTGTTTCTAGGCAAAGATTCGTTTTTCAAAATCTTTTATAAATCAAGCACATTTCCTGTAGAACTTGGGAATGTCATTGTGAGGTCATAAAATCTTGAGTTAGCTTCCATGCAAAGCTACAGCTTTCAAAATTTTTTTGCATTTTTCATTCCAGTTAACTTACCTGGGTTAAAACAAACACAAGCTGCATTTATTCAAATTTACAGCAATAGACCGCTTTTTGTTTGTAAGCCTGTTATCACCAACTTAAAACTATTCAATCTAAGAACAATGCACACTACCACCGGTGAGGGAAATCTCGGAACCTAAGTGACAAGCCGATGCTGTTCGTTACAGCGATTATAATTATTATATGCACAAAACAACTTATGCGCAAAACAATTGCCGTTGGTGACATAAAATTGTGGTATGAAGAAAATCATATGTAAATTTGACATCATTTTTTGATTAAAGTAGCTTTAAAGACTTGAAATGTAATCAAATATTGACTTCTACTGTATCTGTTTCTTGTATACACTAGTGACATATGAATTTAAGTTAATTAACATAACTTAATGCCTTAATTCCAAATGCTTTAACGCTTCACCTGCTGTATAAAAGCTCAAAAAACTTGATAATATTATGGATCAGAGCCGACAGCATTCAACATTCAAAAGAATCAAGGCAACACAAAAACTATGTTTTGAAACAAACGTGTGTAAATTGACGTCTATTTTCAATTAAAATAACTTTAAAGACTTGAAATATTGTTTACAAATAATGATTTTTACATTATTTAGTTTAAAATTGCTACAGTTTAAATTTAACTTAAGGAAAATAATACAACTTATTGCCTTAACTTTATATGATTTAATGCTTGAGCAGACTGGTAAAAAATCGAAATATTTTTATATTCAGCTCATAAAACCTCGCAATATTATAGGTCAGAACAGGAAGCATTAAAATTGAAAAAAAATCTTGATACTCGTGCTTTGCGATCAATTTTTCTTAAATAAACTGCTCTTTATAGTAGTTTAAATCTTGTTCTTTCTAGTAATTTCTAAGGAAAACTTTAGCACATTTATTTGAAAAACTTTCAGCTCTATTAGAAACTATTTTGTTGTCGGTGCTATTAGTGAATCAAACATTCTATCTAACCGAACCACAGACTAGAAATTAATACACAAAACATCTACGCTTATCAAAAAGTTCAAAAGCTTTTACATTTCTGATCAGATATTGACGTAATACCTATTGCAAAAATCTAAACTGATGGTCCACTCTCAATAAATAATTTTCATCTAATTTTATTTCCTGACCTCCATCGACAGGAAAAGCAAACTTGTGACATTTAACATTTACACAATTGATTTCAAAACATCATCTTATGAACTTTTAAACTAATTACATCCGTTAGTAAAAATTTTTATGTAATTACTCTCGCCATGTATTAAGCTTGTGATCTTTAAATTAGTAATCCTAAAAATTGTAATAATTTTTTAGCACAAAGCCAAGATAATAACAATGTACAGCACTTGTTAAAGTTTTCATCTTCTTCATCAAAAATTAAACTCATAATTTTGAGACAAAATCACAACTTAACCCTCTGCCTACCATGGGGTCAATTTGACCCTAATTACATTTTTGAAAAGCACCTGTTGCCAAACCGTTGACAACAGCGCTATGAAACTTCATGACTTTTATTTTATATTGAAGAGGTTTGTTGACGTAAAAAATTTTTATTGTTGGACATCTTTATGATGCGCTAATAAAAAAAGCAGCATCATATACCAGTGGGGTCAAATTGACCCCAAGCAGTTTTACCAATACTGTAAGTGATCCAATGAAACATGCAAATATATAAAAAAAACCTCATTATTGCATTGCTTACGTACCGCATATACAAAATTGATATTTTTTATTTTATTATTAATAAAAGCAAAACGAGAATAAATTTGAAAACAAATACAAAAGAGGTAAATGCAAAGTAGCAACATATCAAGTTATCTCTCTGAAGATGAAGTTGGATTTTCTGGCAAATGACGACAGCGAATCGGGGCTCCGTGGTCTCCAGCCATGCTTTCATTCTTTGGAAGGGGTCGGGTAACCAACGACAACAAGACGAAACAAGCGACTCGAATTGGATTTCCACTGAAGATAGCGAAGAAGACAAGAAAGAAATATCTTTATTTGATTCATCTTCTGAAGAAGAAATGGTGACTAATCTTGTTCATCAGCTTCTGCAAACTACTTTGTTTCCAAAACCGAAACGTGGCAAAAACACCTTTTGCAAATAATGCTGGTAGAGCAGCTGTGCATGTCATTTAATAAAGTCCAGGACCAACGAGGTTTTCAAAATCTCAGCACTCAGAAACAAGTGATACTTTCACCTTATATTTGCAGTCTTCTCTATGAAAAACCATATGTCTGTGAACTAACTAATCACAAGAACCATAGTATATGGTGGCTCATGGAAACCCGTGTATGATGAAGAATTCAAAGTTTTTCTTGGTGTAGTTATTTTGATTGGCGTATTATATTAGTCCAATAATGAAAGCGTTGAACAGCTATGGAGCACACTTGATGGCTGGCCCATTTTCAATCGCACTATGAGTAGAGGAAGGTATCAACAAATTTTACGCTTTTTCCGATTTGACAATGCACATCATTCGTCTCCTGATAAGCTACAACCAAGCAGAGAAGTGTTTGAAACTTGGGACTCTTACTTGCGTGATTCCTACACCTGCTGACCAAGCATGGCAGTGCACGAGCAGTTGGTATGCTTTAGAGGACGGTGCCCTTTCAAGCAATACATTTCTTCAAAGCCAGGCAAATACGGAATAAAACTCTAGACAATTTGCGACTCCACTTGCTCTTACGTATAAAAAATGCAAATGTACATTAGAAAAGATGCTGGATCGGCCCCAGAAACTAATCAAGACACAAGAATTGTTCTTGATTTGGCAGAAGCTATTGATAATTCTTGCCGAAACATCACTTGTGATAATTTCTTCACTAATCTATCGCTTGTATAAAAACTTCTTCACAAGAATCTCACACTGATAGAAACAATGAGGAAGAGCAAGCCGGAACTCCCAACGGAATTTACAGTGGCCAAGGACGGAATGTGAAGAGCACTGTCTTCGGCTTTCAACTAGATGCAATGATTGCATCGTACTGTCTTAAAACAAATCGTGTTGTCAATATTCTTTCAACGAGCATAGTTAGCCAGAAATCGAAAGCACTTAGGATCAGAAACCAAGCATTATTTTGTTTCACAACAAAACAAAAGGTGGTGTTGGCACTTTAGACAGTATGCTGAGATCATACTCCATCAAACGCATGACTAGAAGATGGCCATTAGACTTATTCTACAATATGATTGATGTCAGTGCAATCAATGCGTTTATGCAAGGAACAAATCATAATGGTGGTTTGTTTAAATAATATTTGTGAGACGCATAAATGAAATCAGTAAGCTACGCTGCAGGACTATTATCATAGGTTGCTGTTGGTTTGGTCTTTCATTGTTGTTTTTTTTTTTTGTACAATAAAAACATTAATTATTGGATATGGATTAAACAATATTATCATTTAAATCAACCTTGTAATAAACTGCAAAACCTATGTTCGCTTGGTGCAGCAGCCACTTCTACAACTATAATTTCATTTTTTGGTTGTGACAGTTCATTATTACCAGAATAAACGATTTCTTTATTCATTAAGTGCTAAGTAAGCAAAAGTTAAAAAAGTACAGCAAAACATCTCTACAATAAGAATCCTTGACTGGGGTCAATTTAACCCCACTGGTACAAAATGTACATTTTTTTGCTGGTAGACAGAGGGTTAAAATCATGAAAACTTTTTGTATGGATAGTTAACACTCGCATTAAACAATAAATTTGAGAACTACTACAATATAATGAGCGCTAACTGAAGCAAAATGCCTACTTAATTATTCAATTCGAAATCATCAATCATCACACTTATATCTTTGACACCAAATCCCCAATAAACCTCACAAAAACCCCTTAACAAACCTCTAACCATCATGAGATAGCACCCTCTAAAATCGGACCAAATGGATCATTATATACCAATGACTTCGCAAATGTCTTTTTTGTTCGCCCAAAAAATTTGACATTGTACGTACTTGCTTTTTTTGTTTGCTTTAATGATTTTTTATGGCTCTGTTTTTTCATCTTAGCCGCATTTTTTAAAGTTATCTTTCTAAACTCATAATGTTGTCCAATGTTATATTCTTTTGCAGCTGAAGCCATTTTCTGGCATACTAAACATAGCGATTTTCTATCCTTTTTGATAAACAAGTATTTTTCTTCCGATTTCTTTAAAAGTGCTCTTTCTTTACCTCCTCAATTTTTAGCTGCTCATATTTTGCTATTTTGTGTAGTGATTGTAATAACTATAAAGCATTACTACTCTCAATAACAAAAATTTAATTCAATTAAATGGTCTACCCTGTATTAATTTAAACAACTTCAAGGCATCTATAAGGCTTTACTAAAGCTTCAATCATAACACGCCACCTTACTAGTAATAGCTACTTTGCTAGTCATACCAATCCGTCATATCAAAGATGCTTGAAGTACAGCTGAATACTAGCACATCCCAGCAATTTTTCTCGCTGTGAAGCGCTTCCTCAAACTGTGATTATTTTTTGTTACCCAAATTTTCAGCTGATTTTGCCACGAATTTCACTTTTTTTCATTATTATTTTAAAACTAGTCCGCTAGCTAATAAATATTTTCCACAGGCCAACTGTGACCCGCCGTTGGACCACAAAGGTGTAGTTTTTAAATTCGATCGTTCGCGCGATGCAAACGTGTCATATGCTGGTACAACCAGAAAGCTTTCATTTAACATTAACTAAAACTGAGATCACACAAAATATTAACTTATGCCGATCAGGAGGCAGCAGTAAGATAGGCGTTGACTTCCTTTAAGTAATGAGGCAAATAGAGATGATTTTCAGCGGGTTTGCGCTACCTTTTTTAAATTTGCAAAACTGTTGGTTATAGCAGAGGAAGCAACTTGACCGATTGGCTTTCTTGCAAAATGGTTTTAATTACATCAAAAAAAGCAATTGGAAGCGTAGTTAAGCAGGCAGTAAGCAATACATTTTTTATCCCAGCTGAAATAACTGGTTTTCACTTCTCATTGTTGTCGGTTTATTACTTCATATGAGAAATGTGTAAATTCATCAATGAGAGCAATTCAATGAAACAATTGACGATTTGGGATAGAATTATAATTATCGGTAAAGAAGCAAAGACTAGATGTAAATCTTGGCTAAAATTGGCAAAGATATGATAAAGCAAGTTATTAAAGTCGGCTGTCTCTATAGGCGATAGATTTCGTGTCGTGTACATGTGGCTTACATTCGTGGTCTGAAACCTAATTTAAGTAATTAACGCGAATAGCTTGGTGCAATTGAAGCTCACGCTAACGTTTTAGCAAGCCCCTTGCTACATAATTTTAATGCCATTACTAACTAGACACTGCAATAACGATTTCGAAACTAAATTTCAAGAAGCATATACTACAGAACATGGCAACAATTAATTACGTTTCGTTGGTTGGTAATTGCGTGTACAGTCACAAGACATTATTCATGAAAAAGCAAAACAAGACTTAAACACGCAGTTGTACGTTAGCTGCCATTCTATTTCACTTACTTTATAATTGGTATGTTGTTTGTACATTTATTTTATTCTTACGTTTAACGTTCTTCATGTTTTATCATTTGTTTATTAAGTGATTAGTGGTATTATTTCTGCGTTTTCTGGTAGAAAAGATTCAATTAATTACTGCCAAAATTAGTCAATTAATTTTAAGGTAATTTCAACCTCAGATAGTGACCACAAGTGTGACGGTCTATGCCAGTGGTTCTCAAACTTTATACAGTCTGGGCGCACTTTCAATACTACAAAGAGCAGCAGGCACACCGAGTGATTTGAAAATGGTGCGCCGTGGCGCACTTGAGCGCCACACTTACATTATGTAAATTTACGACCTGTCTTCTGCACTGCTCTTAATTGTCGAGAATTTATGAAATCAGAATCGAAAACCATGTCGTAGTCGAAAGATAGCCGCAACCCTGCATTATTTGGCAAATAACAAGGAAATTCGTGGCGTTCTCCAAAAAAAAAAAAAGTTCATCACCCTGTGTGTTACCAAGAAAGGCCGGGTTGCGGATATCTTACAACTACAAAATGGCCATTCTTTCCAATTTTATATATTCCCGAAAATGTAGAACAGTGCAACCAACAGGTCGTGTATATACAAAATGTGAGTGCGGCGCACCTAGCTAACTTCTGGGGCGCACTTATGCGCCGCGGCGCACCATTTGAGAAACACTGGTCTATGCTATGGTTTATTTAAAGCCTATAGCCACTTGTCGGTCACCAACTTCACCGAAGAGACCTGATCGGTCGAAACAATATCACTGTCTGCAATTCGCTCTAAGTGCATTGCTGGCCTCTAGTATTACTTTAAAAGAGTTTGCGACCACTGGACTGTGTGTATAATCATTACCCTAGTGGGTAAATCATCAAAGCAAACCCTACTACTAATGCAACAACCCTTTGATAGCTCATAACTCTTCTTTTGCTTGCACTAAAAATAATTCCAGTTTATCATTTGATTTAACACTAAAGCTTTTTTGTGGTTTTTATCAAATAAATTGTGTTTTGACAAGTTCCAGGGCCGACGTTTTACCCTTTTATCACCGCTGAATTATATTGTGTTATTCTGGCAATATATCAAGATAGGCGCGTAGTATACATTAAGTGTCTACCAGCAACTAAGCCAGTGGCTCCCGACCAGTAGTCCATGGACCCCTAGAGGTAGGGTGTTGCAATTTTTCCTTTATAATTTATTCTTGCTCTGCCTTCTTCAGGTTTCGAGTTCACAAGTATTTCACTCTGTTTAGGGCGAGCATAGTTACTATTTATCAGCCAATTTTTGAAAAAATGTCTTTGCCAGCATATGGTTTTGTGTAGAAACTGCACAAGTAGAAATACCACAAAATGTTTTCCTCTTTTGTAAATTTGTTCTGAAGATAAATGACCAAAATTTAACCAGGATAACAGAGATACAGGCAATTTAGTAATTTATGTTGAGAAATATTGCCTTTAGCTGCCAAAATACAAATTATAATAACAATAGAAAATGAAGTCATAAACTTTGTGAAATTTCTGTAAAACCAAACTGGATTATCTGCTAGCCATGTTTTAGTCATAAAATTTTATGTTTATAATATTTATAATCTTTTTGATGCTATAGTCTCCAGAACAAAGTTTGAAATGTTTATTAACTATGTGTTTTATGCGATTAACTCGTAAGTTAAGCAAAGTTAAGCTTAGCAAGATAGCTTATGCCACGAGTTATATGATTGATTTTTTGCTCCATAAACTCATTAAATTGTATGATTGTGGCTAAAACTTTTTATTTTTTATGCAGTTAAATCAGGAATTGTTAAATCAGGAGTTGCTAAACCATGTTAAATACGTAATCTGATCTCGTTTGTGTATATGTGGTGTTCAAGTATAACTTGTGTTGTAATCTAACCCGTAGTCTGATCTTGTTTGTGTGTATATGATATTCAAGCTTAACTTGTATTGTTGTCGTAGCGATTGGCATTCCCAGTACCAGTTTTGTTTACGCTTTATTTAGACTTTTATTTGCGATGTTTTACAGATAACCGTGCTTCAACACGCTCCCCCACGTTTGTATCTCTCTAATACAGTAAATTTCTACAACATCGGACTGAAGTGTGATTTTTGTGAGTACACGTAATTCGACTATGCATCTGTCTCAGCAGCCTCAGTGTTCCAAAGACTGATTTGATAGGCTGCTGTTATAGTGTTGTCAAAAATACTGATTTCGTTTTTTACCAAATGAGCATTCGTTGTTAACCATTCAGACGCAACAATAGCCCTTAGTTTCGGCGCCAGCTTCACCACTGTGTTCAATGCATTGTAATATTTTACAATGGCTCCTCTGGGAGGAAACCGCGTAAGAGGTGATTAGCTGCTGCATGAAACATCAGTAAATCAGGTATCGGCAGCAACAAAGACAAAATATACCTGGACATTTAAGTAGAAGTGGCCGAAAGATTACTCATTCATTTCTAGAAGTCATAAAAGTGACGAGTGTGCTAGGTGCTGTTCTAATGGAATAGGTATTAATGTAGCTCGAGGTGAAAAAACGTTCTAACAAACCACATTAGAAGTATATCAGAGAATCAAAAGAAAAATTATACAGCTGCTAATAAGACTCAGAGAATCACTAGCTTTTTGCAAAAGGAAAAGTTGAGATAGATAAAGTTATCTGTGTGGCGAATAAGTTTACAATGTGCGTGGCATAAAAGAACTTGCCATTCATTATATGCAATAGATTTTCAAAAACGGTCAGCGACATTTTTCCGGACAGAGAACTAGCCAAGAAATATTGACCTGGAAAAACCAAAACTACAAAAATCAAAAAAGATAAGGAGAATTACTTTTCGATTTTGAAAAAATCTGCGTGCACAATGTGAGTTTTAGAATGGTTATTTGCAGTTTTGTTTTTGTTTTTTCATCTTTATCCTCCTTTCACTAGAAAGTGATCAAGGTGCTACACATATGACGAATACATAAAACCATACTCGCTTTGAAGCTACCATTTTTTCCGATTGACCCTTTTAGCCTGTTGTTCAATTTGCTGTTTGAAATTCACCGAGCAGATATAATTATCGTGAAAAATCTTGTCCAAGTACACAAAAACGCAGCTTAGGTGCATAGGCGGGAATTAAACCAAGATTGTGTGATCGGGGCAGTCTCAAAAACAATGCAAGTTCTTTTCCACTCGCTAACGAAAACTGAAATTGTAGCGTTGATAATATTACGTTCAGGTTCGTGGGCAAAAAGCTTGGACAAACAAATCACTAATGCTGGCAAAATTCAACCATTTGAATTTTTATATGATGAAAGCAACGAAAGAGTTGAATATAAAATTTTGGTTGTACTTGCAAGACTTTATGATAAAAACTCCAACGAAATAAATACTAGACTTATTGATATTTCCATCTGCATTGATATTTCATAGAAATTGTTTTGAAACGCTTGATTTTAGTCAAAGGTGAGTTAGCGACAAGCCATGGGGATATTTTTTTATGCTCTCCTACAGCATATCTCACGGAGGATGGCGCTTCTTTTTTCCTCTTCTCCACTTGTTACAAAAATTTGTAAATTACAACTTATTTTAATGCTTGTGGATTTAGTTTGACATAATAAATGAAACAAAGAGTTAGCGTTTCGTTTTTACAATGTGTTTGCTTCAGAAACACTCTAGTAAGCTTAGCTACAAAGGAGAAATATGTTGTTTTCTCACATTCAGAATGATTTGCAGTGAGCGTAACATACCGTGGGAAAATGTGCTGGCTTTCATTAGTGGCAGCGCCAGCGTTATAAAGAGACAACACAATTCTGTTTTAAACCAAATGCTTGGACCTGGGATGCATTTGTCAATCTTGCTGTCGAAGCAGGGAATCTACTTTGCCAATAAAGAATCTACATCTTGACGTTTACTTTCACTTTGATAGAAGGTAAATAATATTTCCAATTAATATATTATCACAGCATACCATCATGCCTATCGTGTTAGTATAGAAACCAACATACCTCGTATATCTGAAATTAAAAACTACAACCTTACTTACTTCTTTTGAATAGTGGACACTACAGCTTTTGTTTGCACTCGGCTCAGACCCAGTGCTTAAAGAAATCAAACGTATGTGTTATTGACAAAACTAGCCTCGAGTCATTAAAGTGAATACTGTAGGCCGGGAACACCAATTTCCTTGGTTTACTGTAGGCCTAAGAAATAAGAATTTTGTTACCTGTTATAAAAGTTTTTGGCAAAACTGTGGGGCGTAGCCTATAGTGTTAAACATTATGTATAATCTTCTTTTATATATGATTATGCATACAGTGCAAAGAGATGTGCAATCTATAAAAATTTTCAAGTTTTTGCTGATATTGAATCAGAGAAAATCTTAACCCTTTTACGAACAAAGTTTTTTTCCAGAATATATTTTATTATTTTAGTCCCTCGCAGGATTGACAAATAAGCACAAAAAGAGTGATTTTTATTTTTCATAAAAGAAATAAATCAAAAATTGGGGACCTAAATATTCTAAAACATATAATCTTAATAGTATTTTACGTTAAGATTATATGTCCCAATAGCATTTAACATACAAATTCCATTCAATAAATAACAAAACAAACAGTCGACCACCTTCAAATCGCGAACAAGAAACATCTACCAAAACTTGTAAATGAGTTTAGTTATGGTTTAGTGTGAAACATGCTTGGCACAGCGGCGCCTGACAAACCGCACATACATGTACGTATTTTGCATGTTTGTCAGTCTTCGTTTACGCACATCTAGCGCACTGTCGTCTTCCTTGGCTTTCAACGGGCAGGTGGTCTTCGACAATGAAGAGCTCCCTTGCTCATTTGAAGCGTGGTCCAGCAATGCTGTTGGTTTTTCGTTTGACGCGTGCAGATTTACGCCTGATCAAAACGAGCTGCTCGGCCAAGTTCACTAAATACTTCAGCAAAGGAGTTTCTTTTTGGTTTTGACTTGGTGAAATATATGGGCACTGGTTGCAGCAGACTTTTGTTTTTTATAAAAAGCTTTCTTCCATCATTTTGTAGATTTTCGGTTGAAATCATAAACATTGGCCTTTTGATCGGTAAGATCAACCCCTGTCATAATTTGTTTGTACAAAGCAAATGCGTGGGGGCATTAAAACTGTTTCTTCGTTTCACCCTTTTGTTTCCTGTTTACGGAAGTCGTTTCTGGAAACGAGCAATTGCTGATAACAAAAACTTGTTTGGAATCCATCCATCTTGAACCAACAACACCTGAGTTTGGGGCCAAAAATCCACTCTCTTCCTTTTGTAAACTTTCTCTCTTTTCCAAATGTGTAAACTCCCTTTTCCAAACGTTTTGTAAACTTGGGAACTTTTTTACGTGACTTGATCACTATGCCGACAGTGAAAATGGCAAAGTGTGAACAAGGCTGACACTAGTAAAAAATCTGTCAAAGAACAACACCATATCAGAAATTTTTATTGTTGAGCATAATTTAGTTACACCCCTCTCTCCAAAAACTCCTTCAGAAAAGTCATTATTTTCAGTTTTTCCAGCATAGATATTCAGATCAAAAATGTACTCAGTTCGTGCATCACTCCTTTGCCACACTTTGACTTTTTATAGGTTTCAAAGATAAGTCATGTTTTAGTACTGACCGCCCTTTGAATTTGAACATTGACTCGTGAATACTGTGATGGGAGCTTTCACTCATAGCACTTGAGAAAGTTTGTTTCATGCAGTTTACTAATTCTTCGATGTAATACAGTTTTGTAGCATCGCCAAGTTTTTCTGGATAGTTCAAATACAATTTTAACCATTTAAAAAAGTATGAAATACGTTTTCTCATTTTGCACTACAAAAAATAGCAATGAGATAATTAGTCCCATTATAAAATCCCGATAAGACAATATGTCCCAATTACATCTAATGTAACTAATATGTGAAAATCATTAAGCTATAATTATCGGAATTCAATTACAATTGAGATACACTCCCCTTGAACAGTTTACAAAAAAATCTTACCGCAAATCTACAACTACAACTCACCGGTTCTAAAGACTGAAAAATGGCTTTTGAATAGGTAAGACTAAACGGCAATAATTCAAAGAAAGATGCAATTACGTAAAATTTTATCACGTGGCAAAAAGCATAGTGCGTAGTTATACCACTGGAATAAAAAGCTGTTAAATTTAAATGTGTGTTTATTCCAATGGTAGCTTCAAAAATCCTTTTGGGACGTATTGTTCCGTTGGTAGTGAAAAAAATTAAATATTTTGGGTCTGGCATTTAGCCTTTACTTTGCGGCACACGAGGCAATCATTGATGACCTTTCGAATTGTGGAAGATGATTTTTCAATTCAAAAGCGCGCTCCGTGACGGTATGACAAACTCCACCGTGCCCGCATTTTGTATGAAACTGCAAAACAAATAAAGTTGTTAAATTCGATCTAGCAGGAAGTAACACCGGACATTTAAAGCTGAGAGAAGTAGGTGCATTCCTCAAACGTCCCTCCATAACAATTAAGTCATTATCAAGTTTGGGAGATCCCTTCAACAGAGCAAGACTGCAGTCACTCCTCTTTACAGTTGCTTTGGTCTTTAAAGATAAATGAAGAGCCGGAAAAAATTTGCGTTGCTCATAAGCAATCAGAACTCTTTCAGCATTGTCCAATTCACTATATGTTAATGGACCTGCAGATCAAAGTGTTTCTTTGCAATGTTTATTGGTCAAGTAAGCACAAAATCTTAACAGCCACGATGTTGTTCCTTTTAGTTTGTGCAATGAAGAAAAGCTTGGTACAAGTCTGTCAACTGGTTGCAGATCATTCGATACCAGGGTTTTGATTGCCGTTACCGTAGGTCACTGCTTCACGTTCTCTTTCGGAACAATTTCTGAACATACAGTATATCCTCAGGCCAATTTGTATTGGAGTCGCGCAGGAAATCAGGTCCGCTGATCTAGTAGTTTGATTTAACGAACCCTTTTACGCTTAAACCCCTGGAAACTTCATCTGCCGGATTTAAAGCAGATGGCATATATCTCCAATCTTCTACAGGATCGCTATGCCTTTCTATTTCTGCAAGCCTGTTTGCAGTAAAAACCGGAAACCTTTTGGTGCGATTCTTAATGCTGTATAAAGTGGCAGTAGAATCACACCAGTAATAAGACGACCCAACCGGCAATGACAACTTTCCAATTAAACAATCGCGTCGAACTGAGACTACTACAGCAATAAGTTCTAATTGTGGAATAGTTCTGTTTTCCTTAGCTAAGTATCCCTTTCCCATGAGAAAGGCTACCTTAATTGATCCAAATTCATCCACTGTTCTTTTATATATAAAACACTGCTCCGTAAGCGTAGCTAGAGGCATCTAAGAAATGATGAAGTTCATAACTCACCACACCTTCAGAAGCTAAGCTAATGCATCTGTCAATATGCACACCCATCAATTCTTCCAACGAAGCCATCCATTTCTTCCAACGTCGTTGTTTATCTTCGGAAATCTCTTCATCCCAATCCTGTTCTTTCAATTCTCGCAGCCATAGTTTAGGAGCTGTGAGTATAGGTGCTACAAAACCTAGAGGATCAAAAATAGAAGATACCATAGAGAGCAATCCGCGGCGAGTAAATGCTTTAACAGATGGGTCTACCTTCATTCTGAATCGATCTGAGCCAACGTATCATTTCACGCCTAAGACCCTATGCATCATTTGTGACTTATCGGAGATGGGTTTTGATGAATCCATTCTTGGCATATCCGAGAAATGTTTCATCACTTCGGATTTGTTTGACAGCCATTTATGAAGTGTAAATCCAGCCTTAGACAACATTTTAATGACTTCACGACCAATCTTTACGGCTTTGTTGATTGAAGAGACGGAAAGGAGAAAATTGTCAACGTAAAAATTACGCCGTACTGCCGTAACAGCTTCGTCGCTAAATTCGTGTCCAAATACATCTACCGCATGTAGCAAAGCAAACGAAGCGCAACTGGGCGAAGATTTTGCCCCACAAATGTGTACCGTCATACAGCATACCTCTGGAAATTCGTCCATGTTTCCTTCAGGCCACCATAGAAACTTAAGAACGTTCTTATCTTCTGGCTCCACTTTTACCTGGTGAAACATCGATTTTACATCAGCTACCAAGGTAACCCTTTTTTCTCGAAATCTCATTAAAACACCCACCAGAGTATTGGTCAGATCTGGACCTCTAATTAAGGCTTTGTTCAAAGACGCCCCATTATACTCTGCTCCGCAATCGAACACAATACGTAACTTATCGGGCTTCATCGGGTTTACCACGAGGTGATGGGGAAGAAACCAGGATAATTTACTTTCTGTCACCCCTATTTTCTCAGCACAACCCTCCTCAAAATATGAGGCCATGACCGCAGAATATTTTTCGTGCAAAGCTTTATCTTTGGCAAGGCGTTTTTTTAAACACATAAGACGCATCTCAGCTACCTTACGATTATTAGGTAACTGATCTGTACTACTCTCCCAAAGTAGGGGCAACTGAAAGTGGCCGTTGACAATCTTAACTTTGTCCTTTATCATTTGCAACGCGATTCTGTCTTCTCTGGACGTCTTTAAAGAGCAGCTACAATCGTTTGAGGGTTCAGGAAAATCTAATGGACACGGATCATCTCTTAGTACATCAATCGAAACATTCAGAGCGGCATTATTTGAAACATCGGCAAGACCCACAGTTACATTGGCGCCATAGAGGACCCAGCCAAGAGGAGTACGAACTGCATCCGGGGCCTTAGCTGGTCCTATCCTGCATTCTAAAGGCTGAAATACCCTTTCACAATCAATTCCGATCAACAATCCAACTGATTTGTCCGTTATCTGGGGAAGCTCCAAGTCACGCAGGTGATTCCATTTTAGTAGGTTGGTATTCGTCAAGTTAAGATACTTTTCAATGGGCATACGATCAACCGACATCACATTATATAAATCAATTGGTTGACCACCACCTAAAGCGCGTACGCGTAGGTCTACCAGTTTTCCACTAATGCAATTTCCAGATTTAGGAGCACTCATAGTTCTAATTTGAAGATCACAATCTCTACCCCCAGCTTCCAACGCTAATAGTAATGACGTAGAGCAAAACGTTTGCTGCGACCCAGTGTCCAATAAAGCGTACGTTTCTCTTCGGTGCTCTCCTCAAATTATCTCCTCAAGTAAAATAGGCGAAAGAGGTAAAGATTCATCAAGTATTTCTTCTGTTCTCTTGTGCGCACTCAGTACAGTGGTGATAGACTCAGAGTTCAGTCCCACCAATGATTCTTTGTGCAATAATGAATGATGGTTAGGAAATTTGCATCCCTTAGCCTTACAAGTTATCTTACTGAAACAAGAGCGCGCTTGGTGGCCAGGGTTTAAACAACGAAAACAAAGTCTGCGTTTTGTGACGAACTCCATACTCTTGAAGTGCCTTAACGTGGCAAACTTAGGGCACTGAGTAAGGTGATGTGGTTGATAACAAAACTCACACGGCTTACTTTTAGGTTGAAAGGCTTTGGCTTCCGCTTCTTCTAAAGCACCCACACTGGAGTTTGACACCACTGCACGCTTTGACTTGTCACTTTCTTCAATTCTATCTCTACTTCCAGGCCATTGGGCATGGCCAAACACTGAACAAGCTTTATCTGCTTCTCGCCGAACGAACAAAGCTAAGTCACGAAACGTCAACTCTTGTTTGGTTTCTCGAGTAAATGAGAATGACCATTCTGCCCAATCTTCTCTTGTCTTGTCTGGCAGCTTATCAACGATCCTTCTCAGGGTACCCAACGAATTCAAACTCGAAAAGGCTTCGATTCCCTCGATCTGAAATAGCGCTTTATCCATAACTCCTGCGAAGTCTTTTAATCTTTCACTGTCCCTTGCTTTAACTCTACCGAACGACAGCAATAGCTCCTCGCAGCGATTGGCAATGACTAAGGGTCTACCAAAAAGTTGATGTAACTTAGCCCAAGCTCGCTCAAACCCTTGGTGAGTTCCTAAGTAATGGTCAATCATTTTCTTCACATTAAAATTGCAATATTGCAATAAATATGTCATTCTCGCATTGTCAGAAGCAACTCTATTAATGATATGAGTTTGAAAACTTGAAGCGAACGAAATGTAATTTAACGGATCTACGTCTAAGGTTACAATTTGTGGGCGCGGTGGCGGGTAATCGTATGGCATTGTGGGTGCAGTTGCTTGCCTTGAACTGAACCCGTAATTAGGTGCTTCATATATTCTGGCAATGTTATCTATGTTGGGCGTGTTCAAGACCTCGGATCTATACAGATGGGGTAGCCCGAAATGAACCTGGGTTTGTTCTTGATTTTCTTGGGCACAATAGATTGGAGGGTCCCCCAAGTTCAACCTTTGCAAGGAAGAGGGTCGAATCTTTTGAACGCCTTCTTGGCAAAGTGGTTGCTTAACATAGTCACTACCGCTATCATGACTTCTACGCGGCTTTTCCTTCTTAGATGGTGGACAAGGTGACGAGACCACATCCCAAGCTTTAGCTCTCGCCTCTGCCAGATCGATTTCTTGTTCAATCTTTTTCATTTTCAGATCATTTTTATTTTTTCCTCTAACTCTTTTACCTCTCCCTCCGCCCTCTTACGTACGGCATCGGCTTCTCTTTTTGCGGCTTCTGGTGCCCTGCGGGCCGCTCTCTCGTCTCTTTGCTTGCGTTGCTCAAGTTCCTTCGAGAATTGTGCCATTCTCAAATCAAAGTTATCTTTCCTTTTTGAACTGGTAGCGCTTTGACTGGCACTATTTGAGCGGCTAACAGAACTAGCTTTATTATGCTTATCCATCCTAGTTCTGAAACTTTTGTTAACGTTCCTAAGCGTCCCAGCCGCCATTAAAAGAAGCGTTAACAATAAATGTCATAAAAATATCAAAAATCATACAAAAAAATTACAACAAAATGAAATCACTGCTGGACACCTCTGTGCCATTCTGCAAAGCAGTCTTTCTTGCTTGTTTGGCACAGATACAAGTTGCAACTATTGCAACGAATGCAAGTACGAGAGTCAATTTTGCGTTTGGTGCAAAGCTTGCACTGTGCTCTTTCTTTGAATGAAACTCTAGTTACATGATGCTCACTAGAGTTTTGCATTGGCAGTCTCAAGGATGAAGATTTCCTTAGTCGTTTGCGACATGAAAAGCTTCCTATCAAATCCATAGCGACACTACGTTTGAAGTCCTTAAGTGTCTGCAAACACCTGCTGTGTAACATGTTTTCCTCCATCAGTTTTGTATACACAATAAAAACATTTACAAACCCAATGTCAATAAGGTCAAAAAACAGGCGAAGATAGAATTTTTGGGGGCACTTTCGATCAATCTCAGATGATACTTTTAACTAATTCTAAACATCTGTTCCTTTCATTCCCTGATTGTACGCTTTTACAACAACGGGACATGGTACAGTGACTTTCTCTTTTTGTCCTTTGACCAGTCGCTTTAATATTCACTGTAGGCACACATGCGTCTATAGTGGAAAGCAGAACAACACCTTTAGTGTTCATCCATTTTACAAGGTGTAGGCCTTGAGGTTTTCTTCGGTTGATCTCTCCTCTTGCCATGTCTTTGTCTTTTTTTATATCTTTTGGCATGCCTTTTTTGTTTTGCCAAACAGTCCAACAGCAAAATATTTTTTCTTGTTTTAGCTTGTGTACAAGGGCTGGTGATGTAAAAAAGTTGTCAAAGAACAACCTTACATTTGCACCCACCAATGACCTTGAAAGCTGGATTATGACATTTCTACCCAAGCTTCCCACATTGCTTTCCTACTTACCGCCATACAAATCAAAACTGAATAAGATATCCAGTAGCAGAGTCATTGCGACACCACATTTCGAATCCTCGTTTGATAGGCTTAATGGGCATGTATTGCTTCATAGCATGCTGCCCTTTAAATTTTACCATATGCTCATCTATATCCTGCTAGGCAGTTGGGCTCATAGCATGTGAAAAAGAATTGTTAAAATGCATTATTACAGGTCTCATCTTTCAGGCTTTATCTTTTGTATCATGTGACTGTTCGTTGTCACAAAAGTTTAATGTTGTTTGTATCTCAAAAAAGCGGTCACGAGCATTACATTAGAAACCACATTTATCCCAACACTAAAATCTTAATCCCGTAGGCACGAAACTACAGTATATGGTAACCCATAAATGAGGTAATGCCGATAAATGCTTTTTTCTCCTCCAAATTAATCTGAAAGACTTTTCCTTTTTGTTGCATGCACAACTGACTCTGCACAATCACGGACTCGAATATTGAGATCTGTCACATTCAAAAACACATTTGCAGGTTGTGGCTCATGATCATATTCCAAAGCACCAGATAAAGTACAGACAGGAATATCAACAGTATTACTGCCAGAAGTTATTTTTTGCCAAGAAAATATATAGTCTAATGGGAAAGAATCAATTGGAATTTGTGTGTTTGCTCGAGCATCATCAATAGTAACCAAAACCTCATTTTCAGAGCCTGCTTCTGGAGTAGCTTCTTGAAGAAAAACAATGTCATCTTCATCAATAAGATCATCTCCATCACATGAATCAGAATTATCAGCTTTAGTTAGTTGGACTACTTGATCAATACCTGCAATGAATTCTCTTGATCTGACTTGCCTGTTTGACATCTGCATATAATATAGTGGTTGTGAAAGTACATATAAAACTGAATGGGACTAAATAGTCCCATTGCCTAATACAGTATGAAAATTGCATAAAACATGCAATCTATCAAACTATGGTTGAGAGTGTAACTAAAATACATTTCACACCTAACAACAACTATTTTACGCTAAAAGACATGTTTTACGTAAATTTAGGTATGTTTAAAGTTACACAATATTGAAAATCAGTTTCACAAACTTCACTAAGCTTTAAAATTTATGACTCAGCACTTTTAAAACTTTAAAAGCATTTTCTGGATGCAAAATTAGTCTCAAGAAAACATTAAATAATTAAAATAATCTGATTGGGACATGCATCCAGCATTAGGCAAAAATTTCAAATAGAATTAATTAGTCCCATCGGTCTGTAGGAGTTAATGTAGTGCAACCGTGCTATGATATAATAATTACCGAAAAGTAAACTTCCGAGGATTTTCAAAAAAACCTTTACTCCATTTTCTAAATTTGGTTAAACCACATAAACAAATCACTCAGAAAACAGGAAACTTACCGTCAGTAGCTCCAAAGGTGGCTCAAGCGGATAGAATTATTGAGACCTTTGCATTAAGCAAAACGTCGTTTTTCTCCCACGAGCCAAAATAATGTATTATTAATTGATGCATAACTCTTTAGCAAAAGCTTTTTAAAGTTGTTGCTGCATTTTAGGCTGAAGGAGTAATGTTGCATAATCTGCCTGATGCAATTAACCATCGGGTTATTAAAAAATTTCTGGGATTTTTTATCCCCGTTCGATCTGCTTGGATTTGCTTAAAGTTTTGTGTAAGGGAAAAAAGATAAGCAACTACGTGATGAGAATTTCAATGTTGAAAATGAAACATAAGGATGTCTCATTCAACAAAAGACCAATTTACCTCCTGCTATTGCAAAGGGATCTTTGAATAAGTTGACTTCAAAGCAAAAAACCAACAGTAGCTTGTTAATTGACCGCAGAAGCCTACTTATCCCAATGAATAAATCCGTGAATTTTGAGTAATATTGGTTGGAACCTTCAAAAAATTTATCAAAAAATGAATTCTCTAAACATTTTCGAAATGTAGCGTACCACTTAAAAACACTTACAAATGTGGTACCTGCACTTCACAAAATTTCAATTTCTAACTTACAAAAACTAAGTCCTTTGGCACATTTTGACTGTTCTTTCTCAACAGCATGGCTCTTTGGCAGTATCCATCAAAATTTTTAAAAGTATTTATCTAAAAATAAGTCCATAAATCTTGAAGATGTAGCCAACCCCAAGCCAAAAAATTGGTGATCTCCTTAAACAAAGAGGAGGAGCTGAAGATAGTTCTGTTTTATTTTTTGCAACATAATATTTGTGTCAAGCTACACGTCATCTAATTCTTGAAGCAATTTTCTTTGCAATTGGATGAAGCCGTTGCAGCCGCCTGATTTGATGTTTTTAACCTCTGATGGGGGCATCAGTAATGTTTTTAACCCCCATCAGTGATGTTTTTAACATTACTGATGGGGGCATTGCCACTGCAATTACTTTACAGCGACTGCTTCATTTCGGATTATTTTTCTCTTTGCAAGGCTGCATTTATGCCAGTACCAAGCAAGATGTGCGCAGTCAGAGGAATCAGCTCATCCTTACAGTTACAAAAAAGTTGTTAGTATCGGTCCTAATATGTAATAGCTTAATCCTGAAAATGCTTATAAGTCATTTTGGCGACCTCCCACAACTTTGATAAGTGTTGACGGACTGGCTGAATTTAACGAATAAAAGGTCTAAGCTATGCTTTATTAAAAGCCTCTAGCTTCTTATTGGTCACCAACTGCACTGAAGAGACCTGATAGGTCGAAACAGTGTCACTGTCTGCAGTTTGCTAAGTGCATCGCTAGCCCCTTGCATTGCTATACATGTAAAACCTTGTGACCACTCGGCTGTGACAGCACTATTGTTCTAGCAGTTGTTAGACTTAGTGCACCTGCGACAACCGCCACTCATTCACGAGTGATACGGCTTCGCAGAGGTTGACAGACCATCCACTACAGTGGACCCAGTATTAGGTCCCACAAGTGTGGCGGTCTAAGATATGCTTTATTAAAAGCCTCTAGCTTCTTATTGGTCACCAACTGCACTGAAGAGACCTGATAGGTCGAAACAGTGTCACTGTCTGCAGTTTGCTAAGTGCATCGCTAGCCCCTTGCATTACTATACATGAAAGTCTGTTTAGTTTAAGAACGCCTATGGTGAAAACAGGGTAAATAAGATGTTGTCAAGGACTCGAGATACTGGGGACGTATGTAGTGGCTATGTTTAAACAAACGTGAATTTTTGCTAAAAGTAATTCTATATCATCTTATACTGTATCAAGTTGCAACAAGCGATTATTGATTTAAATGTTTTTTAAGCATGCTTTTTTTTGTCTTGACTCGTTTTAAAAAGCAGTGTTACGTCATAATCTCAAATGACATTCCAATGCTTGTCACTATGTAGTGATAACAGCAGCAGGCGGCAAAATTATCGAGCACCATTTTGATAGCGAACACAAACAGTAAAGCCCAGGGGTGGGCAAACTACGGCCCTCCAGAGCATTTTGTGCGGCCCGCGAACACTTGTTGAAACTTCGTCATATATAAGTTAAAATGACAAGGAGAGGAACGCTTGCCGTATTTAAGAGTCAAAAACTTTAGAAGCCATCAGAAGGAGGGCAATTGTTAGCTCCCACAGACGCATTTTCCGTCTAAGCAAAAGGCAATGACCTTTTTTTTTTAGAGACACCATCGCTTTTGCGCCCTGTAATACGACATGGTTAGGACATATCGCAAAACTTTAAGCTAACGCAAGCTCTTTCATTGCATATAGCTGTACAAAACTATAAGCATTGGCTTTCGACCACTCTTAAATGGTCATTGCGGCTCTCCGACTAAAAAATTTGCCCACTCCTGGTAAAGTCCATTACTGATGTTTGTAACTGATACTTTCTTCACATTGATACAAAACACTGATCTTCATTTAAAATAATACTGTAGGTCTGGATTAGAACAAAGTTAAACGTAATAAAATCCTAAGTTTAAGGAAAAATCAAAATTAAACAATAGCATCAGATCAAAAAATTGAAATTAAAGCGAACGTTCTTGTTTAAAAAGAACTCAATAGGCGCCTATTGGTATAAATTATATGACTTTGGGGAAAGGCATGGCTACTTTTCATGCTATGGCTAAATTAAAGCGAATAGCAAGGCCAAAGAACTTAACGTCACAAATATAAATACAAAAGGCTGCCCACCAAATTGTCAAATGGGCCTACCACTACATAACTTATTTCTTTATTAGCCAAAACGATCACCGTTTGGACGCTGCCATTAATTTTGACTTTGTTTCATTCCCCCTTACACTTTTAAAAAGTTCGAATTATATTTTGTGACATGATTCTTTCTTTTTGAGTACTACCAGTCTTGATTTATTGACCAACATGATCATCATTGCGTACGTATGTGTACAGGAGCTATGGCCTATATTTTGTAAAACATTTCGTTGCTGCTCTCTCAAATGTTTGTGCGGTGAAGCCGGCGCAGCTGCATTAATTGATACGATTTAATTGGGCGCAGGTCATGGCATGCCCTCCAGGGATAAAAATAGCACCATGGTCAGGAGAAACATTTTTCTATTTTGGTTAATAATAGCTTTTCAGAGCTACCGGAAAAAAATTTGAAAAAAGTATAGACTCTTATAATTCTTCTGAGCACAGTAAACAAGGAAAAACGAACATGCAACATAATGCGTAGCCAGTACAGACTTAACAAAGTTTGAGAGGAAATCAAAAAAACACAACGTCACGGTGTCAAATCGCTCAACATGCAAAATATTATTGGTATTTTGCTTTATAATAGCCTTATAGAGCTACCGAGATCAAGCTTTAAAAATTGGGGAAAACAAGGACTCATTTAACTATTCTGGGCTCGCCAATCAGTGACAAAAAATTATGCTACATAATGTGTAGCCACCAAGAGTTTGAGGAAATATAAAAAAAACATTATGCCTGTGTGAAATCGCGCCAATTGAAAGAGATTATATCACAAATGTGTTTCCTACTTCCAAACTAAGGGAAACGCAAGGTTCCTTGGGTTTACGTTTGCAATAAACAGAGCACATAGACCTAAGGCATAGCCAGGAATTTGACATAAGAGATTTTACTAGGAAAAGGAGCGCACCAAGTCGTGAAAATCTTATGCGCAGAAAAAACAAAATTTCCGTTACTGTTCACTCAAGTGCTCGATAGGTGAAGCCGGCTTGGCCGGCTGAACCGACATTCTTTATGCCGACGTTACTGATGGGAGCCCTGCGAGCGACACCTTCATATACTATAAAGCAAGGATTTCTTCTTTTGCTGATATGCTGTCTGTTGAGATTTCTGTATCTATACTATAAAGCAATGTAATAAAATTCCAAGCTTAAGAAAAAATCAAAATAAAACCATAAACCTAACAATTTGTAAAAGTGAATTTCGAGAGAATTTTTGTTTGAAAATAACTCGGCCTGTTAGGCTCCTATTACAATATAGTGAACAACTATGGGGAGGGCATAGCCACTTTTTACGGTTTGCTGGAAACAAAGCAAATAGCACAGCTAAAGAACTTAATACCACAAATGAAAATATAAAAGGGGCTGTATCAAACCGTAAAATAGGCATACCACTCAATTGTTTATTTCTGTAATTGTCGAAAAAACTACGATTTGGCCGCCACGACCATTTTTGACTGTCGTAATTGCAACGTCATCGCAATCGGACAAGGCATCGGTGATCATCTAAAATGATCCGCAGAAAAACATGGAAGAAATATTTTCGATTTTTTCTTCGTAATTAATCTTAATGGGTACTTGCTTTCAGTACTGAGATGGTCCCAGTTATCCCCTCACCTCAAACTCCACGCAGATGTTTTGCGCAAGAGTTTCTACAATGTTATTTGCAAGACGACACGGAAATACCTAAAGACCTGAGGGGGCTAGATGTGCTTTGTTTAATACAGGGTGACTTTTTTATTTGCAAACTTGACCGAGATTATTAGATTAGTTGCTTCTTGTTGCAAAATAAAATTCTGCCTAGATAACCTTTGATTCTTACTGCAGCCTGCCATTCTCCAAACAAATTTACTCTACATTGCAAGACCACAGTTCATGCGTAATAGCACTAATTTAGATGAAGGAAAAAGTGACTAAACATGAACGAGGATCTGGGAGTTTTGCTCTCCCAGAGTTTGATTTTGTTCGTACAAAATATTTTCCAATCAGATAGTTTTCAATGTTAACAGGCGTGTTTTTAGCTGATAGAAACAGTTGCTACGGCTAATGACAAGGCTATTAAGGGTAAACGCTCATCCACAACCCTACAGGCAAATCACTGATTCTGTCTTTGTTGGCTCTTTAAGTTTGTATCAAAAAAATCATCAAGCTGTAAATTTGACCGTTGATCAAGAGATCAAAGCTTGAGTGCCAACATTAAATAATGAAAATGACTCAAGCTTTAAAAAACTTAACTGAGAAGATGAAATGCTATCATAAATATAACCTGGAAAGAAAAAGTGTAGAAAAAGAAATGAAAAATACCGCCGAGTTCAGAAAAATTTAAACAAATACTGATGTTTGGTCGGCATTAATTGTGGTGAAAAATAAAGATAACAAGGAATTTATTCTTTGCACAATATTAAACTGAAAAGCAGCTATAATTGATAGAGACAAGATTTTGGCGGAAAAAAAGAAGAAACGGAAAGAGAGAGAAATAAGATGTAAAAAAAATCAATAAGAGCAGCAAGCATGGATATTTTTTTACAAGAATGCTCTGAACACAAAAACGGCATAATCAATGCGTTAAAAACTGGGTGCACGTTTATAGTTTGAGATGACTTTGCAGAAACATTTGAACTCACATTGTTGTATTTAGGTGACGACGACTGTCGCAAGGGTTTAAAATTTCGTAAGCTAGCGATTATCTCAAAGCTGAATGCGTAGCGAATTCGTGATACCATTAAGATATTCCTTCCGCATAAGTACAGCAGATTGCTATAGAATTTTTTTCTGATACAGCATTGCTTTACCGAATATAAATTTCCACTAGAAATAAATCTCTTTGTATTTGACAGTAGATTATTTTATTTTGCTATTTTCATAATAATGATTCAACAGTTACGTTATAAAAAAAATGTTCTTGCAAGCAATGTTCTGGGAATAAAGCTAGTAAATTAAATTGGTAAAGAAAGAAAAGTTTAAAAAAGCTTAAAAACAATTCTTCTAATACAATTTTCAATACGCAGCAGCTAATTCGACTGCAATGTGTTCAGTTTGCAATTATTGTTTTTATTTCTTTGGCATTAAATCTCTAGTTTCATTTAACACTCCTGTTAATGACGTACTATCAAAATCTCATAGACCAAGGTTGGCCAACAAACTTGCTCCACACAAGTACCACACATGACAAAAACCAAATTTGAAATAGCCACAATGAAATCTACCTTTCTAAACTGACAACTGTTTAGAAAGGTAGATAGAAAAACCTACTTAAGTAGTATACTTAAGCAGACTACTTAAATACGTTTTTCTGTATAGAGCTACTTGTGTAGTTTTAGTTTTTAAATAGTCATTACTTTTGCTAAAGCAGATGTTAAAATTTGATGTCTGTTGAATCGGAATGCAGTATGCTGGCACAAAAAACAGCTTTGAATTCAAGTTTTTGTTTTCTGAAAACTCTCCATTGAAGTAGGTTATTTTTGATTCAGATTTTGAAAACCAACAAGTAGATCAACTACTGCTTAATGCTAATTAGGCGAGATACTCTGAGTTATTATCAGTGGGGGTTGTTTACAAATATCAGTTGACGCTTTTTTAGCCGATTTTAAATTTCCTCCCCTCTTGTTACACATAACGACAATTCCGGTAACCCCCTCGTGTGACACGTCATACAAAAAAATTAGGCTCAGGAAAACTTTACGTTTTGATTTTCTACAAAAACCTATTTGATTAAACGGTTAAAAACTTCTATTTCAAAATACCACAGTTCTGTTTATAATTCAGGAGCCACCTTACGAAAATGCTCTTTTTGAGAGTTCTGAGTAAAATTTGACTTATTTATACTACTTGAATGTGTACATACTACACATTTTTGCGAAGAATTTATTACCGTTACTTCACTGACATATTTGCTGTTTACTAAAAACTTATTTTTTAAGCCACACTGTATCTCATAACGTGACGTTATGCATAAAACTCACTTTCTTAATTACTAACAGTAATGCAGAACCTTATTATTGTAAATTGCAATTGAAGAAAGTGAGGTTAATATCATTGTGAGTTGAAATATATTTTAGATCACATCATGCTCCCACCATAATTTTCTTTTGATGACGTCACAGTTCATGTGATTGTTTTGTCAACCCTGAGATCCATCTAAAAATTTACTGGTTACAATTTAGGCAAAGAATTTAATCTTGCATGTATAGTGCAATTGAGAATATTGTAATATATTAGGTAAATGTTTCAGGTTTTTCAATATAAAAATTTTGCTCACAATTAGTAGTGACACTTGGGTATCTTAGACCTATCCAGCATAGAATTTTTGAAAAAATACAATTTTCACTTTCGATGCAATTGGGATTATGTAATAGACCTACCAACCTACAACCTCTCTTTTCAAAGAACAGTGGCCATGAAATGAAGCGTTTGATTTGACAGAGGTTGAGTTGATATTTTGTTGGCCATCCATGACTTTTAATTACCATTTCGTAGCGTCAAGATGGTGAGTTGACTAGTTTTGTGAGCTCTTCCAGTGAAATTACTGTAACACAATATACTGAAACTCGGAAGTGTGTAACCATTTACAATCAAATCCAACCACAGAGTTGACTTCAACAACCCACAAATTTTCACCAGCTCTCCTGACAAATCTAAACTCCTCATTCCAGAATCTCTTTACGTTCAACAATTGAAACCTAGTTTAAATTTAGACTCCAAATCCTTTCCTCTCCGTTTATTTAACACGTGACCATCGCTTCTTGGATGCTCATTTTTTATGTCAGTATGGCGTAGTTGCTAGTCCACCTGTTTGAGGTACATTATTTGCGTTGAAAATGGCACCAGTTGAGGGCCGAAACGTTCGCAGTATGTTTTTAACAAATTATTTGGCTGTTATTTTTGGATTAAAAATGGCATTGAAGTGGTATAGTTTTGCCAGTGATAAAGAATAACTATATAGGCTAGGCTAGGCTACTAAATTTGCTAGCTCCCCGAGGCCTACTGCCATTCTACTGGGCTGTCACTAATTGCCAAACGTGTTGCCTTGTACTACGGCGTATACTTTGCAATAACCTAGCCATACGACTCTTTGGGTCAGGGACGTGTGTTGTACAGTCTTCACCGCAATAGATTATGGTTGATAGCCTCTTATAGCCCAGAGGTAAGATGTGTAAAATTACTTGCAGGAGTTGTAATTTGTTGTACGGTATATGAAAACTAGAATTCCAAATCAAATAGATTGATATCTTCAGAAAGATGACTTAAAAAGCCTTAGATTAAAGCTTGAAACGTTTTGGCTTTCCAGACTGTTCGCATTGCAAGCGTTTATTAGAAATAGTACAGTTTTAATTGAATACTGTGAAGAGCAATCAGAAAAACGCAATCATCCAGTCTGCAAGTATTATTACAGAAAATTGACTGATGCACAGGTTTTCTGCGAAAATTTTTGTTAAATTGTAAATTGCTCAGCAGCGGCGGTGATGTCCACTCGCATTTCACTTTCCTAATCATCACCGTCGACGACGATGCGGCGGCTGCTGAGCAATTTACAATTTAACAAAAATTTTTGCAGAGCATTTCATGGTTTAGAAAAAGAGACAAAATATTTTCAAATTTACTTTTAAATAACTGAATAATTTTATTTTTTGAATATTTTTAGAATAACTGAATATTTTTAACGTACAGTCCCAAAAAGTTTGACATAACTTCAAAAATGTTTGACAAAATACTGTATGTCGAGAGCTGGAACCTTTTGATTTAATTTAAATTGAATGCAATAAAAATATTTGATTTAATAAATGGTGAGAAAGACAATGTAAAAAAATGCGAGCTACTTGATAAATATTACGTGACTTGTTTACAATTTTTGTTTTGAACTCAAAAATAGTATCCTTATAAATAGATTATGATGATTGATGACTTTGAATAAAAGTAGAAATTGTGTTTCATTAAGCGTACATAATATAGTAGTAGTTTTTAAATTGAGTGTTTGATGCAGGCGTTTGATATCAAGATAGTATTTTTTCATGATTTCAAGTTCGTATGTTGTTTTGCATTTTTGCCTCAAAGCTATGAGTTTAATGTTTGGTGAAAATTTTTATATTTTTGATAGACCTAGATATTTTGTGTATTAATTGTACATAACTGAGTTAGAAACTCAAACTTGATATTTGGTGAGTGTAATAATTTAAAATCTGAAAATATCTGGTGTTGAAAGCTGCAAGTTTAATGCTTGATGGTAGAAATTTATATAAATGTTTACAAAGATTTTTCTACTGGCTGTCATAATTACAACCAAATAGTGTGAACAATAATAACTTTAATTGGAAAGAATAAATTTACTGAATAGAATTTTAAAGTAATTATTCTAAACGAATCACCAAACTTGACTTTTTTGTTACATAGGTTTGCACATGTGGTGGTGATTAAAGCTGAAAATGTTGTTTCATTTTATGAAGTGCGTGGAAACCTACATGTAATGTTGTTGAAGGGTGATAAAGTGATTGAACGTATTTACAGACATAAGCTATCGAATATCAGGAGCACTATTGACGATTTTTTTGCAACTGTAGACCTATTTGTATGACCAAAAGCCTCTGGTGGTGTGTATGTTGCTCGGTCCGATAAAAGTACACTCTGAAAAAAAGCAAACCAAAGTCAACTGCGCTCTCCCACCTCGATTTCTTGCGAGCAAAACAAGAGTTTCTAATACAAGATGCTTTTGAAAACTGAGCACAAAAACGTTTTTAATATCTACCATAAAAATTTATACAATCATTTTATTGCTTTTGCTCCAAATACAAAACACTTTTTGAAGAATCTGGTTTTCATCAACATCAGCCATGAACTGTTTTCAAGCAATTAATCATTTTGTCCGACTCAGTCCCGTAGCACTCCAACTTCGGGCCCCCCCCCCAAAGTAAGCGCAAGAGCCCCTGCGCACAGATCATATCACTTTAGAGGTGTAAAATTCAAAAGCTGCATTAAGAAAATACACCACAATTTGTACATAAGTAAACAGGCTAATGTCAGAATAAAGCATGCCGATACCGAAGGTGCAAGTCATAAAAAATTCGGCACCGATGCCAGAGTTCAGTAGGACATTTATGCAGTCACTGCGAAACGAAAGCAATGACACTGAAAAACATGAAAAAGTTATAAAAACACAGTATCATTTAAATAGTCTGGAGCGAACCTTTTTGTTCGCAAATGCTGTTATGACATTGTCATAATCAAGAGATCGGGCGCAGTCATTTTCGATTGACAACATGGCTAATGAAGATAGTCTACTGTCTGTCATAGACGTTCTATTAAAAGTTTTGATCAGTTTCAATTTGCTGAAGCTTCTTTTAGCGCTGGCAACAGTCACGGGGCAAGTTAGTAAGATTCGAAGTGCGATGTATACATTCGGATACAATTCAAATAAATGAGTCTTTAGAAGATAGTTCAGAAAGTCTTGAGCCGTATTGAGATTGCGTTTTTTTTGTAAAATTAAAACAAACCGCTGTAGCTCAGCGCTCATTTCATCAGAATCAATGTCACCGAACTTTTTTTGGAACTCTTTACAGCAAGTAAGAAGAGCATTTTCTTGTTGCACAAGCAAAAGTTTGTCTCGTGTGTACAAAAACGAAAAGGCGGAAGAAACCTCACGTAACAAATTAAAGCGCTCCTTTATTGACATAATAGCCTGGTCTACTAATGGATAGAAAAAGTTGCTTTTAAATTTCAGTTCAGAAGTAGCTCGTTGTTCCTCTTCACCTTGGTAATCAAACAATCTTCTTTTCTTTCCACTTCTTGAAGGAGGAAAAGAAGGATCAATATCCAATTCCTGTGCTATTTCAACAGCAGATGTTGCGGCACTGTCATAACCCGTTGTGCGATAGTTTTGCAAAAACTTTTCAGTTGCCTGGATTTCCGTTTCCATTGTATGAAGGGAGACTCCATACGATTGAAGAATCTTGCTTGCTTTATTGACTTGGAATAGGATATCATACCAAATAAACACCGACAAAAGAAAACTCCATTTTGATAAATGAGCTATCAACGATTTTGTTTCTGAGGCAGCTCTTCCATCTTTTCTTTTTATGGAAATGGCTTCCAAGTCTTTCAGTGCCAGCAACACCTCTTTTAAATTGTATCGAAGAGGTTTGATGCATTTAATTCTGCTTTCCCAACGAGTATCAGATTGTGACTTTATGGACAGCTCCACATGTTTCTTCAAAATTTCCCAACGCTGAGCAGAGGAAGAAAACAGCACATACAACCTTGTAAGTACTCCAAAAAATGTCGATGCTTCCGTCAATGAATTAGCACTGTCAACAACAACTAAGTTAAGGGTATGGTTTGCACAGGGCACGTAAACAGCTTTGGGATTGATGTCTAGCATTCTTGCTTGGACCCCAGAATGTTTTCCTTTTATGTTAGCACCATTATCATATGACTGACCTCGACAATCAGACAATTCAACTTGAAGTTCGGTCGCTTTTTCTAAGAAAGCGTCCAACAAGCCTTTCCCAGTACTGTCACTTATTCTCAAGTAGCCAAAAAATGTTTCTTTAACAACAGCAGCTTCTTCATTACATAGTACATAACGGAGAATGACAGACATTTGTTCATGATGTGACATATCTGGAGTGCAGTCCAAAATTATAGAAAACAATTTTGCCAATTTCAATTGCTGTAAATTTTCTTTTTCAACTTCTGTCGCTAGCAATTCAATTAGTTCATTTTGTATGGTAGGACTCAAATAGTGATCTTTAGTGTTTTTATTCTTGATTCTGTCTTGAAGCTCTTTTAGGATCGGATCTCTTCTTGCCAAAAGCTCAAATATACCCAGAAAATTTCCATTGTGAGGAGATCCTAAGACTTCTTCAGGTCCTCTAAAAGCAAGATTCCTTTCCGATAGAAACAAGGCAATGTCGATAAGTCTCTCTAAAACATTTCTCCAAAAACGTCTTTCATTGAAAAAAATATTCATCTCGCGTTTGTCGATAGTGGATGAATTTCTTATCCCTTCAGTTAGCAACATCCATTGACTGCAGCATTCTTGGTGGGAAATGCCGTTTTCATGGTCTTTCAGTTTTTTCGAAAAACCCTCCCATGTATTTATACCACTACAAAAGGGGCTTAGTGTTTTTCCAAATAGCTTACAACAAAAGCAAAAAACTTGATCTGATTCCCCACAATAAACTAGCCACGACCGTGAAACACTTTCACCATTAGGTAACACACGTTTATAATGGTTGGAGGAAAAACGTCGCCTTGGAATTGTGTTATTATATGGAAAATTCATTATTAGTTGATGTGGTCCACGCTTTACTATATCACATCGTTGAGCATCAGAAATACTTTCAGGCCATTTACATGGGTCATCAGGGATAGGGGTAAATTGAGATTCAGTTATTTTTGATATTGAAGGTTGCGTATTGGCAGGTAAATCACAACTTACATTTTCTGGAAATTCACAATCACTTTGATGCTGATCGTCATAGTCTTCTTTTTCTTGTACACTATAGTTTTCTTCATCCCTCTCGGTACTAGTGCCAGGTCTACTCTGCTCAGTAATCTTGAAAAAATCTGTCATCTTGGGCAATTTTGCTACAGCATCTCGAGCAGTGGCTGCTTCTTTTCTCTTTTGAGCACCACTTTTTGAACGTTTCATTCTATACAATGTCAATAAAATACTTTATCTGCACTCTGCAGTGTATATATATTGTCCCGGTATTTATAGCCAAACAGAACTCCAGACCATTCTATGATTGTTGCGTAACAACGGCATTGTTACGTCAATCGAATATTCAAGATTCTACCAGAAAATCAATCGAAATATTCTAGATTCTGCGAGATAAAATAACGTAGCATTCACTTATGATGTCACAAGCCAATTTCTTCCTACAGTTTAAATCGGTTGTAAACAAGTCTGCTGAACTGAAAATAGTCACGTAGCCAAAAAGCAATTTCAGACTAACTTGGGCCCCCAAAGTTGGCCTGGGCCCCCCCAATTGGGGGGTTTGGGGGGCGGCTGCTACGTCTCTGGTCCGACTCACAGAACAATTGTGAAGAAGTCATCAAAGAATCAAAAGTCGTCAAACACTGTTACTGGTAATCTTACAAAGCTTCCTAAGTATGCTTTTCATACAGTAAAAGTACTGCCAGCATGTTTATTAACAAACTGTTTCCAATACTACAAAATTATAAATTGTGCGAAATATTTTTTGTGTGTTTACGAAACAGGAAAATAAATTCAAAGTCTGGTGGGCTTCACAACCATTTCAAAAATAGAAATAAACGTGTTAATGACGATTCTTTTGAACGTTTCGAGAGTTTGGAAAGTTGGTTGGAAGTCCTAAGGTTCTCCTGTGCGTTTTCAGACTTCAATCGATTGGAGGTGCCTCTTTAACAAGACGCGACACAATGTCAATACTGTGGATTAAAACTCGGTAATTTTGTTTACGGAGCATCGTCGCTTAATGCTTATGCGTAGTAGGTTTTAACGCTGTTGTTAGTTGTTCTAATATGTAGCGATAAAACTTCGGTTGTTCTTTTTATTGGTTGGCACGTAGTCACGTGCAAGCGATACTTTTACAAATGGTGGCAGTTTACAGCAAAATTTATATTCTTGATTGCGTACACTGGTCTATAATATGCTCTATTTTGTTCTGAATGCTTGCATCACTGCTAAATACACAGTATGTAACAATTATTGTTTCTGATGAAGATATGCAATAGTTATTAACTTCTTCTTTAATAATTTTGGCGTTTTTTCATAACTGTTATACTTGACATTGATTTATAAACTTTCAAAGTAGTCAAGCGCTCTAGATTAGTTGGTAACACTAACAGTGTTTAGAGAAACGTTGTAAGAAAACACGTTATATACTTGTGTGACTATGTTGATCATTTGACTATGTTTAAGGGTTAATATAATTATGGTCTCATCAAATTGGGTTGGGTACATTCTTTGCAATACACTATAAATTGTTTTCAATATAATGTTTGTGATTTATGTCGGTGTGAATCTTCAAACCATTAAAATAATTTGTGTACAAACTTTTCAATTAGATCATTTCGGGGAGGCTCTTGGCAAACGGGAGAGATACGTCCTGTATTTTTCCACTACGAAATAACTTTTGAAGAGGGGATGTGGAAAAATGGTAGGTGTCCTTCTAAACATTTCTTGCAGCGTACGCTTTATGACAACTTGTCTACAACAGTACAAATCACAAGCAGCTCAAGAAAGAGATTTTTTAAATAGCGGGTACGGAGCATGAAACTCCACAAAAACATTCCTAGGAGTAAAGTAAAGTGTCGCATTTTTTCAACAAAATTCTGCTTTGATAGTTTGTACTGTTTGTGTGCGTAGTGACAGAAATTTGCTCAATCATCGCGTGCCACCAACAAGAATTAAGAAGAAGATTCATGAAGGCGCGTCTTAGGAAAAGATAACTGCAGTAATATGCGCAAAAAGGTAGCAGCAAAATGAAAAAAAAACATTTTTCAATTCTGTGATTGGATCCCGTGTGCTTTTTGGTTAAGAAACAGTACTGATAACTTAGGAGTTGGAGTAGGGGCTCTAGTTGTTTCATCTGAAACACTAAAATTCTAAGAGTAGAACCAATGGCTCTGAAATGTACCTGTGTAAAGCATCAAAAATTATTCTATCAAGCAATCTACGTGGTGATATACAAGACAAAATACAGCCCGCTACACCACCCAATTTTAATTGCTGTACTTCGTGCGTTAAGAACTTGCTGATAACATTCAGCATTGAATTAATCACTGCACCTTTAATGCGACACAAATGAAAATTTTGCAAGGGCGCTATATTTTTGGGGCCCCTAAATTTAGCACTTTCTGGTCTTTAATCTGCTACTGTTGTCCTCCATCCCTCGCAAATTGAAATTAAATTGGATTAATTTTGCACGTACATTCTGCAAGCCATTTGAGTAAACGTCATTTAAACTTCGGAGTCTGGTAGCGCCGTTGAAAACAACAGATTTAATAATACATGTACATCAAAGAAGATGATATTGGCCATTATCGAAAGTGCAATTAATATCAGTAGATATGATCAATCCTTTAATAAAAAAAGAAGCAATCGAAAATGTGTTGGTCAACATCTAAAAGTTTTATCCAATTAGCTTAGGCGGTAGAAAGAAGATGCATTCATCTTGGGATAAATGTTGTCTTGAAATGTTTTGGTGAGCATTTTTTAAATTCCATTATCCGTTTACATCAGCACACGATTGTCAATAATTACCAATTTTAATTTCTAATTCTTCATGGATTTTAATTCAGTGTAGGAAATTGTTTCAAATTACAATGAAAAACATCAATTCGAATTAGTGTGATGGTTTAAGTACGAATTTGCGCCATTCCTTACCGGGCCAATATTAGGTCACAATCGCAATCTTGCAAACGATATGAGGTAAAGAAGTCTGACTGAATAATCAGTTAAGCAGCATCAAGTAAACAGTAATTTTCAGCAGCAACAGTTATTATTCGTGACATAGAACATTATTGAAATGATATGAAAAATATAAATCATAAAACTTGTCAAAATCTATCCTCTAAAGGCAAATCTACATACAGGGTGACACAAAAAAACGGTCATCACCTAAAATTGAATAACGTTTGAAATAATTAATCAATTCTTTCCATTTTTCAGATTTACCAATAAGTATTAATGTTATAAGAGTCTACCAAATTTGACCCTCGAGATGCCATGGACTACTGAGCAAAAGATATTTATAGTTGAGGCATATTTTCGGCAGAAGTCTATCCACGCAGCTCAATTGCAATTCAAAGAACGGTTTAGATGTCGTGAATTTCCTGTTCATTCAATGATCTACAGATGGGTTAACAAGTTCAGAACCCATGGGACTGTGCATAACCTCAATCGTAAAGACACTAGCAGACAATCATACTCTGGACGACCGAAGTCATCAAGGACACCGCACAACGTTGCTGCAGTCAGAGACTCTGTTGTACGCAGCCCAAGCAAGTCTGTGCGTCGGCGAAGTCAGGAGCTTGGAAGTCAGGCACTTGGTCGACAAAGAGAGGTCGTCAGGGTCCTCCAGTGGTTCCAGCAGGATAGTGCCACCCCCCACACCTCAAAAGAATCATTGGCATGGCTACAGCAGCGTTTTCCTGACGGACTGATCAGCCGCAGGTGTGACCAGCAGTGGTCGCCGTATTCACCGGACTTGAACCCCCCAGATTTTTATCTGTGGGGATACCTTAAGGACCGGGTCTATGCCAACAACCCCCAAAGTATCCCTGACCTGAAGGCAGCAATCACAGCAGCAATAAGAGCGATCCCAAGGGAGGAATGCGGGAGGGTCATGGAGAATTTTGCCCGCCGGATCCAAGTGTGCCTGCAGCGCCGGGGAGCTCATTTCGAGCACATTTTTTGAGCGCCAGTGAAACAAAGAGGTTTTGTAGTACAGACTTGAAATTTTCGAGTTGTCTGCTACACAGGACGTGACCTAATGTAGCTGAAATTTTGTGTCAATATAAATAAAACTTTGGAAGTTATTCGAATTTTGGTGATGACCGTTTTTTTTGCGTCACCCTGTAGCATAAATTAGCTTGAGCTGTAGCTTCCCAAGAAAAAAATTTCAAAACTTTTCTTTAATTTAACAGATTTGATGCAATAAGCAACAAATGTAGATTTGATTTATTCTTATGCTTTGTTTATTTGAAGAAAATTGCATTGTTGGTTTAAACCGATGTAGCAATTGGAGGGTACTTTTAGATTGCAACCACAGCATACTCATGAACGTTAAAGTAGATATGATTAAATATGGTTGATTGCTTGCTGTTTGTTCAATGCCAATATGCCAATACATTACTATTGAGTCGCCTAATTTGCAGCGTCACTGTGAGAATTTCTTTTCGCTGTGACGACATCTTATTAGTTTAATTATAATATTGTAGATCTCTGCAAAACTTAATTTCTCAAAGCTTTGCAAAACGTCTTACAAATGTATTTTCAATCTGCGTATTTTCTTAAGACTACAAAACGCTCAATTACTGTTTTAACACTCAAAAATTAATGTTTATAAGCATGAAGTTTTTCCACAGATAAAAAAATGTAGTTTTCGATTAAGAGAAGTATTCAGGGTCGTAGAAACTGCCCCCCTACCCCCTTCAAAGTGTGGGCGGCCATGTTTAGGGGCCCCGCTAACAATTCAAGGTAAAAACGCTTACCAAAACATTTCAAGACAACAATTATCTCAAAATAAATGTATCTTTTTTCTACCACCTAAACCAATTGGATAAAACTTTTAGGTGTACGGCCAAAATTTTTAATGTTTATGAGTGTGCCGTGAATATATAAAGATTGCGGAGCACAAGTAGAATTGCATAATCCATTGATACCTTGAATTTTCATTAATTTCTGCAGCATATCTCTGAAAAATTGCGCAAACCAACGCTAAGTTTTCGGTGAATATAACTCCCTTTTCTTATTTCACTAGTAGCAGGAAACTATCTATTTCCTTGTTTTCACATCAGTCATATCTGGCAAAATTTTTTGCTGTTTATGTCACCGTGCTTAAGATTGTATAACTTTACCTGATTTGTCTTAATCGACAAAATATTACATTTGGATGGCAGGTATCGATTCAAGAAAAAAACAGAAATCTTTAAAAATTAACAATTTTTTTTATTTCAAAAAATTATTTTAGGTAAAAAATGCCCCTGGTTATACCAACAGCTTGTAGCACCAAAATTTAAATAGCCAGTTTTGTACAAGTAAGTGCAAATTCGTCATGTCGATTGACAGTTAGTAAATAGCACAAATGTTTCCAAAATATTAGCTATTAGTCAAACACAAAAAATCGAAAATCAATGTGGTAACTATTGCATACAAAAACAATTTTATTTGTTCTTGCGTTAAACGTCCATTTCGGTACCATTACCATTAGAACGCAAATTGTTTAGTGTTGCAGTGTTTGCTCAGTTAGTTTGTCGCCAATAACGAAACGAGAATAAGAAAAAAGCTATTAGGAAAGAAAACTTATGTACAGTCAGCATCCGTGCTTACCATTCGTGCAGAAAGCGGTTGAACCAATCCATTCTGAGTTTTTGTAGCAGAGTTTACCTTGATCATCCCCTGGGTAAAGCACGTACCCGTCGTTGCACTTAAACTTACATACTGACCCGAGTTTATTTCCTCTCGAGCAAGTCATTTCTGCATTTGCAATTTCATCCAGGACATCACAAAAAAGAGCTGAATTAAAAAACAAACAGTTTGTTAACATGTAGATAATTTTCATTAACGTAAGTTTCTAGCGGTTTATAAAGAGGAAATAAGAAAAATAGCTCGCGCCTTAGCTTATTTGCAATACGTTATAACCTGCAAGCTCCAACACGACGCTTTGGCATTATGTTTTGTTTTTTCACTCTCCTTAACTAATGAAATAATTCACTCCTACCAGGAACACCAGACAATCTTATTCAAAGCAAGTATACAGAATAGATCGGTAGTTCTTAACTGCGAGCCACTTGGCTCCTTATTTCTGAGAAGAAATTTGTCCGTGAGACAAATTGGAATTATGGAATCATTAATTTCTGGGAAGAAATCTGTCCATGGGACAAATTGGAGAGAAAAAGTTCTTATTTTTTGTACCATGATTTAGAAATTCAAACAGTACACTTCAGTGTTTCAGCAATGCATGGTTGATAGGCTATTTGGAGATAAGTAAATGAAAAATCATATTTTTGTTGTATAATGTAAATTCATTTCTTGTATAATACAAAAAGCCAAAACCAACTGTTTCATGAAAATATAATAAAACAGCAATGTTGTAACCTCAATAACTTTAATGCACAATACGCAGCTAATACTCTGACGTTTTCTAGCTTTTAAGTGACCATGGGTAATGGGAAGCTCACCCAAACCTGTTATCTTGAGTTGACGTAAAAGCATATTTTACCCTGCTCTTGCACCATGAAAAAAATCACGTTAGCAGTATCTTGGGGTCAATATGACCCCCATTACTGAAAATAGATTCTGATATCAGTAGAAAACTCAACTTGTTATCATTCCGTGTTTATTGCTTGAAAAAAGTAGTGGAGTGCACAATACACGAATATTTTACTTCTGGCACTGCTTGCACCAAAGCTCAGCACTCAGCTCATTCTTTTTTGCCATTGCATGGACGAGCTGACGAAGAACATCAGGAAGGACGCATTATGAGATATACTGTTTGCAGATGACACAGTGCTGTCTATGACAAATATAGGAAGCTAGCGAATAATCTGGAGATTTGACGAAATGCACTGGAGAGAAGAGGCCTGAAAGTGATCCGGAGCAAGACTGAGTATTTGAAGGCTGGGGTTGTAGATGATGGAGAAGAGTTGAAGCTGCAAGGAGAAAAAGTAAAGAGACCAAAAAATTTTAAATACCTTGGTTCGACAGCTAGTAGCAATGGAAAATGTGAAGAAGAAGTGAGGAGAAGGATCCAAGCAGGATGGATGATATGGAAGAAGGTGTCTGGAGTTCTGTGCCACAGGAAGTTATCAGCAAGGGTTAAAGGCAAAATATACAAGAGTGTTGTTAGACCAGCCAAGAGGAAGATTATAGACAAAGGCATATATTTATAAGAAAAATTCATCTGGTGAAGGGTATGCATTGAGGAACAAGACATTGCGTTTATGCATGCAAATAATTATCAAATAGACTCACCAAAACGATCTATTACATATACAGGGTAGGCCGTAAGTCGCGCACCAAAACATTTAAGACAATTTTGATTATATAAACATTATTTTATTTAAAACAAGCTTATCTAAGGAACTAATGACACGTTATATACGCTGATACAATTACAAATGCTCAAAATGATCATAAATACTAACTCCACTCGCTCGTTTATTGTTAAAGGCATATCTGAAAATTAAAGGAAAAATATTTTAAATGAAAATCATACCTAAAAAAAACTTTGATTATAATTAAATTTGACAAAGATAATGACTGGTACATTCAAACAATGGTAAATTACTCTATGAAAGAACATTTATTATACATCAAAAGAAAGGAAAAGATATTCTGCCCTATTAATTTTACATCACACTCCACCTAATTTCTTGGTGCGCGACTTACGGCCCACCCTGTATATAACTTCGTGAGGCATAACAGGAGATAAAATTGTCAATTTTTTTCTATTACAAATAGTATCTGAAATCACACAAGTGCAACCATGTAGTTTGATGCATTGCTGGCTTGCTGCCCTTAATATTTTTGTAAGCTATACAATAAAAATGCTTTAAGGACATTGTTCAGTGAAAGCATACGAAGAAGTAACTCTTTTTATTAAACTAGAACGTGTGATGATGTGAACGAATTAATTAGACGCTTACACTTTACGATTTCTCTTTCCCATATGAGCTCTCCTATCGGAAAATATTTAAACTACAGTGTTTCCTCGCCACTTCGCGCTTCAAGTTTCGCGGCTTTAGTGCATCGCGAATTTTTCAAAAATACTTTTTAAAAAATAAAAATTCAAAAATAGCGCCATATTGCTGATTGACTGCGCATTATCTCGCCATTCTTGTTCACGCTGTTGACTGTGTTTCGCGTATCTTAGTGTTGTGTTTGCAATTAACTTTTGTTAAGCCCTCCCAACGCCGCCTAAGCGCCGTGCCCCTGCGAAAGATTACTTTAGTGAGCCCAAGAGAAAAAGGAAGATGATGAACATCAGAAAAAAGGTCAAACTTGTGTTTGGATTAAATAAAACAAAAAATATTTCTAATTTTTCGCGTTCTTTTCTCGTCAATTTTCAGAGAAGTAACTAATATTGGCTCCAAAGGCTCCCGGAAATTTTAAATTCCCGACACTTCGCGGTTTTTTACTTATCGCGGTAGGTTCTGGTCCCATTAACCGCGATAAACGAGGGAACACTGCAACTCATTTTTAACATCTGCTAAAAGGAATTCTCTTGCGATGCTGATTAAAGCCAAACTTGTTAGGCATTCCTGCAGCATAGATGATCTTATGCATGTTTTTATCAATTTCAACTTTGAAAATGGCCTCTCACAGCTTGCAATTGAAAATCCGATGGTGAGCAGTAGCCTATATGCAATACATAAAGTTGGGAAGACATCTCTGCCAAATTGCATTAAAGATTCGAGAGCATGCTTAGGATTGGAGAGAACTGTATTTCCTCTAGCTCGAAGGAGCATAACAAAGTCAAAGGTAATTACGTGTTTGTTTTTTTCACAGTACATAGCAAACTAATTGAAATCTTGCAGATAATAGTTTCAGCACAAATTCTGACGCTGCAGAAGATTTTCTACGAAGCATAATCACATCATGCCCCCCAAGCAAGATCCTATCAAATCCATGCAGCCTGTGTTAGTAAACTTACGATATGAAAAAGCATATATTTTTAACAATTTAATAAAATGTAATTTTTGTAATTTCACTCTTTTGATGCCCCCCTACCTTGGATGCCCGGGGCCGTTGCCCCGTTTGCCACCCCTCTTCACGCCACTGGTCTTTCTTAAGGCTAAATCAAAAAGCCTTTTTTAAGACTATCCATAAACAGTCTTTCTTAAGGCTACACCAAAAAGTCTTTTTTAGGGCTATACATAAGTAGCCTTTGTTAAGGCTGCTCATTTAGGACCAGCAGTTGTTTTAAGAGCACCCAAGAACATGCCGTTTTAAAGCTTTCAATCAACAGTCTTTTTCAAGACGGCAATAGACATTGAAAAAAGAGTTGGCCCGTTGTACAATCTTTAGTCTATCGATAACACCCATACCAATACAGTCAAAATCTAACCAACTGTCATGACAATTGAAGAAATATTGTCATATATCAGGTATAAAATGCCATCAATCCCTTACCCCTATCGGTAGCAATTCTAAGGTGGAACCGCAGGGAGCCATGCCCTCAGAATTTTGCGTGGCCCCTAGGTTACTCCTCCCACTTTGAACAAGCTCATGCAGCTTATTGCAGGATATTCTAGGCTCCTTTACAATCTATTTTGGCCCCAAAGTACCCCCACACTTTCCGAGTGCTAGAATCATCACTGGCTCCCCATGTCTCTAAAACCTGATGTGCTAGAAGAAAATTAACGCCAGATTTGGCATCAGCACCCAACCGTTACTTAAACTAAGGGCTCTTGTTCTCGTTTAGATAAAAAGTTATTTTTTTAAAATTGCAGAAAGTAGGGTATTCATTCTCCAAGCTTTTCATCTGACACTTTTCAAGAGAATCTGTCAGAAATAGAGTGAAAAAGATGAAGTGAGTCACTTATATAGAGACACAGTTGACGAAACAGAAAAAAGGTCCATCATGATTGGTAGAAGGAGCGACCAATAGAAGGAGTGGAAACTAATGTGTGATTTTTAGGCCATACACGAATTCCTTTTGTTTACATGAATTTGGTTTGGATGTTTTGATGTAAGTGGCTTCAAGGATGGAGAGATGAAAAAAGTACGGCCATGGCCACGGCTAAGAATGGAAAATTTGTTATCATTGCATTCACTGCACATGTAGGGTTTTGTAAAAGATGATGTCCTATAGCAGAGAAAAAGTTTCAACTTTAAGGCTTCTGATAAGCTCGTAAGAGCAGACCAACGTGCTTCGGTCTTGAGAAGTATGTCCCGGAAGAATGATTTCAGCAGAGCTGTAAGTAACGTTTTACAGGGAACGCGTTACATTGGTTGTAATTTTCAGTGTTAAAAAATTGTAATTTTCAAAAGTAACGTAATTTGGAATTAATTACTTTTTTGAGGAACGTGTTACTTTTTATAGAGTTAAAATTACAAATTATTTTTGACATACAAAACGTTTATTTTACCTAAAGCAAACCGAGTGCAATTCGCTGAAGAAAGCATGAAAATTTTCGTTGAAGAATTTAGAATGCAAGAGGAAAACAATCACTATAAAAGCAATTCTTAATTTAACGAGTGTTGTCGACGCAGCGGCTTGCACCGAACGAAAATAACAAACGCAAATAATAATGTGTTTGAAGTCAGTTGGCTAGCGCTTCGTAAAACAATAAATGCAACTAGTGATCAAAGCGTTGGAGAATTGTCCGAGTTTCGCTCGCTTTGATTTTAACAAGTAGGTTTGCCGAGATCAACTTGAAAGCTAGTTCAATAAATTTTTCAAAAACAAACAAAAAAAGCAACAATTTTGATTTCATAACAAGACTGCGTTTCACGATAAAGTGTTAATCATTGGATTAGAAATCATCACCATGGAAGAATGTAGTGTGTTTGGAATTGAACACAAATAAAGATGAAAGAAATGTTTTAGCAAATCAAATCAATAGTTCCATCAGCAATGACAAATTAAGCAATCTTTGGCAAAAGCTAGAAAAATTTTATTTTTTAAAATCCATCCGAAATCAGAACTTGCAGTTTGAATGTATTTTGTGCCGACCAAAAAAGGTTATCATATCAACATGCGCAACAACACATTAGAACCTTTAAAAGCATGTAGAGGTAAGCGTTAGTTGTATTTTGTTTATTATTTATAGGTGTACATTATTTTATGTATAGCCCCATTCTATTTATGCAAGGTGCATTTTTTTGGGTTGCTTAACCCTTAACTTACAATGCTATTTAAATATTTTAGATTACGATAGCCAAAGTGCAATGAAACATGGTATAAGTATGGTACCGTAATATACTTAACTAACGCAATGTAATTTATGTGATAAAAGTTTGTGGCCTACTACGACTACATAAACATTCTTTGATTTGCAGCGCATTCACCCAGGCAATTATCTTTCAAAGAATTTATCACTGCTCGCCAACCTGGAGTAGCTATTTCTTCTCGCTATTCTGTTGCTAAAACCTTGAAGAAGAAGCATGAGTCAAAAGCAGCTGTTATAAGTGCAATGACTTCCGTTGAATTTGCAACAATAACAGCTGATTGCTGGATAGCTCATCGGCGCTCTTATTTGGGTGTTACTGCCCACTGATTGTGCTACGATAATTTTGAAAGAGAAAGTGCTGCCTTAGCATGTCGACGGTTAACGGGAAGCCATACTTACGATCTGCTAGCTGACCAAATTCAAGATGTGTACTGCGAATATGGCACTAAAAGCAAAGTAATTAAAACTACCACTGACAATGGCTCCAATTTTGTAAAAGCGTTTAGCGTATTTGTCCATCTGAAAATGATCTGGATGTGTGCGCAATTGATGCTGGTAACATTTTATCAACAGATCTCAACTCGCAACTGCCACCTCATCACAAATGTGCTGCACACTTATTAAACCTTATTTGCACAACTGACGCCGCTGTTGCAGAGCAAAACCATCAATATAAAAAAGTTAGCCGAGGAACTTTTGCCAAATGTCAAGCTTTATGAAATAAAACAACCAGAAGTGTTCTTGCAGCTGAAGTGGAAAACGAAAACTCGTTGAAACTTAAACGTCCTTGTCCACGCGATGGAATTCTGTGTATGATGCAGTGCGACGTTTAAACAAGATAATTGAACTAAAAGGATCTCAAGCATCGTGCAATATCTGTCAACGGCCGGACTTACCTAGATATGTTGCTGTATGCTGTACATACCGACTTTATTACTCATATGTCTACCACTGCAGTGTGTGCTTAGATATCAGTTAATTTGAGGGTCGATTAGAGCCTGGGTGTTTTTGCATTCAAGTTGATGCGTAAGGCCTTATCATTATTGTTGCAATCAATACCTTTTCATTAAACTGCTCGACAAGTCCTAGTATCTCAATTATGTTTTTATTCTTAACTGGCTGTTACCAAATAGCGTTGATTCCGTAGTAGCGTTTATCGATGCATTATCAATTCAAATGTACCGCTAGGAATTCTCTTGCAATAATTTTTTGAAATTTTGCGCAAGATTTAGAAAAAAGATTGCAACATTGCAAAACATTATTTTCTTGTAATTGCAGGTTTCGAAACTCCGAGCTTGAATTTCTTGCTTTATACGAAAGTATAATGAAACCTCTTGCCACCACCCTGGAAATATTACAAGGTGAAGTCGACACATTCATGGGCAGTTTGCTACCCACCATAGTATATTTAACCGAGTGCATGGAAAAGAAAAAAGAAAAATTGAAAGAAAGTGAAAGGCTGGCTTTCATTCCGTTAATTGAGGCTATAACTGACGAAATACACAAGAGGTTTGGCAATATTATGGGTAACGAGAAAGTGATCGCTTCATCTATTCTTATTCCAAAATTTAAAGACACTGGGACAGAAGACAATTTTCAATTGCAGAAAGGTAAATCGTAAACATTTTTTCTAAATTACAATTTTTTAGCTCACTATAATGTCTGGTACAACTACTAGAATAAAATAAATTTTTTTTGCCTGAGTATCTGTTGGTTGATCGTAAAAACTTGTAACTATTTTCATTGTTTTTGAGGTGGGTGCATCCAACAGCTGATTGATTTACCATAGCTCTTATTGCATAGTCTATTTAGCAAAATGGTGATTTCCAATAAATTTTGTTGTGATTATCCATTTATCATTTTGTGGTAAAAGCGATTCAATAACAGAAGGAATTCTGATCTTCACTTTACAAAACGACTTTGAAAGAAAAACGTCGCAACAGGAGTGCAGCATTATAAAATTTGTTTTTAAGTATGAACTCCATCAAAGATCGACTAAAGAAAGATAACGTTCTCTCTCACGACAAAAACTCAAAAACTCCTGAAGATGAATCTCCAATTCAATTTTTTAAAAGAAAACCGAGGAGTACAAAGTATGTATTTATGTTTATTTGTCATCTAAATTGGAAGACTTTACTATTTACAAAGGACGATGTACTCCATTAAGAAATTTGGCAATAGAATTGAATATTCATCTTCCTTCGAGTGCGGCATGTGAGCGTATGTTCAGCTCTGGGGGATTAGTTTTGAGGCCCCAAAGAACATGCCTGTCAGATAAGCATTTTGAAGCGTGCTTACTGACCAAAGGTAATAAATCGATTATTTGATCTAGTGTGAAACTGCAGTTTGTTTATTGATGTTTACCTTTCAATTCGAGGGGAGCGACAGAGCAAATTTAAATCACCTTCTCTTCAGTACGAACGATTTTGTTGGCCCGATGTTGGTTACCTGCTTTCAGTTGTGTAGGTCCTACCTATAGTATAATTTAAAAGTATGCAGGTAAAAATGTCAGTTCCAATGACATTATCACATTGTCGATTTATCGTTTAACAACTAAACAGAAACTATTTCAAAACCATTTTTGAGCTTGGGAAAGAACAAATTAATAAAATAGAATGTAAACTAGTTAATATTACTGTGTCTATATAGGTTTTCAACATTTATCGATTACAACAAGCGATGATATTTGTAAAGAAATTTATAATAATCTGACTTTCCTTTTTCGTAAGATGTAATTTTGTAATTGAAATTAGTTCCTTTTTAAATGAAGGAATTGTAATTGGAATTACGTTACTTTTTGAAATAGGTAACTGTAACTGGAATTAATTCCTTTAATCAAAGAATTTTTACAGCCCTGGGTTTTAGGCTCGTGCTGCTTAATCCTCTGTTGCAGCCTTTGAGAATCTTTCTACCCTTGAAGCCTTAAAGCCTTCTACCCTTGAAACATTTTTTCATCTCTCCATCCTTGAAGCCACTTACATCAAAACATCCAAGCCAAATTCATGTAAACAAAAGGAATTCGTGTATGGCCTAAAAATCACACATTAGTTTCCACTCCTTCTATTGGTCGCTCCTTCTACCAATCATGATGGACCTTTTTTCTGTTTCGTCAACTGTGTCTCTATATAAGTGACTCACTTCATCTTTTTCACTCTATTTCTGACAGATTCTCTTGGAAAGTGTCAGATGAAAAGCTTGGAGAATGAATACCCTACTTTCTGCAATTTTCAAATTCTGTATCATGAATCAAATCTTTAGTTATTTTTTGTTTAGGAGTGGTATTGGACAATTGTTTAGTCACTTTAGTGGTTCGAATTTTTAAAATAGCTTTGAATAAAGTTTCAGAAAACGCATTTATTGCCCTCTTTTGAAGCAATGAGTAAAAATTTGAACTTTTTTGTATTGCTTTTATCCAGAAGTTATTTTCAGAATGAAGCAAAAAAGAGAAAGCGTCGCTATATATAGGTAATATGCGGGACAATTGAAAATGAGCGTTTCGTTGGCGTTCACATTTAATCTGTTAGTGTACCAGTTTCAGAGCATAGACAAACTCTTTTTTGGAGGAATTGCACAAGTTATTTGTTTTTGATAAATGTTGTTTCGAGGGGGAAAATGAAAAGACAATATGGTTGTTGCCAACGTCAAAAATTGATGCCCGTTGTTGGCAGTGGCACAGCCCTAATTTTCAGGTGAATGCTGTCCACTTGCCCGATCACAATTGAGATAAAAGGAGTTATCTGGTATCTTCGTGTTGGAACTTGTCTTTTTCCTTACTGCCAAACCTTATTGATTTGGGTAGATGTTGTTTGATTTTGTCCAGTAGTCTTTGGCATAAGCGATAACGTACAGGCAATCAATGCGACACACCTATTCATATACAATCCTGCTTTTATGAAGGGAAATAATGGCATTCTTGGGAACAGCAAATAGAATAGATGTGGTAGAAAATATAATCCAAAATTCAGTTGTTCTGTAGCAATTACTTATCGTAGTTTGTTTTGCTTTCGGGATTTAAAAGATGTGTCACTAGTCCGTGCAAATTTTTGGTAAAATGGGCCTATATTGAGACCTTTTTTCTGGGAGATAGTAGATTTGTCAATGGTCTTAGACATGCTTATCTAAATAACACTGTATGGGTAGCCATTTTTGCAACGAAGAGCTTTGGTGTTGTGAAGTTTTTTGGTGGCCTGGGTTTGAAGCACATACTCCGAGTGCTGGGCATTTGGGTTCCTTCGTTCTCCGATTTGGGGGCCAAAAGAATTTAACGTTAATATTGTTCACTAAAAATCGGTTTTCAATACAATGTGTGTTAGAAAAGAAACGGGACTTTGCACATTGTTAGAGCTAGCTTTACAATTAAAGAAATTTTGAATTACCTTGTAATTTGGTCTTTGACAAGCAAAAAACTACAATATCGGCTGTCTACTGTAATCATGTGGTTCTTGACGTGCTTTTGTTTGCAGATGCTTTTTGATAAACGGTCTTGTAGTTTATTTTAGTCTATTGGTAAAAAATCCGAAGTTGCAATGATGATGAGCATTGAGTAACGAGCAAATCTAAAATTTGGATAACACTCCATCTGAGGCACTGACTGTAAAATATTGTTATTTGTGTGCTGCATTCCGTCGTCTCGGTTTGGAGTTGAACCCGGGCTGACGGTGCATGATCGAGTTTTTTGTTGTTCAACGCTGTAATTCAGTCGAGTTTTTCCTTTATTGGGCTCTGTCGCACAAGCGCAAAATTGCCCCAAACGTGCTTGTGTTGTCGAAGGTTGTTAGTTGGTTCTGCCGTACATTGCATAGCAATCAGAATTGTCACTTTGACGTTAGTATTTTCCTCACTAGAAGCTCTGCTGCAGTTTAGATACTATTGAACAGTTTTCTCTTTACAGAGCTAAATTGCTGCTTATTAGTGAATCGTTAGTAGGAAAATTAGTAAGGAAGTGGTAATAAATCCGGGTAGCTGTGTAGCCCAAAATATTGGTAACCGCTTGCGCTGTCGTTCGTATTGAGTCTATTAATTGGTCGTTACATCGTTCAAATTTCCGCAATATACGAATCATCAACAATATACGTCAAACTCCCTCTGATCGTCTGTTTGGCAAATCTACAATAGCAGAAGCGCAAGAAGAATTTCGGAACGAATCGATAGATGCGAGCGCGTTGCTAAAAGGGCTGAGAAATTGTGAGAGCTGGTTCGAACCTCGACCTGGCCCGCCGGTAAACCAGCTAGTATATCTTACACTGACATTCCCGCAGCAAGTATATGGAAAAGATGCAATGTTACATTCACGTGTTTTTGAGTGGAACAAGCGATTCAAAGAGGGCCGTAAAAAATCTTGACGACGATGCAAAAAAAGGGAGACCTTCAACCTGCAGAGCTGATGCAAATGTTTAACGTGTGAGACAGATGATCCGTGGTGACCGCAAACTTGCAATTCAAATAATTGCAGATGAGCTAAACATCAACCGAGATTGAGTTTGAAAGATTATTACTGAAGATTTGGGCATGAGAAAAATTTGTGCAAAGATGGTGCCAAAATTGCTGACCATTGACCAAAAGGCACGATGCATCGAGTTTTATCAAAACATCCTCGAACGTCTTGAAACCGAACCAAGCTTGCTGCAGAATGTCATCACAGGAGACGAATCATGGGTGTTCAAATATGACCCGGAAACCAAACGACAAAGTTTTCAATAAAAACGTTCACATTTCCCAAGCCCAAACAGGCAAGAAAATCGAGGTCGAAAATCAAGGTCATGTTGATTGCGTTTTTTGATGCAAGGGGTGTTGTTCACTCCCAATACCTCCCACAAAGTTAAACAATTAACCAGCATATGTACAAAGAAATACTGCAACAAGCAGTTAAAAGTCCGAGCAGTCCAAGCAAGAAGACCAGAAATGTGGGAAAACAGGTTCCTAATCCTTCATTATGATAATGCTCCGTATCGCACGGCGCTAAGCATTCGCCAGTACTGGCGAAACAACCATCGTAATCACTAGATCTGGCTCTTTGCGACTTTGTTTCTGAAAGTAAAGGAATTCATCAAACAAACCCATTTCGGAGACGTGGAAGCTATCAAAAGGGCTGTGACCATGAAACTGAAAGCGATCCCAAAAGAATCCTTCCAGGGATCCATAGATGAATAAAAGAAAAGAATGTAAAGGTATTAGATTTGAGGGAAACTTTTGAAGGAGAAAACGTGTAATGTTTGATTTCAAATTGAACTAAAGTTTCTGTGATACCAGTCCCATTTTTTTTCTGACACGCCTAATATATGGACGTGAAAAAGTCTGCGTCTGCTTTTTCTTCTATAACGTCTAGAAAGGAAAGCATGCCATCAGCTTCTTTTTCAAAATTGAAGGTTAGCAAGCATATAAAGTGTTTAGTGCTGTAAGAAAACTGTCATCGTTGAATTTTTTGTTGCAAACGGCAAAGATATCATCAAGATAGTTGAAACGTAGGACGAGGTTGTTGGTTCATCGAGACATTTCTTTCTCGGAGTATCCAACAAATATATTGGCCAGAGCTGGGCCAAGTGGAAAATGCCTGGCAATACCACCAATCTGTTTGTACTATGTACATTCCCATGTTGAAACAGAATTCAACTGACGTAGAAACTGCAGTTAGCAATTTAATGAAAAGCGCCTTAGAAACATTTGGCCGATGGAGCCAATACCGAGCATTAGCGCGAATCTAAATGTTTTCCAACAATGAGGTATTCGTAATTAGACAAATATATCACAAGGACGGTGACAAATGGCTTCCGGATCTAAGTAAAGCTGTTGCATATTTTCAGCAAAGAAGAAAAAATCTTTAATTTAGTGGTTAGAGCAATGCTTTTCAACATTTTTGGCGTCTAGGAACTCTATACCGAATTTTGTACATGTCGCAGAATCCAAGATCAAAATTAAAAAAACGAATAAAACCGGAAAACCTACGATGTTTTTTTCTGGCACCAAAACTTGATTTATGCATATATGATTGGCTTTACAATTTATGTACGTATGCAAAAATTATCATTGTCTAAATATCTACATCAAATCTCAAGAAACCCCTACGGAACTTTTAAAGCTCACGGAATCCCAGCAAATATTTTGCAAAATCCCGGTTGAAGAGTTCTGGGCTAAAGTAAAGATCTAGGACTGATGGATCTACGACTTTCAATTATTGACAAACATTGCATTAAATGCAAAAGACACCAATCCAAAAATATAATCAAACAGACCTACAAGAAAAAGTAGTAACTATTAAAATAATTAACGTATCTTTACAAAGTTTCTTCAAATGAAAAGAGTTATCAACGTAACTTAAATAAACCCCTTTCGAGGGTGTTTTAAAAATAGTATAATAATATGTCATAGAGTCTACCAGAGTGGATTTTTTTATGGAAACGCCGTTACATGCACCATGCATGTAAACCTTTAACTTGGTCAGTAATATAAATTAAACTATAAATTGGTAGAAAAGTTTTCACTTTGAAAAATCTCTTCTCGCATCATATGTGGTACGAGCACCCCAAATAAGAACCACTGGTTTAAAAGGTAGAGAACAAAACTGCTTAAAAAAATTAAACTACTTTTTACTTGCAATAATATGTTGTTAAACATGAATTTTTAGTCTTCATTGTTTTTTGCAAACACTGTTAATCATAACTTGTTAGTCATTTTTGTTCCTTGTAAACACTTTCAGCGAGAAAGCTTTTTTCAAAAAAGTTTCATCATCTTAAAAACTAAAAAACAACTTGCATAATCTGCATTGTCCGCACGGTTGAAAAATGCTAACACTTAAGTTAAAAGTTTTTGCATTCAAGAGACAGATCCACTCTTGATTAAGGTGAGGTTTCCCACTTCCATTGGCTATGCACAGTTTGGTTAGCTTCTTCTTGGCTTTACTTAAACATACTAACATTCAGAAGCTAACAAAAATAAACACCGTTAACTAGACCTACACTTAAGCTGCCTTATTGGATTGGCATGAAAAACAGCCTTAAAATACTGTTAAGGCTGTACAATTTTTTTATAATAAATTTGTGAGGACAGTGAATCACTAGAAGCTTTCTTTTCCGAAATTCTTGCTTTTGAAACTAACAAGTTGGAATTTTTACTTTTTAAAACCATTTTCATTTCATTTTTTTATTTCCTCCTAATTTTCTTATTTTAATCATTTTATCTTTCATCAATTTTGGGATCTTTCCAAGGTGGAAGCCCTGGGTAAGGTAGTAAAACTTTTTGTTTTTAATTGTAAGAATAGCAATATATGAGCACCTTTTCCTTTTACAGAATTCCTCGTTTCCAACATAACAAAATCGAATATTTTTTTTATTTTCCTATTTTCTCATTTCGACTATTTTTTTTAAACTTATTCTTTCATAAATTTTAGGGACAAATTTTCCCGAATTAGGAAATTTTCTCCAAAGGGGAAGCCGTGATATACCGTATGGTAAATTTTATAATCAGTGTGTCTAGCTATGCCACTGCTTGCATTGCCATAAGGATTAACTCGTGACAGAGCTTACAAGTTGAATTTGCAATGCAAATGCCGATTAAAGCAACAAAAGACCTCTTTGGAAACAACAAGAAGAATGATGATGGAAAATTCTACGGTTAAAATAATTTTCTAGAGATTGCATCCAATTATTTTCCGGTTTCAGGTTTGGACTTTGGTTTTAATATTTAGGCTGAATTGTAGAGTTGAAATTTATGCCGAGAGTGTATCACAACTTGACTTGATAAAAAATATCTTAAAAGTAAATTTCAACACAACTTGACTCGTGGTGCAAGCAGTATGCACTTTTTTCATATGTAAACAACTATTTTCGGCAATGAAACACACCAAAGCTAGATTGATAACACAAATATTTGAGGATCATTTGCAGTGGTTATGCTTCTGGCACATCCTTAGCAAAAAAGCCAAAGCGGCTTTGCCTTTCTAAATTTCTCAAATGCAAACATGTAACAAAGGTATTTTGAAGTACAACGGCAACAAATCTTCCACCTAGGCAAAAAGCCATCAGACAAAAATGAGAGACAGAAAGCCCATAAATATTTCTTGGCTCTCTTCAAGTTTGCTTCTGGCTACGTTAACGGCTTTTAGTCTCAGCCAGCAAAACTTTCAAGCATAAAATCATGTATCACGCTAACGCTGTGCTTTCAATAAATGTTTTTTGTAATTTCCTTATGAACTGACACCAGATTGGCTAGGATTAATCTGTGGCTAAATTAAGTTATGGAAAAATAGAGGAGGAAACCAATTAGTAAAGCGCCCTCTCTGTAAAAGTAAATTACTGATTGTCAAACTATGGATTGTGCTGCTTGTTAGCTAGCTATTTTCAGACAATTTCCTATTTGAAAAGATCAGCCTTCAGCATCACACTGAGATAAAAAAAATTGCTCAAAAACAATCATCAAATCATACCTTCAATACAACAATCTGCAACAACATGTCAATAACCTGGCACCGGTTTCAACCATGTAGGGTCTCATCAGGCCCATGTAAAAAATACACAAAAATAAAAATACATGCCTAATTCACAACACATCTTCTATTGTATGCAAAATGATGATGCAATACAAAGCAATACAATACAGCAATGCCTGTATCAGGGGGATCTCATTTCTCTTTTAAGGACACACAAACACACCTATAATATGGACAAGAGTCACATCGGCAAGCCCTTATTGGGGTTTGGCATCATTATTAAGACTTTATCATTTTACAAAGTATAGGTTATGATAGCTATTAACCCTTTGAATCTGCAGGCCGGAATACAGGCCTTGCTGAGAAGCCTTGTAGACCCGAAAGGCCGGTTAACCGGCCTTCGGCTCTACCGTCATTACCCTGCAACCCGGTGTACCGGTCAGCAAATTATTAAAGTTGGGCTCAGATCACTGCACTTTTGGGTTGTTTAATCTAATAATAGAATAGTTTTGTTTATGGCCAGATTATCGCCAAAAGATCAGAGAAACCAGGGTTCAAAGGGTTAACTAGCAATTTTCAGGCAATCTCTTATTTAAAGGAATTTGCCTCCAGCATCTCACTATAACAAGAAAATAATTGCTCCAAAACAATTTCCAACATAGCAAAAATGTTGAACTTTAGCCAACTTTCAAGCAAAATAGCAAAAATGTGTTTCGTGTGGTGCGATTTCACACAGTGACACTGTTTTGCTTTGATTTCTTCTTAAACTTTAAGTCCTTGCTGGTTACGCATTATGTAGCATGTTCTTTTCTACCTGCTTGACGCGCCATGGGAAGTTAAAAGAGTCCTTGCTTTTCCCCAAATGTTTGCTTTGATCCCCGTAGTTCTATAAAGCTAGTATAAAGCGAAATGCCAATAATATATTCCATGTGGTGCGATTTGGCACAGTGACGTTGTGTTTTTTTGATTTCCCCTCAAACTTTCTCAAGTGCCTTCTGGCTACGAATTATGATTCATATTCGTTTTTCTTTGCTTAGATATGCTCATAAAAGTTATATGAGTTCTTGCTTTTCCCAGACTTTCAGGTTTGATTCCGGTAGCTCTATTAAGCTATTATGAAGCAAAATAGAAAAATGTTTCTCCTAAGTATGGTGCGATTTTACCCCGGCTGGGCACACACTCGCCTGTGCCGATTTAAAACGTATCAATTAATGCAGCTGCGTCAGCTCACCGGGGCAACAACGACATTTATGAGAGCAACAACGAAATGTTTTAGCAAATGTGAGCCTTAGTTGCTGTACATGTAATGGTAATCATCTTGGTTTATTAATCAAGACAGAAAGTATTCAAAAAGAAAGAATGATGTCACAAACTACGATTCGTAATTTTTAAATACGTAAGGGTGGAGCGCCCAAATGGTGGTCGTTTTGACAATCAAAGACATAAGCTATTTAGTGGTAGGCTTACTTGAAGATTTAGTGGCCCGCTTTTGTATTTATATTTGTGACATTAAGATTTTTGGCTGCACTATTTACTTTAATTCGGCCATGGCATGAAAAGGGGCCGTGTCTTTCCCCTAAGTCATACAGTATAACCTATTCCAATGAACGTCTATTAAGCTCTTTTCAAACAAAAACATCCCCTCTTAATCCAGTTTTACAAATTGATGCTGCTTTTGTTTAATTTTGATCTTTTCTTAAATTTGGAATTTATTTACATTTGACTTTGCCCCAAATACAGACCTCCCTATTGTTAAATGAAGATTAGTGTTTCGAATCGATACAAATATTCTTGCAATTGCAAATATCAGTAATGACCTGTACTATTTATGTTTCCTGTCAAAATGATGGTGGATAATTATGCTGCCTGCTGCTGTTTTCATTGTATAGTGGCAAGCATTGTCATGTCATTTAAGACTGACGTAACAATGCATTTTAAGCCATTAAATATTAGGACCGCTACCTACAACTTTCTCGTTTCTGTAGCCAAATTAATATAAACTAACGCCTCTGACCGCGTGCATGTTCCTTGGCTCTGGCATAAACGCCGCCATGCAGAGCAAACTAACCCGAAATGAAGCACTCACAGTTAAGTTATAGCAATAGCAAGGGCCCCCATGAATTATATCGAGGTTGAGAATATCAAATCAGCTGGCTGCTGCGCCAGCCTCGCCCAATTGCGAAGGAAATTGCTTCAACATTTAGATCAATTGTAGTTCGACACTAACATTTTGTTGCAAACGATAAGACTGGACCATCTTTACCCCCTCCTCTTTATCCTAGGTGATCACCAAGTGTTTTGCTAGGAGTAGGCTACATGTTAAAATTTGTAGAGACTTCATTTTTTGATAAATTTTTTTGAATAGTTTGATGGATTAATGCCAAAGATCCATAATATCGAGAAAAAATAGACAAAATGTATCAAAGTACTTAGTTTTTCTAGAAATTGGAATTTCGTGAAGTGCAGACACCAAAATTTTGTGCGTTTTTAACCGATAGGCTACATTTCATAAAAGTTTTGAGACTTTGGTTTTGATGAATGTTTTTGAAAACGTCGACAGATAATGCAAAAGAACCATGCTTGTGAGGAAAAATAGTCAAAATGTACCAAAGGACTAACTTTGTCTAACAATTGCAAGTTTGTTAGGTCATGTAGTATAATTGTTTAACTAAAAATGGAACATTTATTTTTATTTATTTTATTTTGTTTTATTTACCATTTTTTTATCCTCCATTTACGAGAAAGCGAATTGTATCGCTATACTTTGGACGGTAAGTCCGCACTCGCTTGGGAGTTGCCTTTTTCGAGGTTTATGGGCCACCTGTCTTCCACATAAAGGTGGGGCATCCCGTTAAGTGCCTTGCCCAAGGACACAACAAGCGAACTTGCCGGCTTGTTCTCCACAACCTCCCATAAATGCCGAGCGCCAAGCAGGGAAGCTATAGATACCATTTTTTAAAGTCTTTTGGTATGACTCGACAAGGGGAATGAACCCCAGGTCTACCGACTGCGAAGCGGACGCTCTAACCACTACGCCATCGCGTCGGTATGGCAACAACATGATGTATGGCAACTAATTTTTGATCAGCAATTATAAACTAATCCTTAGCCCTATGTAATTAGAGTCACATTTTATTGGAAAGAAAATTTATTAAGCTTTTAAAGAACAGTAATTGCTAATACTTTATTATAACCTTTTTATGATTAAAGTTATCTGTTTTTACTCAGCTTACCATTTTTTGGCAGAGGTAAAAAGTTACATCACAGGTCTTAAAGTTTAGTTTTTTCTGAATAAAAACAATTAAAAATTGCACATATTATACCCTATCGAAATTGCTTTGAAACAAGCTTTGATTTGTTGAATAAAGTTTGAAAATTGATTGAAAAATGAGTTCGCAAAGAAATTTTTTAGGGAACTGATTTTGCAAAAAGGGTGCAATTTTTGGAAACATTTTCATACAGTTTCACCTCGTTAACACGGACCCTGTTAAGCTGGATATCGGTTAACTCGGACCATGATTGAGGAAAAAAATGGAAAAACATTCCAAGATTGAGAAGCTGTACATTAATTATTTACATGCTATGAAGGTAAAATAAAAGAAATAACCTAGGTATTACGACTTTAATTGTTAAAATTATGCTAGCAGATGTTTGGTCGCTGTACGTAACTTGCAAATGGACGATGCAGTAGTCTTCGTCATTTTTGTTTCTGATAAAAATAAAAACAAAAAATATAAATCTCATTTACAGTGAACAGTTGTAATGTACATGAATTATTTACATGTTATGAAGGTAAGGTAAAAGAAAATAACTTTGGTAATAGCCGATAATAACAGTCGATATCGGTACAGGTTTGTTTGCTAAGCTGCGCTTGCCCAACGTAGCTTTCGTCAGATGATTTACTTGAACAAACAAAAATAAATAAATATATAAATAAACAAATCTGCTTTTTTACATGTTATGAAGGTAAATGTAGTAAACAAAATAGCCTATATAATAACGGAATTTTTAACTAAACTTCGTTACCCTAGGCATGTTTATAAGCTATGGCCTATAGACCGTCGATTAAGTCTGACAATCGGCTAACACAGACACCCTTCCCCCCAGCTGTCCGAGTTAACGAGGTGAAACTGTATTATGATCTGCGTTAGCGAAAGATTTGTGTCAATTGTACGAGACATATTATGGCATCATAGAGCGAGTTTTAAGCGTGCAAGCAAAAAAGAGAACAAAATTGCTTAGAAAGCTTAAAGTACTTAAATAAAAAATTGCCAGCAGCAAAGTCAAATAAGCTATAATTACTGTAAAGTTGTTTTTGTCGAAAGCATCTTATTGATATCTCCTGAAACAGCATTTAATCGCGTTTCTGTGATAAGTACTTTTTGAGAAAAAACAAAAAAACAGATTGTGCAACAAAGCGTTGATTGTGACGTCATTTTAGACCTCAAACAAATGAAAGTTTTTGTAATGTGGAAAGTCGGAAGCTGGTTTTCGTTTGAGCAAAGAGCGATTGTCCTCTGTCAGTAATGCAAAAGCGATTGTTCCATTAGGAAAAGGAGCACACAAGGTTTTGAAAATCTATCTGCAGAAAATACATAAACTTTTGGTAACTCTTCACCCTAGAACCCAATAGGTGAAGCCGGCTTGGCCGGCTGAACAGACATTCTCAATCCCCACGTTACTGATGGGAGCCCTGCGGGCGACGTATATACTATAAATCAAGGATTTTTTCTTTGGCTGATATGCTGCCTGTTAAAGTATTTATGTCTGTACTCTACAGCATTGCAATAAAATCCCAAGTTTTAGAAAAAATCAATATAAAACCATAACCCTAGCAATTTGTAAAACCGAAATTCTAGAAAACATTTGCTTGAAAATAACTCGGCCTGATGGGCTTCTACTGCAATATGATTTTGGGAAAGAAATATGATTTTGGAGAAATGATTTTGGGGAAGCCATAGCTGCTTTTGTGGCCATGCCGGAAACAAGATAAATAGCGCAGCCAAAAAACTTAATACCACAAATATAAACACGAAAGGGGCAGCACCACATCGAAAAATAAGCTTACCACTAAATAGTTTATTACTGTAATTATGAAAGCAACCACCATTTGGCCGCTACCATAAGTTTTGACTGCGTTTCAATCCCTTTTTCCTCACAAGTATTAACAACAGTTTGTGGCAAGATTCTTTGTAAGCATTACCAGTCATGATTAAAAGAATAAGATGATCACAATATTGTGTACAGGAATTGTGTAAGTGCATAAAATTTATTTACTTTTCGCTACTGCTCACACAAGAGCCCGATGGATGAAGCCGGCTTGGCCGGTTGAACCAAAATACTAAACCCCAACGTTATTGATGGAGGATCCCTGCCGGGTGACGCCGGCAAAACCGGCAATAATTAATAAATGTATAATCATATTTTTGTCTTTCATTCTGTCCGCTGCAATGGAGCGCATTTTTAGTTAAATTGAATTAGTTATGCCATCACCACTAACTAAATTGTTATCTTCAGAAATGCCTGCGATTATTGTACATAAAAGTGCAATGTAAATATGCAAAATTAAAACCAAGCATAAAGATTTTTTGACTGATTTGTACCATTGAAATATTCGTGCAGATCTGTTATTGCACCGAAAACGTTATCCGAAAGAGCAAGTTAGAACAATGCGTAATCTGCCTGAAATGGGTGCATTTAGGGCGTACTTTCCTGTTCTCTTCGAAGTTCAATTCTGTGTTGGTTCACAATCATTAAGTTGTTTTTTTTCCGTTATTTGTGGTGTTCCTGAGATAACACCTACTCCAAAAAATGTGACTTTTGCTTAAGGGCACTCCTGCATAAATGGTACCTCTGTTGGGTGCTGTTTAATTGAATCAACTTTCTCTGTGACATTTATTTCATCTCACCCTCACATGGTTACATCCTATCCCTTCTTTGTCTTGCGACTAACTTCTACTACTAAGCTTTTTCTTTCTACGAACACGGAGCACTTCATTTCACACCTTTTCCTTTCTCTCTTTTTACTGACTTTCTCAATGCTCTTTGCTTTTTCATGATATCTTCATCATGTTTCAATAAAATTGCAAGTCCGAATCAGCACTCGATCTTCTCGCCGCCAGGTGATGCTCAAAACACACTTTTGATAAAATTGTATTCTACCCTGCAAAGAAGTATATTTCGCACCGTCGTGTTTTTTTAGAGCAGCTTGTGATTCTACTTGTTAAATGTTTGCTTTTTCCTAAACTATACCGCCATCATATGTCATGATAATATTTCGAAGTTTTTAGATACACTCATGGTAATCAGATACCGAATTGCAGCGCGACAAATAGTTCTTAGTTAATGTTTATAATAGTTCAGAGCGCACAAACGTGCTCTTGTATACTTAGCATTACAGTGCAGCAACCCTCTAAGCCAGTAAGAATGAGCCAGTTTTTGTTTGTTTTTGCTATCGTGCCTTGATGGTTCCTTAGAATAGGGGTTCCCAAATATTTTTTGGGGCGCCACAAAAAAAAAGTAGTCCTAAAGTCTCGCGACCCAAGCATTACTCTGAGCATTATAGTTTTACAAAAAATAATTCCACAAAAAATTGTTGAACTTTCCTTATTGTGTTTTTGTTCTTCAAAACATGGTTTTAACCTTTAATTTAACATAAAATGTCACCTTCTCTAGGTATCTAAAAAGCCTCATACCTAAATATTTCTAGCGACCATGTACACATGTTATCAAAACCCAATTTTGGGTAGCGCCTCACTATTTGAGAACCCCTGGTTTGAAGTGACATTACAGATTTTCATTTTTTTGGTTAAATATTGCATCTGCTTCGCGTTTATTTTAATTACTTTCAACATATTGCGAAAAGTTTGACTCAAGTTATTGTTTTGTGTGCAGCAAGCGCGATCAAATCTTTCATATACTTTTGTTTTTTGTTGTCCGCGTTACATTGTTGCTTTCAGTCATAGCTAAAGTAAAGCGGCAATTTTTTTAACAGAGTTGAAAATGTGTTTTAAACTTTTTCTCGCTATCACTCCAGCTCCTTAAAACCTGGTCAAGCTTAAAATATTTAAGTCTATGTTTTCATCACAGTTTCATTCATAATTCTGAGCTCTCCCGCCATTTGCAAGAAACACGTAAGGAACATCTTGAAAATATAAGTGATAGTAATTTTTGCTAATGTTAGACAAAGCTGCATGTTTTGTGAAAATTTAGTTGTAGAAATCTAAGTTATTATGAAGATTTAAGGTATCAAAGCTTAGCTTCTATACCAGCGGTTCTTAACTTTTTTGGTACCGCGCCTCCCTTGAGCGATGGTTCCCCGCTTTATGCCCCCACCCTTATAAATTAATACAAAAGTAGTGTTTCAATTGCATTTTATCAATATACTTTCTTTTTACCCTGCCATTTTGCTTATCTAAATTTACTACTTAACTACGCAGGCTCTCCAACGTGACAAAAACATAAGCTTAGTTAATTGTAAGATTATGTCTATTCTAGATTGCTTTACAAAGTTCACATATACAGTAGACGCCGCTTATTAAGCCCACGGTTTATGAGCCCACCCGCATATTAAACCAAAATTCGTCCGGCCTGGAATTCTTCCATTTGACTGTGTATTGACAAAACTCGCTTTATACGCTCAAAAACCCGTTTAATAAGCCAAAATTTTCTACGCAATTCTTTTAAATTTGCTAAAAAAGCTTCATAACAAACAACTTTCATTACGTAATTCTTGATTTTTTCTCTGTATGGATAAACATCAAGCACTTTGGTTACTGTCTAAAATTCTTCTGTTTTGTCACAAACCCTTCATGTTTAAAAACTGATTGTTTGACATGGAGCAGGCTGCACCTGCACGATAATGCGAGAAAAATGGAACTTAATGAAATAATTAAACAACGTCACAATACACAAATACGCGTGCGACATTTTTTACGCTATCAACAACCTATGAGGCAACTTGCCCTTGATGAATATGTACGAAAATGAATCTATTTTGTTGGCAATAAATAATGTTTTGTATTAAACACCGTTCTTGTGATAAATCGATACTGTTCTTTACACAAAAAGATAAAAACTTTGCTATTGTAGTTGTGCTTTTGATGTGCGTCAAGTTTAAAGGAACCGTTAGCAACAGCGCATGTAGCTCAGTAGTTGTGGGGCGTTAATCGCGTGCGAGAGTACATACGCGGTCTCTTTGATTTTAAATATCAAAATTTTTATGATCCAAAATATGTATTTTTTTTACAAATTTCTGTGTACGATGTAATTAGCTTTAAACATTTTATCTTTATTACAATTAGCCACAAATAATTTAGCTCAAAATGTTTAGAAAAGGTCGTCCGTCGGTGAACAAGCCCACCCGCTTAACAAACCCAAAATCTTCCGGTCCCGAAGCGGGCTTAATAAGCGGCGTTTGCTGTAGTTTGAAACATTTTCACTTCCTAAGCACGAAGAACTGACAAACAAAAAAATTGACTACATTTTCTAAAAACTAGCGCATTTACATTCCCGTTACTATTGATAGCAATTGTAAATTCTACAAGCATTTTGAAAGATGACTAAGCGTTCCTACAAGCAAGAATTTTTGGATTTGGAATTCACTTTTATCAATGATTGTGGTGCTATAAAGGTGCAATGTGCGCTGAGCTATAAAGTGTTGTCAAACGAATCCTTAAAGAAGAACAAATTGAAAAGACATCTGGCTACGAAGCACCCGGAACACATGAAAAAGAAACCAAATTTTTCTGAGCACCGAGAAGCGGCACCGAAGCGAAGCCTGTTTGACTCAGCAGCAAATCGAGCGCTTTTAACCTCCAAGCAAGCCACGCTGGCACTGTACGAGGTAGCGCTGTGCATAGTGAAGAAGATAAAGCCGCACACAATTGGAGAACAGGTCGACAAGTCTGCACCATCGATACGCTTAGATTCTTCAGCGGCGACGCCTCTGCCGCGAAATTGCGATGCGTTTCGCTGTTGAACAACACGGTCAAAAGCTGCATCGCCGATCTTTCGCTTAATATAACAGACCAGGTGGCGGCCCAAGAAAGAAGCGGTAAACTGAAGCTATCAACTTGATGAATCAACCGACACTGGAAAAGACGCGCAGTTGATGGTTTTCGTAAGGTACGAGGGTGGGACGGAACTCGAGAAAGAATTTCTTCTTTGCACACCATTGGCAACAACGGCAACTGGCGCCAACATCTTCAACGTTGTGGACAACGTTTAACAAAAAAAAGGTATTAGGTGGGAAAACTGCGTTAGCGTCTGTGCTGACGGCGCTCCCGCAATGCTTGGTGCTCGACAGGATTACGCTGCGTGAGTCAAACAAGTCAATCCTTACGTAAAAGTCGTCCACTGCCTTCTACACCGTGAGAACCTTGCTGCACAACATTTGTCGCTGGATCTTTTGGCAGTGATGCAGGAGGTTGTTGCTGTTGTGAACTTCGTCAAATCCAGCACACTTAACTCTCGCCTGATCAAACAGATGTGTGTCGACTTTGGGTGTAAATTCCAACATTTCCTATTCTACTCCAGTGTGAGATGGCTTTCTTGCGGCAAGGTATTGCGCCGTGTAGTGAATCTACCAACAGAGCTGCAGATCTTTCTTAATAAGAAAAGCCTTCGCCATGCCATTCGGTTTCAAGTTAAGGAGTGAATGCTTAAAGTGCGGGTATGCTACTTAAACGACGTCTTGTTGTGATTGCCCCTCTTCTTCCTCGGGATGGAGGTTCGGCACAAACGGCAATTCAGGTTCACGCCGTCAAGCAAATTGAAATTAGGCTAGGAGAAAGATGGTAGCCCATTTCGAACCAGTCATAAATGACTGTTAGCCCCGCCACCAACAAGGTGGACTGCCACTGGTGGCTACCCAAGAGTCCATTCTTACGACGTGCTGGATGAGCAACTTCACAATTACAACCCGGTGAAATACGGGTACGCCACTTTTCTACCACACAAAGATGGAGGCGGCCCGTTAAATGCTTTGCCCAAGGACACAACAAGCAAGCTTGTCGGCTTGTTCTCCGCACTATCCCTTTTTTATGCTGAGCGCCAAGCAAAGAAGCTACAAATACCATTTTTTAAAGTCTTTTGGCATGATTCGACTTAGGGAATAAACCCCAGGTCTACCGACTGCGAAGCGAACGTTCTAAACTCTAGACCATCTTCACTCCAGGATGACCTTAACGCATCAATGCAAGGCAGAAATAAAAATATCATAACTCTCTCCGAGAAACTGTCTGCCTTCAAAGAAAAGCTACAACTCCGGAAAAAACCGGATCGTGGATAAACAGCTGCGTTTCCATCAATGAACAAGTACCAGGAAGAATGGAATAAAATTACAATTAGCACGTTTGATGTCATCAAGCCCGCCCTGGTGGAGCACTTGGAAAACCTTATCACTGAGATTGACTGGTACATCTTGGACAGAAATCTGGCATCTTAGCTGTGGGTCAAGAATCCGTTTCTGGCAAAGGTTGACAACTTATCAGAGGATGTCCCAGGACTGCAGGAAGAGCTCATCGAACAGCATCACAACAAGTTCCGTCGACAACTTTTTTCCACAGCGTCACTTCGGTCAAAAAGGAAGTTTTGAAGGAAGTTCTTCGGTCAAAAAGGAGTTCTGAATTTCGGTCAAAAAGGAAAATCCAATAATTGGTAACAAAGTCACGAATTTTCTGCTTCCGTTTGCGACCACGAATCTGTGCGAGCAAGGATTTTTGGCACTAACGGTCCTAAAAACCAAGGCTCGCAATCGCGTCGATCTTGGCAACGATGTGAGCATTGCACTCAGTAAAATAGAGCCGTGCATTGAAAATACTACAAAGGAAAAAATTCAGTTTCACTAATCGCAGTGAAGTAATGATTTGATTGTAATAAAATGCAGACCACACCACAACTGTTTGTCTGCGTCTTGTCTTTAGGATAGGTATTTGAAAAAAATAGTAGAGTGCTGGCATTGAAAACAATGTCTTTAGGTTGTCTGTGTCTTGGGTGGCGAGATGTTCACCAAACTCAGATTTGGGTCGCACTCAAAAAAGTTTGGGAACCACTGATGTAAGAGCTTATTTTGCTAGTAATGCATAACATTGTGGATTGGACCACTACGTCAGGTAGACTGCGCGGCTCACCACATGTCTGCCACCTAAAGGTGGAGGAATTCCATTTAATGGTTTTATTACTAGCCTACAACGAAAGCAAATTTGCCCGTTTTTATCTGCTCTATCTCTTTTGTGCTAAGCGCAAAGCGGGGAAGCTATAAATAATCACTTTCTAGGTTTTTGATATGACTACAAAAGAATTGTGGCTATGTCTACCGACTGCAAAGCGGACGCTCCAAGCGCACCATCGCGCCGACTTTGGTGATGGTAGATGTATTTCGTATGTTTCAAGCCAAGCTGTCGCATTAATTCCAGTACTAAACATTTATTTTCACGTTCGCAAACATTATTTCGTATCGTGAGTTTCTGTTACAGTTTATAAAAAAAGGCATTTCATATAAATGCTAATCAAAAATGAATGTAAAAAGAGGAATTTGAACGCGAAAAACGTGTAAAGATTTTAATTCAGCATTTATGCATCCGTATTTTTCTTATCCTCTTTTAATATACGATTCTATGGCCCCATGCATGAACCTGATTAGCCACATTTTCTACAAAAACGAGTTAACACCCTGAAGCGGTAACTTTTATTCTATGCCTTATTCAGAAATTTTTTCAGCGATTGAAATTGTGCTAGTAGAATATTATAATTTTTCTTGCCGTTGTTGCCAATGGTGTGCAAAGAAGAAATTCTTTCTCGAGTTCCGTCCCACCCTCGTACCTTACGAAAACCATCAACTGCGCGTCTTTTCCAGTGTCGGTTGATTCATCAAGTTGATAGCTTCAGTTTACCGCTTCTTTCTTGGGCCGCCACCTGGTCTGTTATATTAAGCGAAAGATCGGCGATGCAGCTTTTGACCGTGTTGTTCAACAGCGAAACGCATCGCAATTTCGCGGCAGAGGCGTCGCCGCTGAAGAATCTAAGCGTATCGATGGTACGACCTTTTCTAAACATTTTGAGCTAAATTATTTGTGGCTAATTGTAATAAAGATAAAATGTTTAAAGCTAATTACATCGTACACAGAAATTTGTAAAAAAAATACATATTTTGGATCATAAAAATTTTGATATTTAAAATCAAAGAGACCGCGTATGTACTCTCGCACGCGATTAACGCCCCACAACTACTGAGCTACATGCGCTGTTGCTAACGGTTCCTTTAAACTTGACGCACATCAAAAGCACAACTACAATAGCAAAGTTTTTATCTTTTTGTGTAAAGAACAGTATCGATTTATCACAAGAACGGTGTTTAATACAAAACATTATTTATTGCCAACAAAATAGATTCATTTTCGTACATATTCATCAAGGGCAAGTTGCCTCATAGGTTGTTGATAGCGTAAAAAATGTCGCACGCGTATTTGTGTATTGTGACGTTGTTTAATTATTTCATTAAGTTCCATTTTTCTCGCATTATCGTGCAGGTGCAGCCTGCTCCATGTCAAACAATCAGTTTTTAAACATGAAGGGTTTGTGACAAAACAGAAGAATTTTAGACAGTAACCAAAGTGCTTGATGTTTATCCATACAGAGAAAAAATCAAGAATTACGTAATGAAAGTTGTTTGTTATGAAGCTTTTTTAGCAAATTTAAAAGAATTGCGTAGAAAATTTTGGCTTATTAAACGGGTTTTTGAGCGTATAAAGCGAGTTTTGTCAATACACAGTCAAATGGAAGAATTCCAGGCCGGACGAATTTTGGTTTAATATGCGGGTGGGCTCATAAACCGTGGGCTTAATAAGCGGCGTCTACTGTATATGTGAACTTTGTAAAGCAATCTAGAATAGACGTAATCTTACAATTAACTAAGCTTATGTTTTTGTCACGTTGCAGAGCCTGCGTAGTTAAGTAGTAAATTTAGATAAGCAAAATGGCAGGGTAAAAAGAAAGTATATTGATAAAATGCAATTGAAACACTACTTTTGTATTAATTTATAAGGGTGGGGGGCATAAAGCGGGGAACCATCGCTCAAGGGAGGCGCGGTACCAAAAAAGTTAAGAACCGCTGGTATAGAAGCTAAGCTTTGATACCTTAAATCTTCATAATAACTTAGATTTCTACAACTAAATTTTCACAAAACATGCAGCTTTGTCTAACATCAGCAAAAATTACTATCACTTATATTTTTAAGATGTTCCTTACGTGTTTCTTGCAAATGGCGGGAGAGCTCAGGATTATGAATGAAACTGTGATGAAAACATAGACTTAAATATTTTAAGCTTGACCAGGTTTTAAGGAGCTGGAGTGATAGCGAGAAAAAGTTTAAAACACATTTTCAACTCTGTTAAAAAAATTGCCGCTTTACTTTAGCTATGACTGAAAGCAACAATGTAACGCGGACAACAAAAAACAAAAGTATATGAAAGATTTGATCGCGCTTGCTGCACACAAAACAATAACTTGAGTCAAACTTTTCGCAATATGTTGAAAGTAATTAAAATAAACGCGAAGCAGATGCAATATTTAACCAAAAAAATGAAAATCTGTAATGTCACTTCAAACCAGGGGTTCTCAAATAGTGAGGCGCTACCCAAAATTGGGTTTTGATAACATGTGTACATGGTCGCTAGAAATATTTAGGTATGAGGCTTTTTAGATACCTAGAGAAGGTGACATTTTATGTTAAATTAAAGGTTAAAACCATGTTTTGAAGAACAAAAACACAATAAGGAAAGTTCAACAATTTTTTGTGGAATTATTTTTTGTAAAACTATAATGCTCAGAGTAATGCTTGGGTCGCGAGACTTTAGGACTACTTTTTTTTTGTGGCGCCCCAAAAAATATTTGGGAACCCCTATTCTAAGGAACCATCAAGGCACGATAGCAAAAACAAACAAAAACTGGCTCATTCTTACTGGCTTAGAGGGTTGCTGCACTGTAATGCTAAGTATACAAGAGCACGTTTGTGCGCTCTGAACTATTATAAACATTAACTAAGAACTATTTGTCGCGCTGCAATTCGGTATCTGATTATCATTAGTGTATCTAAAAACTTCGAAATATTATCATGACATATGATGGCGGTATAGTTTAGGGAAAAGCAAACATTTAACAAGTAGAATCACAAGCTGCTCTAAAAAAACACGACGGTGCGAAATATACTTCTTTGCAGGGTAGAATACAATTTTATCAAAAGTGTGTTTTGAGCATCACCTGGCGGCGAGAAGATCGAGTGCTGATTCGGACTTGCAATTTTATTGAAACATGATGAAGATATCATGAAAAAGCAAAGAGCATTGAGAAAGTCAGTAAAAAGAGAGAAAGGAAAAGGTGTGAAATGAAGTGCTCCGTGTTCGTAGAAAGAAAAAGCTTAGTAGTAGAAGTTAGTCGCAAGACAAAGAAGGGATAGGATGTAACCATATGAGGCTGAGATGAAATAAATGTCACAGAGAAAGTTAATTCAATTAAACAGCACCCAACAAAGGTACCATTTATGCAGGAGTGCCCTTAAGCAAAAGTCACATTTTTTGGAGTAGGTGTTATCTCAGGAACACCACAAATAACGGAAAAAAAACAACTTAATGATTGTGAACCAACACAGAATTGAACTTCGAAGAGAACAGGAAAGTACGCCCTAAATGCACCCACTTCAGGCAGATTACGCATTGCTCTAACTTGCTCTTTCGGATAACGTTTTCGTTGCAATAACAGATCTGCACGAATATTTCAATGGTACAAATCAGTCAAAAAATCTTTATGCTTGGTTTTAATTTTGCATATTTGCATTGCACTTTTATGTACAATAATCGCAGGCATTTCTGAAGATAACAATTTAGTTAGTTGTGATGGCATAACTAATTCAATTTGACTAAAAATGCGCTCCATTGCAGCGGACAGAATGAAAGACAAAAATATGATTATACACTTATTAATTATTGCCGGTTTTGCCGGCGTCACCCGGCAGGGATCCTCCATCAATAACGTTGGGGTTTAGTATTTTGGTTCAACCGGCCAAGCCGGCTTCATCCATCGGGCTCTTGTGTGAGCAGTAGCGAAAAGTTAATAAATTTTATGCACTTACACAATTCCTGTACACGATATTGTGATCATCTTATTCTTTTAATCATGACTGGTAATGCTTACAAAGAATCTTGCCACAAACTGTTGTTAATACTTGTGAGGAAAAAGGGATTGAAACGCAGTCAAAACTTATGGTAGCGGCCAAATGGTGGTTGCTTTCATAATTACAGTAATAAACTATTTAGTGGTAAGCTTATTTTTCGATGTGGTGCTGCCCCTTTCGTGTTTATATTTGTGGTATTAAGTTTTTTGGCTGCGCTATTTATCTTGTTTCCGGCATGGCCACAAAAGCAGCTATGGCTTCCCCAAAATCATTTCTCCAAAATCATATTTCTTTCCCAAAATCATATTGCAGTAGAAGCCCATCAGGCCGAGTTATTTTCAAGCAAATGTTTTCTAGAATTTCGGTTTTACAAATTGCTAGGGTTATGGTTTTATATTGATTTTTTCTAAAACTTGAGATTTCATTGCAATGCTGTAGAGTACAGACATAAATACTTTAACAGGCAGCATATCAGCCAAAGAAAAAATCCTTGATTTATAGTATATACGTCGCCCGCAGGGCTCCCATCAGTAACGTGGGGATTGAGAATGTCTGTTCAGCCGGCCAAGCCGGCTTCACCTATCGGGTTCTAGGGTGAAGAGTTACCAAAAGTTTATGTATTTTCTGCAGATAGATTTTCAAAACCTTGTGTGCTCCTTTTCCTAATGGAACAATCGCCTTTGCATTACTGACAGAGGACAATCGCTCTTTGCTCAAACGAAAACCAGCTTCCGACTTTCCACATTACAAAAACTTTCATTTGTTTGAGGTCTAAAATGACGTCACAATCAACGCTTTGTTGCACAATCTGTTTTTTTGTTTTTTCTCAAAAAGTACTTATCACAGAAACGCGATTAAATGCTGTTTCAGGAGATATCAATAAGATGCTTTCGACAAAAACAACTTTACAGCAATTATAGCTTATTTGACTTTGCTGCTGGCAATTTTTTATTTAAGTACTTTAAGCTTTCTAAGCAATTTTGTTCTCCTTTTTGCTTGCACGCTTAAAACTCGCTCTATGATGTCATAATATCTCTCGTACAATTGACACAAATCTTTCGCTAACGCAGATCATAATACAGTTTCACCTCGTTAACTCGGACAGCTGGGGGGAAGGGTGTCTGTGTTAGCCGATTGTCAGACTTAATCGACGGTCTATAGGCCATAGCTTATAAACATGCCTAGGGTAACGAAGTTTAGTTAAAAATTCCGTTATTATATAGGCTATTTTGTTTACTACATTTACCTTCATAAAATGTAAAAAAGCAGATTTGTTTATTTATATATTTATTTATTTTGTTTGTTCAAGTAAATCATCTGACGAAAGCTACGTTGGGCAAGCGCAGCTTAGCAAACAAACCTGTACCGATATCGACTGTTATTATCGGCTATTACCAAAGTTATTTTCTTTTACCTTACCTTCATAACATGTAAATAATTCATGTACAGTACACCTGTTCACTGTAAATGAGATTTATATTTTTTGTTTTTATTTTTATCAGAAACAAAAATGACGAAGACTACTGCATCGTCCATTTGCAAGTTACGTACAGCGACCAAACATCTGCTAGCATAATTTTAACAATTAAAGTCGTAATACCTAGGTTATTTCTTTTATTTTACCTTCATAGCATGTAAATAATTAATGTACAGCTTCTCAATCTTGGAATGTTTTCCATTTTTTTCCTCAATCATGGTCCGAGTTAACCGATATCCAGCTTAACAGGGTCCGTGTTAACGAGGTGAAACTGTATGAAAATGTTTCCAAAAATTGCACCCTTTTTGCAAAATCAGTCCCCTAAAAAACTTCTTTGCGATCTCATTTTTCAATCAATTTTCAAACTTCATTCAACAAATCAAAGTTTGTTTCAAAGCAATTTCGATAGGGTGTAATATGTGCAATTTTTAATTGTTTTTATTCAGAAAAAACTAAACTTTAAGACCTGTGATGTAACTTTTTACCTCTGCCAAAAAATGGTAAGCTGAGTAAAAACAGATAACTTTAATCATAAAAAGGTTATAATAAAGTATTAGCAATTACTGTTCTTTAAAAGCTTAATAAATTTTCTTTCCAATAAAATGTGACTCTAATTACATAGGGCTAAGGATTAGTTTATAATTGCTGATCAAAAATTAGTTGCCATACATCATGTTCCATTTTTAGTTAAACAATTATACTACATGACCTAACAAACTTGCAATTGTTAGACAAAGTTAGTCCTTTGGTACATTTTGACTATTTTTCCTCACAAGCATGGTTCTTTTGCATTATCTGTCGACGTTTTCAAAAACATTCATCAAAACCAAAGTCTCAAAACTTTTATGAAATGTAGCCTATCGGTTAAAAACGCACAAAATTTTGGGACTGCACTTCACGAAATTCCAATTTCTAGAAAAACTAAGTACTTTGATACATTTTGTCTATTTTTTCTCGATATTATGGATCTTTGGCATTAATCCATCAAACTATTCAAAAAAATTTATCAAAAAATGAAGTCTCTACAAATTTTAACATAACTTTGGCAGAGAGGTAAAGCATTTTAAAATCCACACTGTTGATATAGCAAGTAACTTTAATAAATTAAAAATCATTTTAATTCGTATAACATCTTAAATTCAAACGTTTTCGACTTTCATAAAGCCCTTTTCAAGAATTAAATCTGTAAATGTGACGTAATAAATTAAAATAATCAACGATAATTTCAAATAATACACATTATGAAGATATAGTACTTCTAATGGCTGTAAAAACGTAGCCAACTTTAAAATAAATAACAGCTGGGTGAGATTGGATGCAAAAACTTTTAAGCTCATCAAAACCAGGATCAAAGTCTTCCTATAAAACGGCATAGCCCTAGCCTTAATAAACAATGCTATGCAAGTGGAGCTTCTTTTTTGCTAAACATATATTAGCAGAATTTTACAACAACTTTACTTACTGCACGTAATCGTAACATGACATTCCATATTGGATTTTCGCTTAATTTTGGGAATCTTGCCATTTCTGGAAGACTTTGATCCTGGTTTTGATGAGCTTAAAAGTTTTTGCATCCAATCTCACCCAGCTGTTATTTATTTTAAAGTTGGCTACGTTTTTACAGCCATTAGAAGTACTATATCTTCATAATGTGTATTATTTGAAATTATCGTTGATTATTTTAATTTATTACGTCACATTTACAGATTTAATTCTTGAAAAGGGCTTTATGAAAGTCGAAAACGTTTGAATTTAAGATGTTATACGAATTAAAATGATTTTTAATTTATTAAAGTTACTTGCTATATCAACAGTGTGGATTTTAAAATTTTAACATGTAGCCTACTCCTAGCAAAACACTTGGTGATCACCTAGGATAAAGAGGAGGGGGGTAAAGATGGTCCAGTCTTATCGTTTGCAACAAAATGTTAGTGTCGAACTACAATTGATCTAAATGTTGAAGCAATTTCCTTCGCAATTGGGCGAGGCTGGCGCAGCAGCCAGCTGATTTGATATTCTCAACCTCGATATAATTCATGGGGGCCCTTGCTATTGCTATAACTTAACTGTGAGTGCTTCATTTCGGGTTAGTTTGCTCTGCATGGCGGCGTTTATGCCAGAGCCAAGGAACATGCACGCGGTCAGAGGCGTTAGTTTATATTAATTTGGCTACAGAAACGAGAAAGTTGTAGGTAGCGGTCCTAATATTTAATGGCTTAAAATGCATTGTTACGTCAGTCTTAAATGACATGACAATGCTTGCCACTAGACAATGAAAACAGCAGCAGGCAGCATAACTATCCACCATCATTTTGACAGGAAACATAAATAGTAAAGGTCATTACTGATATTTGCAATTGCAAGAATATTTGTATCGGTTTGAAACACTAATCTTCATTTAACAATAGGGAGGTCTGTATTTGGGGCAAAGTCAAATGTAAATAAATTCCAAATTTAAGAAAAGATCAAAATTAAACAATAACAGCATCAATTTGTAAAACTGGATTAAGAGGGGATGTTTTTGTTTGAAAAGAGCTTAATAGACGTTCATTGGAATAGGTTATACTGTATGACTTAGGGGAAAGACACGGCCCCTTTTCATGCTATGGCCGAATTAAAGCAAATAGTGCAGCCAAAAATCTTAATGTCACAAATATAAATACAAAAGCGGGCCACCAAATCTTCAAGTAAGCCTACCACTAAATAGCTTATGTCTTTGATTGTCAAAACGACCACCATTTGGGCGCTCCACCCTTACGTATTTAAAAATTACGAATCGTAGTTTGTGACATCATTCTTTCTTTTTGAATACTTTCTGTCTTGATTACCATTACATGTACAGCAACTAAGGCTCACATTTGCTAAAACATTTCGTTGTTGCTCTTATAAATGTCGTTGTTGCCCCGGTGAGCTGACGCAGCTGCATTAATTGATACGTTTTAAATCGGCACAGGCGAGTGTGTGCCCAGCCGGGGTAAAATCGCACCATACTTAGGAGAAACATTTTTTCTATTTTGCTTCATAATAGCTTAATAGAGCTACCGGAATCAAACCTGAAAATCTGGGAAAAGCAAGAACTCATATAACTTTTATGAGCATATCTAAGCAAAGAAAAACGAATATGAATCATAATTCGTAGCCAGCAGGCACTTGAGAAAGTTTGAGGGGAAATCAAAAAAACACAACGTCACTGTGCCAAATCGCATCACATGGAATATATTATTGGCATTTCGCTTTATACTAGCTTTATAGAACTACGGGGATCAAAGCAAACATTTGGGGAAAAGCAAGGACTCTTTTAACTTCCCATGGCGCGTCAAGCAGGTAGAAAAGAACATGCTACATAATGCGTAACCAGCAAGGACTTAAAGTTTAAGAAGAAATCAAAGCAAAACAGTGTCACTGTGTGAAATCGCACCACACGAAACACATTTTTGCTATTTTGCTTGAAAGTTGGCTAAAGTTCAACATTTTTGCTATGTTGGTAATTGTTTTGGAGCAATTATTTTCTTGTTATAGTGAGATGCTGGAGGCAAATTCCTTTAAATAAGAGATTGCCTGAAAATTGCTAGTTAACTCTTTGAACCCTGGTTTCTCTGATCTTTTGGCGATAATCTGGCCATAAACAAAACTATTCTATTATTAGATTAAACAACCCAAAAGTGCTAGTGATCTGAGCCCAACTTTAATAATTTGCTGGCCGGTAAACCGGGTTACAGGGTAATGACGGTAGAGCCGAAGGCCGGTTAACCGGCCTTTCGGGTCTACAAGGCTTCTCAGCAAGGCCTGTATTCCGGCCTGCAGATTCAAAGGGTTAATAGCTATCATAACCTATACTTTGTAAAATGATAAAGTCTTAATAATGATGCCAAACCCCAATAAGGGCTTGCCGATGTGACTCTTGTCCATATTATAGGTGTGTTTGTGTGTCCTTAAAAGAGAAATGAGATCCCCCTGATACAGGCATTGCTGTATTGTATTGCTTTGTATTGCATCATCATTTTGCATACAATAGAAGATGTGTTGTGAATTAGGCATGTATTTTTATTTTTGTGTATTTTTTACACGGGCCTGATGAGACCCTACATGGTTGAAACCGGTGCCAGGTTATTGACATGTTGTTGCAGATTGTTGTATTGAAGGTATGATTTGATGATTGTTTTTGAGCAATTTTTTTTATCTCAGTGTGATGCTGAAGGCTGATCTTTTCAAATAGGAAATTGTCTGAAAATAGCTAGCTAACAAGCAGCACAATCCATAGTTTGACAATCAGTAATTTACTTTTACAGAGAGGGCGCTTTACTAATTGGTTTCCTCCTCTATTTTTCCATAACTTAATTTAGCCACAGATTAATCCTAGCCAATCTGGTGTCAGTTCATAAGGAAATTACAAAAAACATTTATTGAAAGCACAGCGTTAGCGTGATACATGATTTTATGCTTGAAAGTTTTGCTGGCTGAGACTAAAAGCCGTTAACGTAGCCAGAAGCAAACTTGAAGAGAGCCAAGAAATATTTATGGGCTTTCTGTCTCTCATTTTTGTCTGATGGCTTTTTGCCTAGGTGGAAGATTTGTTGCCGTTGTACTTCAAAATACCTTTGTTACATGTTTGCATTTGAGAAATTTAGAAGGGCAAAGCCGCTTTGGCTTTTTTGCTAAGGATGTGCCAGAAGCATAACCATTGCAAATGATCCTCAAATATTCGTGTTATCAATCTAGCTTTGGTGTGTTTCATTGCCGGAAATAGTTGTTTGCATATGAAAAAAGTGCATACTGCTTGCACCACGAGTCAAGTTGTGTTGAAATTTACTTTTAAGATATTTTTTATCAAGTCAAGTTGTGATACACTCTCGGCATAAATTTCAACTCTACAATTCAGTCTAAATATTAAAACCAAAGTCCAAACCTGAAACCGGAAAATAATTAATCCTTATGGCAATGCAAGCAGTGGCATAGCTAGACACACTGATTATAAAATTTACCATACAGTATATCACGGCTTCCCCTTTGGAGAAAATTTCCTAATTCGGGAAAATTTGTCCCTAAAATTTATGAAAGAATAAGTTTAAAAAAAATAGTCGAAATGAGAAAATAGGAAAATAAAAAAAAATATTCGATTTTGTTATGTTGGAAACGAGGAATTCTGTAAAAGGAAAAGGTGCTCATATATTGCTATTCTTACAATTAAAAACAAAAAGTTTTACTACCTTACCCAGGGCTTCCACCTTGGAAAGATCCCAAAATTGATGAAAGATAAAATGATTAAAATAAGAAAATTAGGAGGAAATAAAAAAATGAAATGAAAATGGTTTTAAAAAGTAAAAATTCCAACTTGTTAGTTTCAAAAGCAAGAATTTCGGAAAAGAAAGCTTCTAGTGATTCACTGTCCTCACAAATTTATTATAAAAAAATTGTACAGCCTTAACAGTATTTTAAGGCTGTTTTTCATGCCAATCCAATAAGGCAGCTTAAGTGTAGGTCTAGTTAACGGTGTTTATTTTTGTTAGCTTCTGAATGTTAGTATGTTTAAGTAAAGCCAAGAAGAAGCTAACCAAACTGTGCATAGCCAATGGAAGTGGGAAACCTCACCTTAATCAAGAGTGGATCTGTCTCTTGAATGCAGAAACTTTGAACTTAAGTGTTAGCATTTGTGGTCAGAAGACGTGGCTGGCCGTGGGTCGAATGAGGTTATTTTGGGTTTGGACACTTATTTCAAATCCACTCAAAAGCAATTAAATCATTTTGTTGCATCAAGTGACTCTTGTGGTGGACAAAATAAGAATGTAATTGGCTTTTGGTGCTATCGGGTGAAAAAATGTATCAAACCATTGAACATAAGTTCCTAATTCCAGAGCATACTTTCCTTCCATATGATAGGGACCTTAAAGTTATCAAGAGGAAGAAAAAAAGACACCTGCTGTGCATACCCTTCAGGGTTGGTTTGATGTAGTGAGAAATTGTAAAAAGCAAACTCTCTTTAAAGTCGTGCAAATGACACAGAGGCACTATTTTGTCAATATCGAACCAATGAGGACACAACTCATTTTCTGAACTACTTGCATGTGATGGTAGAAAAATGAGGATGCAGAAGGCTCTCAGAATTAAAACTAAGGCGTCTCATCCTGGATCTATGTTCCTGGTCTATAATCACAATGAGGGAGAACAGTGACAGCAAATCAACATTGCTAGTCAGAGGTGTCTATTGGGTTGTGTTACCCTCCACAACCTACACACTGCTCGGAGAAAAATGAAACCGCCAAAATTAAATGATCTCAAGAAATTTTGCAGTTTTATTCCAGTATAGCACAAAAGCTTCTATAGCACATTACACGCCACAGAGCGCTCTCCTCGTAAACTGCGCGAAAAGGAAGTGAAACAAACCTCACATGTCTTTCCAAATAATTTAGACTCAGAGTTATTGGAAGAAGTAGAATCAGATTAAGGGGAAACAAATTCAGAGGAATTTATTTGTACTGTATCAACTGCACAATGTGACATCAAAAAGACATTTCAGTTCTGACTTTTGTACGAAGCATATGCTTTTCTTTCTTTGACGTTATTTATTTCGAAGTATTGTGTCCCATAAATATAGACCAAGAGATATGACACTGGCATGTTCTACAGGGTCCGCCAAAAAGACCTGACACATTTGAAAATTTAATAGAAATCAAACGCGTTGACGAAAATAATTGATGTTTACATTTTTGGAAAGCGTATAGCATGCCATTTTGTGCGGTGTCCAAAAAACAATCTACAATGCATTTGTGACGTCATAATGGTTGATTTTTAAAATAATGTAATTTTTTAAATTGTGCTTTATTTGCTAAAATGAAGTGGTTGGGCTCACACCGTTCTTTCGTTATGGAAACTTTTTTTACGAACAGTGGATCAATAACTGCAACTCAAAGATTATTTCGTACGCACTTCAAGCTTGGAAGACACGATCCAGTGCTATTGTAAAAAGTTGCATGTTTGCAATTTTATGAGAATAAATGGGATCAGAACACACGATTTGTTGCTTCCCATCTGAGTCTGATGATTATCACGGAGTAAAATCCTAAACCGTGTTTATGACTTGATAAATCAACTTAATGTACTGTATTTTTGACTAATAAACGAAGTGATGAGGCAAAACTGCTGGCAAATGATGATTGGTGGGCAAGGTTAGCATATACGGCTGATATATTTTAACATTTATATGAACTCAATATTCAATCAAGGTCGCAATGCAAATCTTTTGACAAGCAAGAACAAAATTAATGAGTTTCGCTCAAAAATGCAACTTTGGCAACAGCAGGTAAAAACAAAATCTTGAGATGCTTTTTTTTAGCCAGAAATGTCAAAAAAATGTGAGCGCTGCTTCTCTATGCGAGACCATACAAACACATTTTATTATTCTTGAGGAAAAATTAACCTTTTATTTTCCATCAATTGCTATGATTGGGTAAGGAATCCTTACAGCTTAGAAGCAGATTTCTACAATGCTCTGACTTTGTAGGACCAAGAAGAATTGATTCAACTTAGACAAGATCGTGGACTAAGATTACGATTTTTTGATCTACCTTCGGAAAGTTTTTGGGTGATTTCTTCCAACCAGTTTACCAATCTGGCAAATAGAGCTATTTCAACCTTGCTTTCATTTTCCACGGCTGATCTTTGCGAGGCGGGATTTTCAAGCATGAAAGCCATAAATGTTAAAAAATCTGAAAAGTTGAAAGTTGTTGAAGAAGAGTTGCTGGTTTGTTTTTCGTCAGTTCCTGCCCGAATACCATATTTATGCTCCTCAGAAAAGCCCCAAATATCACACTAAAATCACTAATAATGAGTTAAAACTCTGATGAGCTTATTGTTTTGCTGCAACGTATCTTAAATTTTGTTGAATTTCTTTTGATGTTCTGCATGATTTTTTTTAAGTACAAAAAGTGTTCCGCGGTTGAAAAGCAGTTACAATCTTTTGACAGACAAATTTGATCTAAAAACGATCTAGAGAAGTTTTGAAACGTTTTGAAAATAAATAATAAATACTGCTATTGTTGCCCGAAACTTTCCTAAAAATAGGAGTTTTGCGGAAAACCGTGAAGCCTCAAAAAATGGGCAACTTTCCACGGTCTAAAAGTAAATTCTATTGCAGGTTACAATGAGATCTCAAGTCGAGTAATCACAGGCACTGCACAAAGGATTTTCGATTCTGCTTATTCTGGAAATGAATCAATAAAAAAGACGGCGGCATCCGTTGAAGCAAAGGCGTGAGAGGACACAGTCCGAGTAAAGAAAAACAAAATTTTCAGTAAAGACTGAGAAATTTGTTTGTCCAATTGTTTTGTGCAGACAATAGGTTTATGTCTCCAGTTCAAGAGAAAATCGTGGATATTGGAGGTGAGACACAAAAATGGATTGTGAATAACTGCAGCAGCCCAGTGGATAAATTGAGCAAGCGTTACCTTTTTAAGAGTGTGTGTGTGGATGTTTAGAGAGGCTAAAACTTGATCATCGGTCAGGTTTTATCCTCCCCCTGCACTCACACACATTGATAAACAACAAACTCGTTTAATTTATTCCATATCCTGTTCTAGCTGATAATATGTATACTTTGGGCAAACTAAGCAAGATCTTAAATCTTGTTGAGCTAAACACAAATGAGCTACCAGATATCAAAGACCAGAGCAATATGCCCAATGCAAACAAGTTATACAGTTAGATTATTTAATTGATTGCAGTAACTTCTGTATTTTGAAAGTTGAGACTAACTACTTTCGACGTCATACCGCTGAAATATGGTTTATAAAATCGTACCCCAATGCTATAAAATTACAAATAGATCGGTTGCTAATGGTCTACCTCATGTTTATCAACTTTTAGCTGTTTAAATTTTTCTTATGTTTTTCAATGCTGCAGCGGCTTTTCAGGCTCTATACAATATTTAGGCAATGCTTATATGTAAAAAGTAAAAAAAACTTTTCTCTTTTTAAACTTTTCTTTTGTAGTTAACGTAAGGAAATTCTTGAAATTACCATATTTTTGTGCAAATCTTAAGTAAATGCATTTATCAAACGTAAACTGCATAAAATAGTTTCGGATGAAAGGTTTTGAATGATCGTTATTTAAAAATGCAAATGCTTTTGCTGTTATATTAAGATATTATTACTGAATTCCATACTATTCGTCACAAGGCCGTATGCTGTGGGGGAGAGAAAGACGGGAAAGTTAAATCAACTTCTCGGAAAAGTGAAAACCTTCACATGTCAAAGGTTAATGAGTTTTTGACACTTGATAATCCTCTTTTTAAAAGGGTTTTCTTTCTATTGGGTGAGCTTCAATTACAGCTACATTGATGGATCTTCAGAACTTCTTTCCCAAACTGTTTGAAGCTAAGGCAAAAGCACGATTATTTTAGATTCTTAAATAAATAATTTTTGAATCTGATCTTGAACCTGCTGAAGACACAAGAAATGAAAAGTTTTGCTGTCGAAGTTTTTAGAAAACGACGGGAATGAAATCTGTGCAGAGCCAGCAGCGTTGCCAAGTGTTTCCTGATAATATGAACTCGCGACAGTACTGTTGCTAAAAATTGACCACTCGAACTGTACTAGTCATAGCGCACTCCGCTGCAGAACACCGCTTACCGGAATAAAATTGCAGCACACATACAAGGCAGGTAGAAGTGGTTATTAATTTCGTCAATTGAACTGTCACTAAATGCGCAAAAGCCTCATCCACCGCCTAATTTTGGTTCTCGCTGATACTACATAAGCATCAACGCAACGTTAAGCGACTTCAACCAACTTTACAATTACGTTCTATTGCTATGATCACTGGATGAGCCACCTCTACAAATGGAAACTTTTCGATTTGTAAATATGTAAATATTTTCACATTGGAAAATTTACAAATCTGTAAACCATATTATTATGTAAATTCATAAGCTACATATTTTTTGAAATAGTGTATCACAACGATTTTAAAACACAAAATATTTTGTTTTTATGTTGAGAAATGTGATATTTTTGTTTATGCAAGCTGAGTGCGGTTTGAAAGAAATCCTAATTTTGCCAACAACAAATTCAATGTTCAATAGTTGATTAAACAAACACACCTTACATGCTGTATTTGTTTAAAAAGCATCTTTGAGTGAACCGAAGAGATATTAGTCGGAAGGTGCAAGATCTGGGCTGTAAGCAGAGTGTTGCAACATTTCGAAGCTTAATTGACCAATGGTTTTAATAGGTTTTGTGGCCGCATGTGGGCGTGCATCAACAATAATTGGCAGATCCTAAGTCGTCTTTGCTTGTAGTCTACCGTGAGCTCTTTTGGCATCCACCTTGCAGACAATTTCCGGAACCCAATGTTATCATAAGTGATTGATGGGCAAAGCCATGACTAATCTGTAAGAAGTACGCTAACTCATCTACAGTAATGCGCCCGTCCGCCTGTATCATTTGTTGAGCTTGTTTGCTATTATCGTCAGTGGTTGTGGAGGTTGGTCGACCTTCTGCTCCTTATTAGTGCTTCACGCTTGTCCTGCCACCTTTAAACTTCTCAATCCCCTGATACACACTTCTTTTTGGTAACGCACTGTTCTCTATATTGTGCTAAAAACTTTCTGTGAATTTCAGAGTCTAAAACACCTTCGGACCATAAAAATTGGATCGCTGTACGCTTTTCTTGGGCGTTGCATTGCGCAAGTGGAGCAGACATTTTTGTTGATTGAAAACGACACGTGTAAAAATCGATCTAACAAGTAGATCAGCTGATTGTGATCAAATGACACTACAGAGAGCGCGTGCAAGAAAAATTGCGGCAAATTTAAATACAAGTGTACACTGTGGTAAAAAGTACCGATAACTTTTGACTGACCTCCATGCAAAGGAGATTAGAAGACCAGTGTATCAAAAAATATTGGTAAGACTGTCCATGAAAAGAGATGAGCAAATACAAAATGTAAGACGAGAGAAGCTACAAGGGACTGTAGATGGCTGTAGCAATGTACCTTGGCTGGCCAGCTCATCAGGCATTTTTATCGGTAATCGGAAATTTATTGATGTACGATATTTTTAAGAAATTAACCGAAGCTTATTGTAAACAGGATTTCTTCTCTCAATCACATAAAATGGGTTTCAACTGGTGTTAGCATACCTCATGAATCTTTTGGAAACCCTTAGTAATTTAAATCTGATTTTACAAGGCAAGAATACTAACCGCATCAGTGATTGCAATGCCATTAATTCTTTCATAGCCACCTTGGTGGAGTGGCATCGCCGGGTTCAAAAAAGAAAAGCATCTTCGTTTCTTTACCTAAAAACTGTGCTCGAGAAAAACCACATTGAAGCAAAAGTTGAGTTTAATACCGCAGTCTAGGCCCGATTTCAATAGTTTGTGTTGCATTTTAAATATATGATAACAAACTAACACACACGGTTTAATTTCAACTCAAAACAATTTTGTAGAAATACAAGAACGAAATGAATGAAAACGCCCAGACACCGGCTTAATATACATTGCCATTTTGAATGTAGTCACGAAACGCGTCCAGGGATGGCTTTGTAAATTTATATATATCTGTCAATAGTATTGCTTCTTTCGGAAGCCTCGCGCCTTTAGGACTCGGTTTGTTGTTTTGTTTCTTGCTTATAAGACGCTCTCTATCGATCGTAACCACTTGGAACCAGCAATATAATCTTGACCTGATGTTTCTTAATTGGCCATTATTTGTCGCATTGCGCCAGAAGCATGTGCGCTTGTCATCATGGCTCACGGGGTTTGTATAACCTTAAAGGCAAGGCGTGCCAGGCGCAAGGTGGCGTTTACAGCACAAAATAACTACATCTATTGTGTAAAGTGCAATTCTGTCTGTGTGTCTCTCTGTTTTAACTTCTCTGAAACTGCTAGAGGTACAAGCATCAAACTTGGCATGATTGATCACCACCGCATGGTGAGTGTCATAAGGGAGTTTGTCATGGCTTGATGACGTCATAATCAAAATATTTTTTTAGAATTTGCATCACTTGACAGAGGACAGTACAACAAATATAAATACAAAAGGAGCAGCACCACATCGCAAAATAGGCTTACCATTAAATAGTTTTTTCTTTAATTGGAAAGCAGCCACCATTTGGCCGCTACATCAATTTTGATTATGTACAATTCCTTCTCTCTCACAAGTATTTGTAATAATTTGTGCCAAAATTTTTTGTGAGCATTGCCATTCATGAAAAAGAGAATACGGTGATCACAATTTTGTGCACTAGAATTGTGAAAGTGCATAAAATTCATATACCTTTTGCTACTGCTCACACAAGAACCCGATGGGTGAAGCCGGCTTGGCCGGTTGAACCGAAGTACTAAATTTCCACATTACTGATGAAGGACCCTTGCCGGGCGACGCCGGCAAAGCCGGCTAGTACATTATATAACACAACAGTTTGAAAGCTACTTTTGAGTCTTGGGTACAACTACTGTTTACAGCTTCCAGAAAAGAAAAAGCTTAGGAATTCTTTTTGTCTAAACGAAGACATTTGTTTTAACAGCTTGCACGATAAATTTTTGGAGATAATGAAAATTCCACTGCAACAGACGACTTAAAAGCAATGCTATTGACTGATTTCTGAGCAAAATATGTGCAAATAATATAAAAGTGTGTGTTAGCGCTACCTCGCTCGCTGTGTACATTGATCGCTTGATAATGTGTAGAGTTAGTAGTTTCCGATTACCAGATTTAGTTTTTTGGCGTGGTTGTGATTACGTAATCTCTTCGCTAGTCGCTATCAAGTAATTCAAGATAGAACCTCTGCTGATTTAGTGTTGTTAAGTGTTGATGTACTTATTCATGATATAATTAGCAATAGTAGCTGTATTGTATATCTAGAAGTGTGCTTTATAGTGTTGGGCCTGGGTTAACTAGGCCTAGCATCATTATTCTTTTGTTTTTCCTTTTAGCTATAGGTATAAGGTGCTTTAGTGGTGGTTTTCTACCCATAGCTACTTCGGTTGTGGAAATCCAGCCTGCATTACTCAACTTAATAGTGGTGTATTAGTCTACGTGGTGCATGTTGTTGGGTATTTGTGGAGTGCTTTGTTAGTTCGCTATAGAGCAATATTGTTTCTGACAGTTATATCTGTGTGCTACTGTGAGCTGACACTGTGCTATATTCCAAGCTGCTTCGCCCCTGTGGCTTATTCCTCGAATTGATCCCTGTGGGTTATTCCAAGAATTGGCCTTAACTAGCATAGCTAAAGCAACAGTGTGATAATGTAGCTACGTTGTAAGCCTACAAGCACTTCTTCTGTTTTCATCAACTTATCTGAGTGAAAGTGAATTTTCTGTATTCGTTATCATAAAGATAAAACTTAGAAACAAAATTGACTGTAAACTCGATCGGAGATCTATAAGACTGTATCTGCTACAACCTCAAATTTTTATTTTTGATTTCCTAAACCAGCTACTTTCTTCCCATTTGTGAAAGTTAAGTTGCAAATTAATTGTTGTGCATTTTAAACTTTTCTGATTTGGCATTAAGAGCAAACGCGGGTAGAATTGGTATTCGTCATTAGGAGCCCGTCTTACAAAGTTTGAAAATCCCTGTTTCAGAGTTTCTATAGCCTGGTTATTCTACGTTATTAAACTTACCTTTGCAAATTGGAAGCTTTTCTACAGACCAGATTGCTTCCCCACACTGCTGATTTGTATTTCCTCCTTCTTGGTCTTGATTTTTTTGTTTGCAAGTGAATTTTTCGCTGCCAACCGTTCCATAATTTTTTTTACAAATAATCCTGCGCAGAATAAAATACACGCTTACAAGTTGATTGTTACTTGCTTGCTTTTAACGATAAAACTTTACATAAAACGACTTGTATTTAGACCTGATTTTGCCTTGATGTTAGCAATCGTTTATGTTTGTTACCTAATTGGAGAAAATGGAGAGAAGAATCTAGATTACTTGCCAAGTGAACCACGGCCATTTTATTAGAACTAACATTGCAAATACGCAGAATACAGGTTTTTCTAAAGAAACTACAATGCTTAATCATTCAAACAAGAAACAAGGTGAGTAGAAAATTGCTGGTCCAAACAGAAAGAAGCGATGTTGCATAATGGCTTGGTGCGTGTGGCATTAAAAAAAAATCTAAATGGTCTTATTGTAAAACAAGCGACCACTCTCAAGACTCTCAATTTTGCCTTCTTCTTCTTTCGTTTGAGGGCTCATCGCAGGTTTTCGACTAGATGTTGAAGCCAGTTCTTTGTATCATCAGTCACGTTAGTGAGGTTTTTGACGTTGTTAGGTGGACGAAGGAGATTGCAATCGAACAAGATGTGCTCCGCATTTTGGGTAGCAGCTGCGCACGCACATGAGGCTGATCTTCTCAGTCCCCATTTGTGCATTTCTGCACCAAACCTCCCCACTCCAGCTCTAAGGCGATTTAGGGTAACCCACAGTTTCCGAGGTAAGTCGGATCCAGCTGGTGCGGTAGTGTCCGGGGTTATCGTCAGCTTCTTTGGACGTTGATGTTTAGTCCACTCTTCGTTCCAAGACATGTCAATAACCTCCACGTGGTGTATCCTGGTAACCAGCGAATATTGACAACCTGAGTAAGTAAATCGTGCGAAGCTATCATTTCAATTTTGTGATTTAGACAGACCGGAAGATTTATTTTTTGCCATTAAAACGCGACCTGTCAGAGTACACACGAATAGGATCATAGGCACGCAATATGGACGACGAGGCTGTAAAGAATCTCAGGTTTCTGATCGAGTTGCTTGATAAAATCAGCTCAAGAGCAGAATTGACGCAAAACTAAAGGAAATAACGAAAAAAAAAATAACAGCAAGTTTTGACCAATTAAAATGGCAAATCTTGTGATGAATCAATAAATACCGTATGTACTTGTGTATAAGTCGATGTGTATTTTAAGAGCAAAAATTGCGTCATTTTTGGTATTACCTGTGTATAAGTCGACTGTAGATTTCAGTCACAGTCACTATTTTTAGATTAATGTAGCAGTGCCAAGAGGGTGTACTTTGTACACCTGCTTAACACCGTAAAAACGTCAAGCATGTATTGCGCGAGCTAGCCTAAGCTTGTTATTGAATAGTTTATTTATGGTAAAACAGCATAATATGAGCGTTTGTTAAGCATTTATATAACTAGTATTACAACGCAGTTTTCTTTTCACTTTCACATTGTATACAACTTTTCAGCAGCATCTACGTAAGCATTACCTATGTATAAGCCGACCCAAAAATATTACCTAAAATTGCTCCCCAAAAATTCAACTTATACCCAAGAATATACGGTAAGCAATTTGTTTGTGACACAAAATTTAAAATAATGCAAAAAAGTTGTTTCACCGAAACCTTTTGGTGACGCTCTTATGAGTGGCGATATTGTATGGAAATGGCCATGGTGAACAGGTTCTTCCGTCTCGAGAACTCATACAGCAGAGCAATCAAAGCGAGGCAATAGCAGCACTTACGTAATTATACGAGCGTCAAAGAAAAATATTTTGTAATTGCGAAAAACGATTGTGTGGACTTGGAAGAAAGCACAGCAGGAGACGACACAAATAAACGAAAATATGGCTTCATTATCTGAACAGTTTAAATTAGTAAACAAACCCTTTCCACCAGTGTGATAAATCAAGCACTGACAACCACTAGCGTACCGAGGGGGGAGGCCACTGTGCGATGGCCCCCCCTCAGACCCAAAAAATAAAAAAATGTGAAGCAAAACCAAGCAGTTTTAGTTAGGCATACCATATTTTGGTGATTGAAAAACGGGACGCTCCAGAACAACAGGCCTGATCAGAAGGTTTTGCTATAGCTAATTAAGTAAAGTGTGGGTACACTTAGCCGTTGTAGACCAGGTGTTGACATTTTTTTTTTTTTGGAGGACGCCACCAATTTCATTGGTATTTCTCAAGCAAAGCTGGTTTGTGATGTCTAACAATTGTGACGAAATTTTGGCCCCCCCCCTCGGAAACTTGCTGCGTACGCCACTGCTGACAACGCCTGTACTTGCTTTCTTCTAAATTGACACCGTCGCTGCTTTGTAATCGCAGCATAGTAATTTGCGTTTTACGTGTAGCGCCTTGAGGTTGCCCAGTAGCAGATTCTAATCTGTTTGTTGTAATTCTACAGTTCTCTCATAGCAAGAGCAAGCGAAGCAACTCAATAGAAAACTCTAGGTCAAAGGTTCTTAAACTGAGGGGCGTGGATAGTTTCCAGGGGGGCGCGAAGGGTGTGGAATGTTGCAATGGTGCTGTTTTGTGCAAGTCGTGAACAGAAATAACCGTAATACGTTACCTCGTGTTTGCAAAAATTTGTTAATATAGTACACAATTTTTCTTTTAATTTTTCAAAGTTTTCAGAAAAACTTATTAAAATGTCATTTTTACACATTGAAAATTTTAAACATTTAATATTTAGATTGCCATAAGATACGTTCAAAAAAAAAGAAAATATAAATATGATCTTTTGTCCAATAACTACACAAATGCCAAGTAATTGGGCATTATTTTACGTTGTAAGTTTTTTCCTAACTTTTTTAGACCTAGAAGTGTCATGAAATTTTGTAGGTGTGAGTTTGCTAAGTTGTAAGTTCCATTATGTCTTGGAATGAACTGCATTGGCCGTAATCGCCGAATTGCATTGTAGGCCTTCAACTCGCATTTTAGCTGCATTGCTGTGAGTACGTCCTGAGCTTGTAACCTGCCTCTCGATTGTGAAAAAAATTTGATGCGATTTTATTTTCTTCTGTCCTTGGCGACCAATTCAAATCAATTTCTGCTGGGTCTAATGCAAAATCGATTACCAAGCGCTTGTGCAGGAGTAGCCTACTTATATCGTTGTTGCCATTGACTCGCTGTTAAAGCTAACAATTTGGCATAATGCAGAATCTATTTGCTCCAAGTTATCAATACCAGTCTCTGAATTCGATTCATTTGCAAAAATAATTTTTCGTAGGTTAAGCTTAGTCTAAATATGCAAACCCTTGATCTAAGTTTCACAATCATAGGCGTAACTCTTTGATTTGTGTGAGGGCGGGGTTACTCGATGCATTTTTGTCTCGAAGCAAGGTTGACGATCTTTTTATGGAAATCAACATTTTAGGAATAACTATTTTGCAAATCTCGACTCCAAACAAATGTGAAAACCTTTTTTTGGAAATCCACCCTAAGAAAGTGAGTTTGTTAAAATTTCTGGGGGAGGCGGCTGACCGTATTTTGTCTCCAAACGAAGTTAAAGACCTTTATTTGGAGATCAATTTTTAGAAAGTGCCTATTTTGACTACTTTCAAAATTTCTGGGATGAGGGTCTGAAAGCAATTTTGAGTGGCTTGAGCCACCATTTCCTTACTTTTATGTTGGTGGTACAGAATTATAATATAGCTTTGAAAAAAGCTGTTTGAGCCATAAACGTTTCGTGACGCTTTCATGAGTGGCAGTATCGCGTCACAAGGGAAGATCTAGAGTGAATAAGAGTGTTATGTGAATAATTTGGACGTTAGGCAATCAAGACAAGCCAATGATAGCGCTAGTATTGCAAAGCGCGCCAAAGAAAGATTTCGCAATTGCGAAAGTTAGAGAAAGCGCAGTAGGAGGCCAAATGCCACGATTATCGAAAGAGTTTGAGAGTGTAAACAAACTCTTTTTGTCTGCAAAACACCGGGCGTCGAGTCTTGATATAAGCAGCCTCTAAAAGATTAAGATGGAAAGAGCTGCGCGCTGCGGCGAGGATTGAAAACCGCTTATCATCATAGTTTAATGCGCATCGATCATTATCTAAAAGATGCTGACCAATGGCGGAGTCACAATCCGGTTTGGTGTCGGTTCGTTTGCACGATCTGTGTGGTTGAGATCGGCGTGGACGAGTCAATTGCTGTCTTAACCATTGCGGAACATGTTGCTTGATGCGATCCTGTGGTCGTTGGGATGTTCGTCCTACGTACCGACTATCACAGTGGCACTTGTATTCATACATAACAAAACTTTTCTGAATGGCAGGTAGAACATCCTTGCGGGCCACAGGCAGCATGCGCTTAGACGTAAAGACCAAACGGGTGCTGATGGAACCATAGCAGCTTTCCACGGCGGTTTTGACTTCTTTTTCCAAGTTTGTATATGGCTTATCCATCCAAGGGACCCTCAAGTAGACAGGACACTTTTCAGGGCCAAATCGCTTAAGGGTGGAGAACTGAGCGATTTTCTTGGTGATCTGAGCGTTGATGATGTTTTTAGGATAGCCATTGTCCAGTAATATCTGCTCAATCCGTTCTATTTCTTCATTGAGTCTACGCTTGGTGCAAATCATTAGAGCTCGATGCACCAATGTAGATATTAGACTTATTTTACGTTTGAGAGGACTAAAGGACTCCCAACGCAAATACTGGCCAGTGAAAGTGGGTTTCCGGTATACACTGGTCTCAAAGCCAACATCTGTTCTTTCGACGTAAACATTAAGAAACGGTAGACATTTCCCTTTCTCTTTTTCAAAGGTGAACTTGAGGGATGGATGAAGGCAGTTAAGATTGGTCAGAAATTCATCTGCTTCAGCTTCGTGATCGAAGATGGCAAACGTGTCGTCAACATATCTGAAGTATGTTGGAGGCTTCTGCGTTTGAAAAAATAACTTTTCTTCATAATATCCAACGAAGATGTTGGCCAAAGTTGGACCAAGTGGTGATCCCATAGCTACTCCGTCTGTTTGCTTGTACATGGTGTTATTGAAGCTGAACTCAACTGAGGATGTAGCGCTCTTCATCAATTCAACAAACGCGTCCTTTGGAATGACTGGCTGGGAATGAGATTGGTCATAGAGGGCTTCCGAACAGATTTTGATGGTTTCATCAAGGGGAACGTTGGTGAACAAGCTGGATACATCAAAAGAACACATGAAGACATTAGGGTCGATGTCAAGATTTTGCATGGTCTTAGCAAACGTAAACGAATCTGATATGCCTCCTGCTGCGCTTTCTCTAACTTTCGCAATTGCGAAATCTTTCTTTGGCGCGCTTTGCAATACTAGCGCTATCATTGGCTTGTCTTGATTGCCTAACGTCCAAATTATTCACATAACACTCTTATTCACTCTAGATCTTCCCTTGTGACGCGATACTGCCACTGATGAGAGCGTCACGAAAAGTTTATGGCTCAAACAGCTACTTTTATGTCGATGTTCATAAACATATTCATCTTGAGAACTCTGATACATAACTTTTACGAGCTAGTAGAGTTATTATTGCAAGTTTTGAAACAATGCCACAGCAAAGACTTAAACGTTGTTGCAAAAAAAACTAATGGCGGAGAAATTAAAAGTTGCTATACGGTCAAAGTGACCGTTTGCAGTAACTTCAAGGTAAATCGCTTGCTACCTCAAACTACCGAGAGTTAAAAAAGTAACGCAAAATTTTTCGTCATTGCAACAAATCACGTTACAGATAACGATTCCAATTAAACTCTTACCATAGAAAGCTAATTCATCATACTTGACTTTCAACACACTCAGTTTTAGAATGTTCTCTTTCGCGCCTAGTTACCATAGATATTTATTTCTAAATTGATTTTTATTCATACCTGTTCACTTTACTTTGCAAGCACGCATTCATTTTCTTCGTGTATGAAGTCTACCGGTTGTGCAAATTATAGCCTTGTGTAGATGGCTCGGCGTTTTACTATCAAAGAAAGGATTGATTTGGTGAGAAATTACTACTCATTAGGAAATAATGCATCAGAAGCCGCAAGGAAATCAGGTGAGAACCCACCTCATGCTTCCACAGGAATGAAACTTATTCGTAAATTTGAAGAAAGCAAGATTGTTGCTGATGAAGCTCGATCTGGTCGACCGTCTGTAAGTAAATCCGAGGACTTTTAAAGAGTTGTCTTACAAGAAATTGGTTCAAATACTCCAACCTCAACTTGCCGTATTGCGCGTCAGATCCCCGTTGCCTCAGATTACGATGTGTCTTGCGTTACTGTGTTTAACACATTGAAAAAGCTTGGCTATAAACCTTACACTCCTCGTTTATTCCATGCCCTTAATGAAGATGATCCAGACAGGCGAAAGCAGAGTTGTGAAATTTTTGAAGAAATGTTGAGAGCAGATTCTTTACGGATCGATAAGATCATCTGGTCAGACGAGAACATCTTTAAGTTAAATGGTCATTTGAATCGTCATAATTGCGTTTATTGGAATGCTACCAACTTGCATCACATAATCGAAAAAGACGTAAATTTGCCTGGATTGACTGCTTGGTGTGGTATTTCTTCTGCGGGAATAATCGGTCCTTATTTTTTTGATGTCTGTGTTACCGAAAAATCTTATCTTGAGATGCTGCAACATTTTTTGATTCCTCGCTTAGCGCGCTACGATGATGATGTCATGTTTCAATAGGACAGTGCCTCGCCGCATTTCGCTTCTTTTGTTCGAGATTTTTTTGACGAGAAATTTCCTGGAAGATGGATTGGTCCAAGAGGACCAATCGAGTGACCAGCTAGGTAGCCCGATTTAACACATGCAGACTTTTTCCTCTAGGGTGTATTGAAGAACAAAGTTTATTCACACAACCTCATAACTCTCAACCAGGTGAGGTTGCTTAGTTCTCAACAGTTGCAAACAATTAACGTAAGCCTTTGCAGAAAGTATGTAGGTCTCTGCGAGACAGAATTGCAAAGTGCGTTCAAAACGAAGGAGGACACTTCAAACATCTTCTTTAGTTTTCATTATACTCATCTCTTTGCTCAATGGGATTTATAAAATAAATAAAACTTTTAAAGATTAAATTTTGCGTTACTTTTTTAACACCCTCTATGATTATTGTAATGCAATAAAATTTAACATTCTAAAAGTTGACCAAGATTTAATAAAAGTCAGATGGTTTTAATGCTAGAATGCTTGCACAAGCGGAAATGTAAGCTAGTAAAATTTAAAAACAGCCAAAATAATCGCTTATCTAATTCTAGAGTTAAAAACTAGAAGTGACTTGATGATATTGCCCTCAAAATACTAAAAATTAAAAGAAATATTTTAATAGCACCATTGTATCAAGTTTTTTCATATAAAAATTGCTTAAAAAATTATTGCATCCCACAAGACCTCAAGGATGCTAACACTGTTACCCTTTACAAAATCAAAGAAACAAGCAGGATTGCTACAACTCTAGGAATATTTTTCTGCTGAGTATCGCTGGTAAAGCTTTTTCCTGTCCTCTACTCAAAGTGCAAATAATAGCAGACACGATTCTTTGTGAGAGTCAGTATGGTTTCTGTTCAGCAAGATCAATTCTCGGTATGGTACTGCCACTCCTACAAACACGCGAGAAAAGTGTGAAGCAATCTAAACTAGTGCTCGTCAATCGGGTGTGTAGTACACCCCAGGGTGTACCAGAATTTTGTATGGATGTACAAGGGTGATGAGGTGTACCAGTTCTCAAAAAGAAAATCTTTCTTCAAAATTGACCTAAAAAGAAAAGAGTTTTAAATAGAAGACCGTTTTTTTAGCAATCAGCTTTAAAACGAACAGCAGCAATTGCATTAAATGCTGCTCAAACTTAAATTTAGGTTTTCAATTATTTTATCAATAGAAGCCCCGATCTGGCACTTTTAACCGGTTTTGAATTTGAGCTTTTCGCATTATTCGTGTGTGCACTATTTGATTTTCCATTCTTCGTGACTTTTTTCAACTTTTATTAAAGTTTCAGTACCCTTGAGAAGTTTTCTATTAGAATTTTCTATTATTTTCACCACACTGTGGAAAAACATAGTTGATGCTCAAGGGAGAAAAGAGCTTTTGCAGATAATCAGTTTTTGGAACGTCTTGGCGCAACGTCTTATTATCTCAGAGCTGCAGTGCAAGGTAGCCCCTGCAGTGCTTTTTAATTGTTTATCAATAAACATAAGCAAAATTATAGAAGCACACTATCAACCGTAAAAAGGACAACAATAATTTTGATTTAATCTTCGATGAGGTAAAAAGTTTTATTGGTCTTCAAGTTGCTTGAGGCGTGTTAATTGGAAAGAATACGCCAGTAAAGCAACATTAAAGCAAAGAATGGAAACATAAACTTTGGAAATAGCATGGGCCGTAATAGGTATCTGAAAATCACAAAACGGTTGTAATTTGATGACTTTTTAATCAGCGGAAACAGAAATTGACAAATTTTGCTTGATTTCCGAACTGTGAAATAGAAAATTATTAGCAGGAAACAGGCTTCGATTTGACTATTGATAAACGACGTTCTCATACAAAACCAGGTCCCCATTTACAAAGTATATGGCCAACACGCCAGACAAATTTGGAATAAAGTTTTGGCTTGTAGCGGATGCTTAGTCAAAATAGTTGAGCGACGGTCAACCTTACTTGGGAAAAGATCGCAGTCATAACTTATGTATCGATCTTTTGCATTATTGTTTCAAAAAGGCCTACAATGTCACAATCAACCACTATTTTACCAGCTTAAAGCTAGCAGAAAAATTCAAGCGAAGAAAAACAATAATTCTAGACACTACTGTATAAGAAAACAACCGCAAGACTTGCCATACTTTGATTTGGTAATGAGAGACAGGGCCGGTGCTACGAATTGCGGGGCCCATTTAGAAAATTAATGATAGGGCCCCTACTAGATGCAAAATTCGAAAACTGATTTTTGTATTTCGTGTAGTTTGCCAGTCTTAGCCAAAAATCATTAATTGTTTGATATAATAAAAGCTGAAAAACAATGCAAAAAGTTCAATTTTTTATGAAAGGTTAAGACAATTACAGACATAGTGTTTATGCTTTACCTTTAAGAAACCGATTCTTCTGGCCTTTTTTGTTTCGACGTCACCGAAAATAAATCAGCCTAGAGGTGCTACGAGAAGAGGCCTATCAATAAGACTACCATTGCGTTTTTGTGATTAATTACATAAAAGCGGAAATGCGCAATTGTTATTTATCCCAACCTAACCCCACCATTTTTGCCATTCACTTACACCAACGCCACTGCCAGTATTGCCGTTTGTCACTTTTATTCGCTTATCTTCTCACTCTGCTTAACTTTGTTGTATATAACTACATTTCATGTTTGTGATCCGCCTTTGCTGTTTAGCTATGATTGAAAATTAGTTGGCAACATTATCTTTGTTTATATCAGTAACCCAGATTTAGTGCGGTACAATTATCAGCAAGCTCTAGTTGTTTATTTTGTAATTGGGTAATTTGGTTTAACTAGTCTTTTCAAGCTGAATTAGGTATTTTGTACAGTTGATGCATCAGTTAGTCTTTCTTTTATGTGATTGCTAGCTTTAACTAAATTTTTTTGTAGTTTTAACTGCTTACAACCTGTTATTTGCATTGCATGCTATCGTATTATTCTATTTGAATAAGATTGTGATAATGTAATGGTGTTGTAATGTAAAGCTGTAGTGAAGTTGGAAGGGATAAATACCACTAAAGGTTTCTGTGTCAAGAGAAGTCAGCGCATTCCTGAGCTGCACAGAAATAATCTTATTTGCAAACTTTTTCAAAATAACTTTAAAGTCCAGGATTTTGGAAATGCCATTTTCTGTAGACAGCATTGGCAAATTGCTTAATATCTCTTGTGAAATTCTCCACCGTAAGTATGTTTTAATTAGTTTCAATTTAAAAAATTCTCTCATCTAATGCGACCTTTACGGGCATTGTTAAGTAAATCCTCAAAGCAATAAAAACATTAGGAAATGCAGTAAATCTATTGTTTACTAACAGGTATTCAAACAGAGCTTGAGGCTTGGCGACATTGGTGGGGAGCGAAGTTTTCATAGCTTCAAGTTCTTCCGCCAACATATAACCATCTACATCTTGACATGTTGTAGTAACTACCTCTTCAACAATCCTCTGGTTTATTTTGGTGTCAGTTTAAATTGCTTCAAGGTCTGCTGTGTACTTCCTTATTTCTGTCTTTTGCAGGCCATGAAAGTTATTTAAAAATCCAAATGATTTTACATGGCTTTGAAGCTGCTTAAATCTAGACTCCAGAGATCGAATAGCTTTGTTTAGCACTAATGTGAAGCATTAAATTCTGCATGATTTTTTTGGATTATTGAAAGCTTGATCTTGCGCCTCATACGAAAACAGTCTTTTCCTTCTTTTCGGTCGTTTTTCTTGAAAATTTTTAAAATTCCATTGGCAATTCAACAGCTTCAGCCAACTCATTTGCGCCTATTAGGACATCATTAAATACGGACTTGTTTCCAGACACTACTTAGGCAATTTATTACATATCATGCAGCTAATGTGTGCGCGGGGCCTCTTGAGGCGCGGTCCAATTTGATAAAGTTGGTCATATGGGCTTAAAATCGGCCCTGATGAAAGACAAGCTATTTAATACTTCTAAGATCGACAGCATTCTTTACCACCCGGTTGCAGCTTGATAACCAACAAAACTGAGAAAAATAAAGTTGTATGCATCCTAATTTCAATGCACAGAAATTTAAAACTGATCAAGGCCACAAAAAGAAACTGCCAGAAACGGTGCAGTATTAGAACAAATCCAAAGTATGCGTGGACGTGCCGCACCAGATGGCTAGATACCATACCTGCACGAGTTCCAGTAGACAGTGACCGGTGGCTGCGTTTCTCAACATTGTAGACAGCAATTGCACAAATGTATACATCGTTTACTGCAGTACAATGAAGCTAATGTTGTCAAGGTGGCAGTTTCTGTTTGAGCTCATGAAGACGGAGTGAGCTCTGTAACTCACTATCCAGCAGTAACTCAAATATCCAGCAATACAGTGTTAGCAAACACACCAAGCTCGAAAAAAAAAGAGTATCACTTTGCGTTATGTAAGAAAAAATTTACAGTAGCTGCTTCTACAAGAACTTCAGTGAAGTCTTCTGAGGAAAACACTCATCTAAAAAAGTAACAATTGTGACATGAAAAAACTGTGTTGACTGAGAGTCAATAAACCTGCTTTCTTTGTAGTTATCAGTCACAGAATATATGCAAAAATAAACTCAGTTGTAATTTTTTTGTAGCGATGTATTTTTGGGCTTCTAGTGTTATGACAAATGGGTGCATGATACATTAAATGTAAAGATTGTTTTTTGCACTCATAACAGTTTCATAGTCTTGTTGTCCTCGTTTTTTGTTGTGTAAAGACAAACAATGAAAGCAGTTTTGTGAATGCAAGGCTGCACAGTGTGTTCAAAAATAAGGCTCGGTACAACTAAAAAAATGTGGTTTCTGCCGGCATAAGGGTGTAAAGCAACCAAACTCAAAAAAGTATGCACTTCAACACCAACTTCTGCCAAGTTTACGAGTGTTTTCCCTGAAAGAACGCTTGATCATTATTTTCAAAATTATCTAAATTTCCAAATCTTGCATGTCTTTGCCCAAACATACCTTCATTTTCAAAGACACAAAGTTTTGGCAAACGAAATTGTAGACTGACTGTTTTTTTTCAAAATTTATCATAATACTTACAAGTGGACTCTCCTTATTCTCAAAGTTGTTTCACAGCGTCCAAATCAGAGGTGGATCTAAAGCCATTTAGCCTCCTTTGTGTTTAAGTCTCCGTACTTCACAATTTATTTGTTAAAATTTGTCAAAATATTGTAGCGTAACAACAGATAAAAATGTAACTGCATGACTGGCAGAAAACGATTCTTTCTGGTCTTTTTAGGTGGAGGATTTTTTGGTATCAGTTGTTCTAAACACGATCAGGTTGAGCAGATTTTTGGGAAACCAAAGTAGGGTGCACCGCTACAAGAAAGGTTGACACAGGCACTGATTTAAACCATTTTAGGCAAGCTTATTCTTGTTGACATCACAAAGACTTTCAATCTCGTTATTCGCTCTGGCCTTTTTTGCGTGCTGCAACAAAATCTTTAAGACCCTGATTTGCCTACTCTTCTAGCTATCCTAGCACCTTTTCATAATAAGGTGCAGGCCCCTGTACAGTTTAACGGATACAAGCCCTATTCTTTTCTGATAAGACATGGGGTCACATTAGGTTGCGTTCTTGTATATTTCTTACTTAAAATTTTCCTTGTCGGCTTGCTTCATAACGCATTCCAAAATAAAAAAATGGAAAACGCGACGGAGCAAACCGGCTTCTTGCAATAGGTAAACTGTTCAGTCTTTCTCGTTTTACGCACCAAAAAAAAGACCTGGCGCGCACTTGTGCGGGAGTCGTAAAGGCTGACGATGCTACTGTTTTTAATACTCTGAGCTTAACTTCCAGTCTAACATAATTTTGCTCTAGCTTGCGAGAATTTTGGTACAAAAATCAGCTTTGGCAAAACTATAGCTTCCTTGCTTTGCACATTTAATTCACCAAACATTTTTGTCAACTGTATCAAGATGATTACTACTGAAAAATTTGTATACTTGGATTCTTCCCTTTACTCCTGTACTAGTCTGGACGTTGAAATAAGCTGCCGCATTGCTAAAAATTTTACCACTTTCGGACGGCGTCGGTTTCGAGTTTGGTATAACCATCATCAACCCATAGAAATAAAAATCTACATTGCATGTGTCCTTCTTATACTTCTGTACAATGGTGAGTCTTAATGCATTTGTTACAGAACAGAAGATGACTGGCTTGGCCATGTCTGCAGAACAGAAGATGATCTTCTTAAAAACATCTTGTAGGACAAATTCTAAAGGCTTTACGGAACCATGGTCACCTGAAGCTGCGATATAAAGACGCAAAATATGTCACCGACATAAATCACAAACATTATATTAAAAACAATTTACAGTGAATTACAAACAATGTACCCATCCCAATTTGGCGAGACCACTCCTGGACATGTTTCGTCCTTTTGGACTCCTCAGCAGGGCCTGTCCTAATGTAAATTGTTTTCAATATAATGCTTGTGATTTATGTCGGTGTGAATCTTCAAATCATTAAACTAACCTTGCATGACATAATCTAATTAATCATTCCACCTGCGTGGGGTCGTTGGAGTGGATTCTCCCGTCACAAAAAGTGAGGACGCTCTTGGCAGGAAGGTGTTGCTTTGTGGTGACTTAGTCTATGGATCGCAGTGGATTCTGCGAGCCTCATTTTGCAGCAAAAGCTCGAGTGTCTGCATTAGGTTTACCATCTGTCATGAACATGCTTTCGCCGCTTGTCCGATGCATGTTTGCATTTGCATGTAGAGAAAACGAGTTTATGTTATTGTAAATGAAGGGTTTTGGTTTGGGAAACGGGAGAGGCTCTACTGAGGAGTCCAAAAGAGCGAAAGGCTTCCAGGGATGGTCTAGTCAAATTGGGATGGGTATATTGTTTGAAATTCACTGTAAATTGTTTTCAATATTATGTTTGTGATTTATGTAGGTGCGAATCTTCAAACCATTAAACTAACTTTGCAAAACGTAATCGGGTTAAATTTTTGTGTTGCAATTTTATGTTTTTGAAGTATCACCACTAAACATCAACTTACTGCGATAAGTGTCGTTGTGATATTATAAAGTTTTTCCCCCTCATTATAGTAAGCAAAAAGAAATGTAGGCTGTATGTCAAAGAATATTTGGCTTTTGGCTTCGTAGAAAGCCCGCATGATTAAAAACAGCCAATGTGTCTTTTTTGTAACAAGTCGTTTTTCAATGAAGAAATGAACCTTGAAGGCTTGCAGAGCATTTGAAAAGAAAACATCCCGATAAAGTGGACAGAACCAGAGCTTATTTTAAAAAAGTTGGGGAAGAACTTCAAACAACATAATACTCTATCATCTTATTTAAAAAATGCAGACAAATGAAAGTGGCTTGACCGCATCTTATAAGATAGGCCAAATAAAAGCAAAAGCTGGGAGCGCACATACAGTTGCCGAAAATGTTATTAAGCCTTCTTTTAAAATTCTTATGAAATATATGTTACAGCAAGATTCAGTAAATGTTTCAAAAGTATTACCGTTAAGCAATAACTCAATGGGAAGAAGAACTGACGAAAAGTTATTAGATGTAGAAAGCCAACTAGTTGAAAAATTAAAAACTAGTAAATTCTCAATTCAACTCGACGAGTCAACGGGAAGTGATAATAGAGCTATTCTTGTGGCCTATGTTCGTTTTATAGATGACAGCTGCAAACTTTGTGAAGAGATGTTGTTTGCAAAATTATTAGAAAATGATACGACAGGATTATCCATTTTTGAAGCTACAAGATCTAGGTTTGACGAGAATCAAATACCATTTGAAAACCTAGTATTCTGCGCAACGAATGGTGCTCCATCCATGCTTGGTAAGCAGAATGGCTTTATTGCTCATATGAAGGAATTATGTCCTTCAATTCTTGCAGTTCATTGTGTGGTACATCGGCATCATTTAATTGCCAAAAAATCACTTCTGATCTTCATAAATCATTGAAAGTAGTTATTCAGACTGTAAATAAAACAAATCGCACAGTAAGTATGATACAGATAGACTTTTTCGGAAGTTATGCATTGATGCTGAACAAGAGCACGTACGACTTAATATTCTCCACAAAGAAGTCCGTTGGCTTTCAAAAGAAAACTGCCTGGCAAAATTAGTGAAGTTATTTGATGCAATTGTTAACTTCTTAGTAAATTTAAACGAAAACATTAAAAAGAAATCAAACTCCACAAGTGCGACATTTTCTTCTCAGCGTTGATTTTTCTTCAGTTTAACAAAGTGTCACTTCAGCTTCAAGGTAAATTACGTACACTGCAGGATGGTAAACGTGTTCTAAAAGCCTTTGCTGAAAAATTAAATTGGTTTCGAATAAACATACAAAAGAAAAATATTAAAGTCATGCCCGAGTGAATAGAAGTATGTGAGCAGCTCTCAGAACAAACCAGAAAAAATGTTAAGAATATTTAATGAAATTGAGAGAAAACTTAAATAGCCGATTCTCAGATTTATTTTTATTTGAAGTTCAGCCGTGGATGATAGATCGCTTTGGTTGTGACATAAAAAGTGTCGATGAAAATATGCAAGAGAAGCTTATTGAACTAAAATGTAATGATGAATGCAAGTACAAATTTGAAAGAGGCGGAATAACTAAGTTATATGGCTATCAAATACAACAAAACAGCTATATCCCAAAATGTTGTCTGAAATGATTAAAATACTGCTATACTTTCCAACCTCTTATTTGGTTGAATGTGGCTTCAGTGCAGTCAATAAAATTTTGACCAAGGAAAGAAATAAAATATAGATATTTGCATTCGAGGAGACCAAGCTTACAAATTTCAAGCTTAATGTTGAAGGTTTAGCGGTGAAGCATCAATCACAGCGATCTCATTAAAACAATGTAAGCAAAATATTTTAATTTAGCTGTTTATAATGTTTCCATAAATATGAGCGATTATTTTTCAAAAATGGGAAAAGGGAGCGATATGACAAAAAAGATTGAGAAACCCTGGTGTAGGCAATGGCATCGCTGCAAAAAGGGTCAGTTACGGATGACACTATGTTAGGGGTGACACATTTTAGAAGACTCTCAAAAGCCAATATTTATTTTAAGGTTAATGTCTATTCTTTTTTAAGAAAACTTTGTAAAGTTAGGTTAATTATTCTGGTAACTTAGTTACCACTTTTTTTGAAAGTCTATTTAATTGTATGTTTTGATTGCTGTTTTATGCTTTTGCACAACAATAGTTAAAAGTGGTTAAAACGTGAGCGACTCAATGGGACCAATGCTCTCTTATATCTAAACAAAATTTAAACCGAACAAAAGCTTATGATATATAAAAGTTAGCGTAAAAAATTAGAGCCAAATGACATGTGGTCAGCTAAAAATTTTTGAGGGCGTCGTGGCAAAATTTTGATGTGGGATCACATTTTTGGTGATGATCTTTTTTTGAACATTTTAGATATATCGCAGAATTGTGGTAAAAATTAGTTGTATTAAGAAAATTTTAAAGATATTTGCTGACGTCACGCTTAGGGAAGATAAGGGATCTATGGCACTACTGGTATATTCCGCCAACTGGTGTGCTTTATGCTGCGCAATTTTAATTTTAAAACCGGAATTTTTTTTCTTTCGATGCCCACGTGTAAGTTTGGCAAGCAACGTTAATGGATATATGGTTGTCACGTTAAAAGTAAGTTTTATAACATGAACGTAAAAAAAGTCAGGAGGGTAGATTCAGTAACTATGGTGTTGTAACAAGAATAGTTAGAAATATTTTATAACTTTATGGAAAGCTTAGCTCTCTTGTTTGCAGCGACTGCTAAGGTTATGAGCGCCAGACTGATCTTTGATGATAAATCAATTATAGAATATTAAACAGCTGCATTGGGACCTATGATCCTTTAGTTCTATAGATCTCTGGGCCAGTGGTCCCTAGGCCCACTAAAACCTTTGACTTCAATAAAAAAAATACCAATAAAATGTTGTTTGTGACATTTCAAATATTTCTCAACAAAAAGTCAAATCTGTGAGGTGCTAAAGAGGTTTACGGTGTGCCAAAAACAACTGTCCCAAGGTACATTTAACAAGCAAAAAAGCTTAGTGCAGAAAACATTTCCAAGAAAAGTATGGTAGCTAAACAGAAAAATATTAAATTGAGTACCATTTGGAAAGCAATGTGTAATTATTTCTATGGCTATCTGTATAGCCTTACTAAATCTTCACGTCATTAGTTTTGCTTTTAGGTTTTCACCGAGGAAGAAGAGAAACGTTGCTAAAGTACATCGCACAATCTTTAAAGATGTTCTATGGTATCTCTATGGCGACCTTGCTAAATACGGACTTTGGATCATTGATGTTTTGCTGAGATCATGTGGGTGACTCATAACATTCTCGTTCTGTTTGTACGCTCGTTGTTGTACTGTGTATTGTTGTTGTAAATCATTCGTTGGCCTCAAATTTAAAATCATTTGTTGGCCTAAAAACTGGTCATAAACGAATAAACATAGTTACATATCATGCTGTAACAATACTGGATGACTAAGCCGTATGGCCAGGCGTGGTTCCGTCTGACGTGCGGCGGAGTGAACTAGTAAACAAGCATATAAAAAGAAGCATTGATATTTTCATTTATTCGATTCAACTCAAAAATTAAAATCATTCGATTCGATTGGCTTCAATTCAAATTCGATTCGCTTCAAATCAAATTCAATTCAAATCAAGATTCGTGCTTCCAACGTTGTGTTTATGATTTGAAATATATTCGTTCTTTCGAGTTAGATGTGCTGTGGGAACTCTAACAACAATACAGAAACTCAATCTTCATATCTCTATCCTCAAAACAAGACAGTTAGCTTTCAAATATGCAGTGAGGAAACATCTACTTATTCCTAAAATGTGGTAGATTATCAAGCTGCTTGTAAAGATTGGCTTTGCTGTTTTAGAAGAAGAACTGAAAGCTTAAGTTTTCGGCATCCTGAATCAAGAAACATAGCCCGTACAGTGGATTAAACCGGCGTTGCTGTAAATTCCTTTTATGAAAATTTAAAAGAGATCTAGTTTTGTGGTCTTTGTCCTGATCCATTCAAAAATATTTTTAACTCGGACAAAACTAGAATGTCGACCGCAGTGAGCTCTGATAAAATTGCACTGAACGAGACGTCACTGTTCAATGTACTTACGTGCTGTTATATTGACGCTATGAGACAAGTGCTGCCCCTGCCTACATATTTCCAAGAGTTCATTTCAAACAGCAGGTGTGAAAAGATTTTTCATCAGGTAGTTATGAATTAGCAAGTGCTACTGATTGAATAAACAGCAAATTATTTTCTCAAGTTCTATCCCATTTCGTTAAGCATATAAATATTTCTCAAAGCAACCCTGGAGTTTTATGATGAATAATCATATTGGCCATATTTCAGTGGATGCAACCGCCATTGCTAAAGAAAATAGGGTATCTTTACTGACCTTTCCACCACAGTGCAGCCACGAGTTGAAGCCATTGAATGCAGGTGTTTTTGGACCATTTAAAAATACTACAGTTCTTTGATCGATTAGTGGTTCAGCCAGCATGGTGGAAGCCCTGCAACTATTTATGAAATTGCCGAGCTTTCAGGACAAGCATTTGCAAGGGTCTTTACCATTGAAAACATTATTTTCTGCTTCAAGGACACTGCAATATATCCAATGAATTCTGAAATTATTGCAGATGACGTTTTCTGCCTTCTGTTGTCACTGACATTTGAGTTGAAGAAATGTTTTAAATCAGCATTAAATATGGTGCCATTAATAACCTATCGTCTACGGGTAGCAGTGTAAGTGCCAATGAAACTCTTTTAACATCCATTTTTCCTCATCCAAAAATGTCGATCTCAACAATTCAAAATAATTAAGTAAAGTCCAAAACTGCAATCAATACAGACGCCCCGAAGAAACAAAACATTTCATCACTGAGGAAGAAAAAATTATCCAACTCGTTCAGGAAAGCAAACTTGTCGGTGTTCACCAAACAAGCAATAACAAGCAATAAGACTACATTCATCTTCCAGTAGTAATGGTGATAGTGATAGTGATCAGGCACCATCAATTCATTTCGACAGTGACTGCAACGACGACTTATCCTGCACCAATCAATAGCCGCTTCAACGTGGTGGTGCGGTCTCCGAATCCGTTTGGGCTGGGTCGAAATGGCTGTTGGCCTTCCCGAGAGTCCAAGTTACCCCCAGGCACTCTCCTTAAACTATTTTTTTCCCTGCTGCCCCTGAACGACCGCAGAAGGGCAGCAAACAGCATTTTCGAAAGCGATTGCCTGTCTTCTCACTTTTCCTGCCTTTTTCATGCCCGTCTTTGTCTCCTCATTCTTCTTCTTTTCTTGATGATCGGTAACGTTCATCCCAACCCTGGACCCATCTTTTCTTGTTCAGTGTGCACTGGAAATGTGACCCGGCTGGGTAAGTTAATGCAATGCTGTACTTGCTACAAATGGGTCCATCTAAGGTGTTCACTACACTTCCTTTCCCAATTCAGAACTCTTGGAAGCTCTCACTCCTGGAGCTTTCCCCTGATGCGTCCCTGCTAGTAACACTGTGACTTCCTCCACTGTAACTTCCACCATTAAAACTCATTGTAACACTGTGACTTCCTCCTCAGACTCCTCCGGCCGGTATACTTCCACTGGTAAACCTGGCTTTTTTCTGCTAATGCAGCACTCCCGTCCCACTCTCTCCTTGAAACCTCTTATCCCCATTCTGCCCATTCTGTCTCTTCTGCCTCTGCTCCCTCACCACCGCCTTTTGCTCCTGGCTGTCCTTCTACGCCTCCTGCTTCCTCATTCCACCCTAACTCTTTCAGGGTTCTTCAATGGAATGCTGGAGGTCTCCGAGCCAGGAGCACTGAACTGCTACACTTCCTTTCGTCCCATCCCGATGACTTTATCTGTATCCAGGAATCAACCATAACTCATCTTCCTTTTTCCAGATCCCTGGATTCTCTACTCTGCGAGCTGATTGCACCCACTCAAGGTCTGGGACTCTCTCTGGTAATGCCACGCACATTTTCATCAGGCAGGGCTTATTCTTCTTTGAACTTTCTATTTCCTCTCTCTCTCTTCGCTTGGCTCTTACTCTGATTATGTAAGGGTCAACATCTCTCTAAACAAATCCTCCTCTCTTTTCTTAATGTTTATGCTCCCCCTATTTGCTCTTCTCCAACGAATGGCAGAACAAACTCCTTTTCTTCCTCCATCCTTCCCTCCTCCAGAAATCTCCTCATTCTGGGGGACTTCAATTGCCATCACCCCTCTGGGACTCAAAAGGTACTTCTGACCCCCGTGGGGAGATAGTATTTCATTGGGTCATCTCTTCTGACCTCATCCCCATCAACAACCCTGACATACCTACTGTTCTCCATCGTTCTTCTGGCAGTCGCTTTTCCCCTGATATTTCCTTTGCTCCCTCCTCTCTTGCCTTTTCTTGCTCATGAGAGGTGCTTCAGGACTTGGATTCTGATCACCTATTAATTCTTCTGTCTGTCCCTCTATCTCCGGTCTTTCGCTCCAACGAGCGTAAATCCCCTTTCTTAATTTTTCAGAAAGCTCGCTGGAATGACTTTGCTTCTTACTTTGACTCTCACTGTCCTTCTGCAGAGGAATACTCGTCTCTTTCTTTTTTTTCAGCTGCTGCTCTCTTCACTTCTCTGGCACTGAATGCGGCCAAATCTTCCATTTCTTTCGGCCGCATCAAACGCCATCCGAAAACCTTGTGGTCTGCTAAAGTAAATAAAGCGGTAAGTGAAAGACACAAAGCTTTCGCTGCCGCTCACAGAAGTGATGAAGATCGCCAGGCTTACATCTCCTCTTTCCGTCGTGCTTCGTCTGTTATCGCCAAGGCCAAGGCTGAGGCATGGCAGGTAACTTGCTCTTCTCTCTCGGCCAAATCCAACCCTAAATTTGCATACTCTTTTCTTCGCTCTGTTGCTGGCTCTTCTTCCTCATCTTCCTCCTCTCCTAACTTCCCCAACTATTTCTCTCTCAGGGAGTCGGCTTCGGTCTTCTCCGATTACCTGAGATCTCACTTTTCTGTCTCCTAGCCAGAGGCTATCTTTCCGAGCTCTGCCGAGCCACGTACCCTGAGGAGTCTCACTCGTCCTTCTGCTCACCTTTCTCTTCCGCTGAATTTCTTGCGGCTACCTCTAACCTTTTTTCGTTTACTGCCATTGGCCCAGACAAAGTTGGCCTCCCATGCTAGAGCACCTTCCTCGCTATGGCATGGATTTTTTTCTACACATTTTCAATCTTTCCTGGATTTTGCATTTTATTCCTTCCATCTGGAAGACATCTTCTATTATTCCCATCCAGAAGATGGGAAACGTCTCGACTCTCCTGCTTCCTTTCGACCTATCTCTCTCACCTCCCGCGTCTCAAAGCTTTTTGAACGCATCATACTATCCCGTCTACTCTTCTCTCTGGAATCTAATTCCATTCTCTCTCCCCGCCAGGCCGGTTTCTGCCCTGAACTGTATACTCTGAATCAAATTCTTTATAATTCTTAGTCCATTTCGGATGAGTTTAACAAACCCAGGCCAAGCTCTCGGACGATCCTCTCTACTATTAATTTCTCGAAAGCTTTGGACTTTGTCTGGCTTCGCGCCCTTTTCCATAAACTCATTTCGGCTTGACTACTTCCTTGCTCTGCTCGTTGGACTCAGTCTTTCCTTTCTGATAGGCGTGCTTGCGTGATTTTTCAAAATCACAAAAGTCACTCATTTTAAGTCCGTAAAGGTGTTCCGCAAGGATCTGTTCTTGGCCCTGTTCTTTTCTCTCTCTTTTCATTAACGATCTTCTTCCTTTTCTGCCTTCTTCCGTCAGCTGCTCTCTTTACGCTGACGATCTGGACATTTGGTCATCCTCTCTCTCGGTCCCTACTGCGTTGGAGGCCACACAAGGAGCTCTGATTCGATTGGATCGCTGGTCTGAGTGCTGGTGTCTTCCTCTCAATCCGAGAAAATGTGAGGCTTTCTTCCCAGTGGATCCCCATTAAGCTAACCTCCAGCCCAACCTCCTCTTACTAAACTCCCGCCTCTGTTTTAATCTCACTCCAATCTTTCTTGGGGTCACCTTCGACCGCACACTTTCCTTTTCTAAACATGTATCTTCGCTGAATGCCAAGTTTTTCCTCGTCTCAAGGCCTAACGCTGTATCTCTGCTTTCTCATAGGGCCCCGCTAAGGAGTCCATCTCTGTTCTGGTTTAAACCTTTTCTTCGGCCCCTTCACACATATGCTTTACCCGGATGGTTTCCTTTCTTAAGCGTTACCAATATCACCAAATTGAAACGCCTCCACCGAGCGGCTAGTCGCGCCATCACTGGCTGCCTCTCGTCCTCTCCTATCCCACTTCTTCTTTTCGAGGCTTCTCTTCCTCCCTTACGAGTCACGCTGACTCATTTCACTCTTTCATCTTATGAGCGGGCTCTTCGTCTCCCAACCTCCTTTTCCATTTCATGTTTTGCCAGACTAGGAGTGAAACCAAGACCATGCAGATCGTCCTGGAGAACTTTTGCGTCAACTTACCCGCTTATGCTTCCTTCTACTTCTCCTAGAGAGGCTCTTTTTGTTTGCCTTCCCTTTCCTCCTTGAAACCAACCTTCTTTCACCGTGGAGTCCACCCTCTCCTTACCATGCTCTCGCTCTGATCTCCTTCTTTCTCGCCCATGGTGCGGCTCTCGCTCACCTTGACTCTCTCCCTCTCACGATCTGGTGCTCTGGACTGACGGCTTTGTTCCTTTTCCTTTTGGCAAAGGCGGCTCTGGTATATTTGCCAACTGCTCTCTCTGTGGCACCGAGGCCACTCCTTCCTTCTTAGCAGGTCCAGTATGCTCACGTTTTTCTGTTGAAGCTTGCGCCATTCTGCATGCTCTTTGCTGGTCTTGGCAGCACCAACAAGTCTGCCATTTCTATTTTCTTCTCTTATTATCTGACTCTCGCTCTGTCCTCACCACCCTGTCCTCACCTCCATCTTTCCTTCTATTTCAATCTCTCTGGCAGATCTGACAGAAACTGCCTTCTCTCTTCTCCTGTTCTATCAGGTTACAATGGGTCCCCGGACACTCGTTTCTCCCGCGGCACGACGCGGCTAATGAGCTTGGCCAGGCGGGGAGCGCTACTTGCACCCTCTGTAATCCCTTGTTGTCTCTCTCCTCTTATCTCTCGTTTCCACTCTTGTCTTTTCTCGGACTGGAGGCGTACTGTCTCATCTAAATTCTTCGACACACAGGTTCCCTTGATTTTCACTGAGGAACTTGTGCTCCCTCGTCACGCGTGCTGTGTTCTTTCTCGTCTACGCTGCAACGGACACAGCCTTTTGTTAAGTTCTTATCTCTTCAGGAGTGGCAGAATCGAGAATCCTTCCTGCAGTGCCTGCAAACACTCGTCCCAGGACATTTTCATCTCAATCTGCACTGATCACCTCATCTCAATCTGCACTCTTTGCGCCGCTCGCACTTTGGCGACTCTGGTCCAAGCCCTCGGGAGTTGCCCGCCTTCTGGGGCTCCATGGTCTTCCGCCATGCGCCCATCCCTCGCAAAGGGTCGGGTAACAACAACAACATGGCGACTTATCAATTACTGAAAACAACAATTATCGCCAAACCCACGTTGCAGTAAAAACTACTGGTAAACCTTGCAAAAGTACGCAATTACATTTTCGTCAAAATATTTACCCAAAGAAACAGATATCAGCATTTCGTAACTATAATTTTGGATGGACCAGACGAAGACGCAGACTTTGAAATAATATACATAAAACGTTTTCAGAAGGTCACAGGAAGATTTTTGTCTGCAGAAGTAGAAGATTTGACATCAGTCAAAGGCGATGACATATTTTCTATCCTATCCTTGTCACGAACTTTTGCAGGAAAACCGGCGCGATGGCGTAGTGGTTAGACCGTCCGCTTCGTAGTCGGTAGGTCTGGGGTTCATTCCCTAAGTCGAGTCATACCAAAAGACTTTAAAAAATAGTATTTACAGCTTCTCTGCTTGGCGCTTAGCATAAAAAAAGAGATAGTGTGGAGAACTAGCCAGCAAGCTTGCTTATTGTGTCCTTGGGCAAGACACTCAACGGGACGCCTCCACCTTTATGAGGCAGACAGGTGGCGTACCCATATTTCACCGGGTTACAATCGTGAAGTTGCTTACCCAGCATATCGTAAGAGGCAACTCTTGGGTACCCACCAGTGGCAGCCCGCCTTGTTGGTGGTGGGGCAACCAGTCATTCATGACTGGTTCGAAATGGGCTGCCATCTTTTCCCTAGCCTAATATCAATTAGGTTGACGGCGTGAACCTGAATTTCCGTTCGTGCTGTACCTCTATCACGAGGAAGAGGAGGGGTGTTCACAACAACACCTTTTGCAGGTATAAAATGTCTGCCCGGAGATTTTAAATTTAGAAGAAAATCTCGATTGTCATTGATTGTAAACTTGCACCAATCTAACCAAACGTTATTATTATTTTGTATTTATTGTTTTTTTTTTGATTTTACAGAAGAAGGCATCTTATATTCAAAATGCTGTGTAAATTGAATATTTGAAACTTTGATTTTACAGAAGAAGGCATCTTATATTCAAAATGCTGTGTAAATTGAATATTTGAAACCAAAATTAATTTATTTTTGCCAAATCTTTAATAAGTATTGTCAAAAACTTCTTGGCCCATAAGTACCAGACCATATCCCATAGGTCCCCATAAGTGAGGATGTCAGAAATACTTGAGTGAGCTTTTAATGCGTAAAAATGTTCCCAATAATCTTTAAAATCTTTAAATTTCAAACGGGTTTGAAATTGGCTCAACAGATCCCCTTTTTCCCCTTTGCGAGTTTTTTGAGGGCATTGGAGAATTCAGCCCCAACAAATCTTTTATAAATCTTTTGATAAAATAATTTATCCTTCTGTCGCTCTCTAGCTGCTCCCTTGAAAAAAGCAGTAAGTGGTATGTGAACAAACTAATGCATGCCTACAGTGATGACATAAACTGGATAAAATCAAATAAGATATCTTTGAAGGAAGCTTCAAACAACGGATTTATTGCGCTCTTTAAAAGCATTGAGTGAAAATTGAAATGTTTTTGTCTAGCTTTCATTAGAAGATATTGCCATGATAATCAAATCTGCCTTTAATGAACTGCTGAATTGCTTACAAGTTTCTTTTAACTAGTCATGGATTTTTACTCTAGCCGCTGCTTTCAAGATTCTTTCACTTTTGCTGAAACTATGCAACAACTTCACTTAGATCCAGAAACCACTTTTCTCTGTTCCTTTGATATTTCGAACCTATTTACAAATTGCTCAACTGACAGAAACTTTTGAGATATGTGCTGATACTCCGTACAATAGAGAAATAGTTTCGCCAACTATTCCTGAGGCACTTTTGCTAACAGCAACTACTACGTCAATTGAATTTAGTTTAAACAATGCAAAGTGCAAGTAGATTGATGTTTTGTCATAGACTCTCCTCTTGGTTTTGCACTTGCTAATACATTTTTTTAATACCACGAGAAATAATTGTTTTAAAGAACCTGCAAGCCGGTTCTGTAATTCCGCTAAATTGATGACACTTTGGTCAGAAAAAAAATCTTATTGAGCCACTACAAATCAAACTAGAGAAAGTTTACTGCCCTTTCATCATCATTACAAGATCGAATAGAACGGAACAAAACAGCTCCAGTAAATATGGTGCCATTAAAATCCAATTATGACGTCATCAGAAAATACACATACTGAAGCGGTGGTCCAAGCGCCATGCGTATCGTAGATGTAATGTATTGACAGAAACTGAGTATCCCACGTGCTTGAACTTCACTTTTGAAAAAAAAGCTGATGGTAAACTTCTCGTTTTATACGCTTTGGTATAGAAAGCTGACTCAGAATTTTCACTTTTATGTATCGAAAACTGACCTTTGCTGGAGTATGTACAACTTGGGATTTTTTTGGTCCCTAAACAAAAGACCAATTTTATTGGAATCCTGGCACAGAAGGCTTACTTACCAATAGAGCTTATTTACCGATAGAATTATTTTCCGATGTGACTTGTTTTCCACGTCATATGTGTGTGTCCTTAAATGAGACCCCCATGATATAGGTATTGCTGTATAATATTGTTTTGTATGGCATCTTTTTTTCGCAGCCAATGATAAATTTTTTCTTTTTCAGCATTTTTATTATCAAGTGCTTTTTACACCCACCCGCTGAAACTCAATAAGTTCAAAACTGGTAACGAGTTATTGACATGATGTAATAGATTTGCTATATGTAAGCCTACTGTATGATGTTGGTGATCATTTTTGAGCAAAATTTTCCATTTCACCTTATTGTGATGCTGGAGGTAGACCCTTCTTAATAGGAGATGGATTTGAAAATTGCTACCCAGCAACTAGCAGCCTCTATATTTTGTAACTTAATTATGGTATAGAACTAAAACCTGAAATTATTTGACAATATAACAGAACCACCATTAAAGATTATTTGTAACAGTGTGAAGGTTGCTCCAAGACGGAAATTGATTTAGACTCATCATTTACGGTTTTAAAGAAATGTCCATCTAAAAATAACGCAAAAAATTATGAAGTCCTGCCAATTATACAAAACTAACCAGTTTTTGATAAACAGCTATTTGCAAACTTTTGTTCCTTTTTGCTTAGATAAAATAGAAAAATTTTTCAAAAATGATCACCAACACCATACAGTACCGTACCACAATCCATTATTATTTGTCAATAACCCGCGACCGCTTTCAACCTTATTGAGTTTTATCAGGCGGAGTGTATAGATGCTAGAGATGCGGATGCTGGTGGCAGACCTTTTTGAGAAAGAGATTGCCTGATATTTGCTAGCTAGCAACTAGCACCCTCTATAGTCCCTTTTTGCTAAAAATATGGTAATGTATTTGTGTTATTCCCTCACACTCTATCAATCTATTTTATTTGCCGTAGTTCATTACGGTATTTGTCATTATTTGACTTGTTTCTTTACAATCTATTGTATTTGGTTACATTTTGCTGTGATCGTAAATTTCTACATACAATCTTATCTATTGAGGTAGCCTAAGGCGTACACCTATCAAAATATTTCAAAGCTTTAGTTCTATTCCAAAATTAAGTTTAAATATCTGATATTTTAGTTGCTTTGACAAGAGCTTGATGTAAGCCGAAACCGTCAAGTTTAGAGTGCGTAGCCTACTGCAAATATGTTTATAAATTATCAAAAATAAAAAGTGGTTTAGTGTTTTAATGCAGTATTATTTTATGGATTCTGAAAGTTACTTTGCTTCTAATACCATTGCCAAATTTTATTACCTCAAAAAATTAGGTCCCACAAAAACTCCCAGTCTACCTAAAACTTCCTGGGATCGGTAACACTTTTCCAAAGAGCCATTCCTGATGCAAATCAAAACTATGCTAAGTAATTGCTATTAGGCGCCTGAAATTCGGATAATATCTTCCACCAAATTTATTTCACACGAAACCTTTAAAGATGCCGTGCTTTTCCTTCAACGAAGCACTGACGTTAAAGAATAGGTGTGCCGTTGTCACTGCCAGTAGTTTGGCCGCACATTCCAAAGACTACAAGATAGAATCAATCAATACGTGCCCAAATGTATCAAACTTGGAATGTCAAAAGAAAGACAAGCACCCGTACAAAAATATGAGACAACTCCTTTCCTTCCGATTGTGACATGGCAACTGCGCAGAGCTTGCTTGAAAATCAGGACTGTGCCGTCGTCTGCAATGTCAATCAATTCATTATCTTGGCAGCATCTCGATCGTCCTTCCATTCAACCATCCTCATAGCGACTTATATCAAACACAAACAACCAGTATTTTGCCGCCAAAAAAATTTGTGTATGCACTGAAATCGCTCCACTAGTAGCTTGAATTTCCGATGCTGGCAAAATGCACATCTTCGATGGTACTACATATTACGCACATCTTCGATGCCAACTACAAATACCGACGCTCTGTCTTCTCCGCTTTCTTCAGGTAATAGCATTTGATGAGAATCAGGCAAGAAAGTTTGAGTTTTCACTTATCGCTTTAAAAAGGTGAAATGAAATGGTCTTAAAAGTTTTATTTGAAGCTATTTTGTAAACAACTGTTCAAAAATCAAACACTGGAAAATATTTGAACTTATTTCTGGCGCTAAAATCCTTTTTGTAGATAAAAAGCATGAAAAAGCGACTCGCTGACAATAACTCAGAGCACTTTGCCTACTTTGCATTAAACATTAGTTGGTCTACTAGATTGATTTTCAAAATTCGAATTAAAACGAATTTGACCAGCGATAAAACCAGATAACTAACCACGTGGTGAGGATCAACAGCACGCAGCCCATGAGAAGCGCTACAAGATTATGATTTAAAACTTTTTATCTTTTGGCTTTTTCTGTTAGGAAAACAACTCTTTTAATTGAAAAGCAAGGCTTTAAAAATTTTCTTGAAAGAGACAATTTGCTGTTTTGTTTTTCCTAACTGTGCCCTTGCTTCTGAAAAGACAACTGTTCAAACCCTGTCATTCTTGGTTTTTCCTATTTCTAAATCAACTTTTTGATTAATCCAAATGGTGATAGAAAGGACAATTATTAGTTATAGAAGAAAATTGCAATATTCTCCAGTCGTTAACTTACACTCGGAATTTGCAACTGCCCAATAAAATGGTTGGTCTGTATCCAACAATGTTGAAAGTAAATAAATCAAAAAATAATTAAACGTTGAAACCCTATCTTGGATGATTTATCTTACCTGCAAATACTACCAATATTGTTTGATTTTGTACATTCATAGTTTCCGCTTATTGAATCCAGCAATGGCAGTGGGGGACACTTCTGTACTCCACAGGTGAGCTGAGTGCTTTGCGCAGTAGCTTGTGTGCTGCTTATTTCTCCTAAAGTAATTACTTTTGTAAGCACTTTAAAGCTATGACGCACTTAGCTCTATATTTTTAAAGACGTTGAAACAGAAAAAACATGTAGAAGCAAATTTTTCCACAAATTGATATTCTTAAAAAACTTAACCAAAATTATAACAGTAAATCCACAATTTTTTATGTGAATATGCATCTTTAATTGGATAAAATGACTTTGATTGCAACTTTTCATTGATATTATGCAAATAAACTGCAGTAAGTAATTTCGTTTTTTCACGACAAGAAATTACAAGAAAGTTAATGAAATTCAAAGCATGAAACAACATTAAAAAATATCTTTTTCTATTGTAGGCCTACTTGAAAATAGTTAAAAACCGATGGCTAGTCCAAGAAAAATGCATGAGAGTTCATGGTATTTTTTGCCTCTTAGATATGTATATGTTTACCTTTACTGTGGCTTGCGATCACTATCAACACAAGTAGCGGTGAAACAATTTGTCGTGACATAGCACTCGTTAATAGATTTCGTGAACACGGTAAAATAAGATGTCTTGTTCAAATAAACAATAGGTATCAAATTACAATCAGATCTGTAAAGTGAAAACTTTATGTTAATTCAAGTTATTAAATTTTTGTTGATAACATCATTAACATAGTTTTTTACACAAGGCAAAGACAAAATCTAAAAAACTTTAAGAAATTATCTTAAATCGTTACGTAAGGAGCTGAAATTGAATTAATTACTTGCGTATAACTTGTTGATATACATCGTCAAAATCATATCTTTCAACTTAACCATCAAGTGATAAAGACTAGCTATTTACTTTAAGTAGGCTTACTACACGTCCCGACTTAGTCGGGACGGTCCCGGTTTTTCAGGCCTTGTCTCAATCAATCGATCGAAAGTCCCACTTTTTCATACAGTCAGCCAGCATAGCTAAAACTACGGTATGTAAACGGATGTTCCGGCAAGAAAAGACATCAAGAAAACGAACTCTAGCTCGATGGCGATTTGGGCTGAAAGTGACATCAAAGCGACGTCAAAGTAAGTGATGACCTTTTTTGGGGGGAAGACAACCCCGTTTTGGTTGGAAATATTTTGGAAATGTGGTAGAACTTCGGTAAATTCCAACCGGATTGCAAGTGAGCTTTAAAAAAATAAAGGGTCATCTCCTGCTTTGCTGCCCCTAAGTATGTCCGGACCCTTGGTCATACCTGGTCCACCAGAGTCAGGCTTGATATCCTGAAGCGTTCCGTTTTTTAATTACAAAAATATGGCAAGCCTAACTTTAAGTGGAAGCCATTATCTACAGTCCTCCACAACTTCATACATCTGACACCTATGCTTGTATGCTCAATGCATTCCAACAGATATTTTTCCATCGGTTGCGACATTACAACAGACACCAACTAACCAGGTCTGTTTAAAAGCCCAATTGGGACGTTTGCTGGGAGTTTCCTACTATCCAAAAGGATTGTAAATATTCTTTTTAACCAATTACACCGCAAGGGTAAAATAAAAATAGTTTTCACGATGATTTAACAAGATCTGGCTCGTTTTGAAGATAATATTGACCTTAAAAAATTTGAATAAAATTGAATCAAGGGAAGCTTATGTCACGTCAATGGCCATATTGTAGTCATTGGAAAAAAAGAGTAATACACATCTCGTAATATGATTTACACTTTCTAGCCGCGTGGACCTTTATTTAGTTGATGAATAACGCGTTCACAACTATAATAATTCTTGGTAGTCGCAAGAACGACTATAGTTGAAGTTGGGATTTGGAATTAAATACCTTGGGGTAAGGTTTCAGTCAGGTTTGTTAGACCATAATCAACAGCATAAATTTTTGTGTTTTTATTAAAACTGGACTAATAAAATAAACATCTTAGAGCCTTGAATAATCACACAAGAAAGCAATTTTAGCATTTTTGCTCTAGTGAAGTACTTTGAAGCAAAAATTTAGAAATAAAGACTTCTCACATTTAAGTTTGCATTTAATTTTTACAAAAAAAAACATCTCCGTAGCTGTATTGCAGAAAGGTGATGTTCTGAGTTATTCATTCTGTACGTTGCGAAGCAGTGTAACTTGGTTCTGGACGACCAGTATATGCGTAGATGAAGTGCGTTACCGCGTCAAATTTAAAACTAAGCTTGAATTTCTTTTGTGGAATTTTGATCAAACGAGATGCTTGATAAATGCTTTAACAACTGATTATTCCTATTTCCTAATGCACTAATTACCAAATTGCATTAACATTTTATATCTTTGATTTTTGATCCAATTTTTGCCGGCTTGCTCTAATGTTTGGTCCAACTGTTTTGCCCGCAAGATGGTAATCAGGAATAACTTTTTATTGCTAATTGTTGATAGTTGCTTCATGCAAGTAAGATGTTTTTGAAATCGTTTCCTGCCTACTTTTTTCACAAAAATCACTAAAAATAATTTGCTCCAGTAATTTCTCTCGCATTTTCTTCCGCTTATATTTCGCTGCCAAAGCAAACCCAACACCTTTAAAATTTCTTTTCTGACAACTAAGACTGTGAGATTATCTTTGTCTCTCAAGGCATAGGTATTCGTTTTTTGCAGTTCAAGTTATGATATCTACAAAAATTTTCACAAAAACTTACATTTTCGTTCATAGTTAAAAGGTTAGGACGGTTTCGAAATAGGGCTTTTGACGCCTTCTAGACATGGCTTAGATTTTTTTAAATCTGGGCATGGATTAGATTTGCTTGGAATATAACTTTTTTCAAATTACTTACTCTTGTTTCTTACCATTCCTGTTGATACCATTTCTTCTTGATCATTTTTTCCTATAAAAGCGTCTAGCACTTCCGCTCCTATGTTTAGCAAAGTGATGGGTGTTTGAAATCCCTTGTCGTATTTATAGTCGATGCCCCTATTTTGCGGTTCCGTGAGCGCAATATCTGCGCCATATTGGCATTCATGGTGCACCGACGAGTTATCGCAGTAGTCCAACCTGTCAACTGACAACACTTACTTCATTAAATGCACCACGTTAGTGTCAGTTGTACCAAACAAATGGCAGCTGCTTAAGCAATGTAGTTGTTCAATGGAGCGAATACTCATAGAGTTGCTTGGTATAACTTAACTTCACGATAAAACCACAAAATCAATATGCAGGTTTGCTAAACGGTACTGTCAGACTGTTCAATAATTAATAAACGGCAAAAGCAAACTCAATACCCTCGGAAAAACATTACGTAAACTGTTATCTCGCACCAAATAAAACGAAACTACAATCATTTCAAGAAAATCTAAGTATGAGAGTAACTGTTACTGACACCCGGTTTCACGGGTTCGAAACTAAAAAAACCAATAAACCTACATTCTGCAATCGTCCCTGTGAAATTTTGCTGAAGTTGTTGTTTTGTTTGAGACCGATTTTGTCTGAACTAGATTTGTAGGAAGATGGTTGATAGCCAAACTTAAGAATCTTAACCAATATTTTTATGCTATGTACGCCGTTAAGTGCTTTTTAGGTAGGACATTCCAGAAAGATGTGATCCACAGATTGCTGTTTTGCACCACAGTTTTACAGTTTTTGCACCACACTTTTACAGTTTTGTTGCATCTCTTTGGAAAAATAGGTCATTATTGGTGTTCAAGACCACAAATCTCTTATTTTGCAAATCAGATGAATATATCAAGACTATCAACAATTAAATCTACGTCTATGATTTATAGCACTTAGCATGTTAAAAACAATGTTGGGAAAGAGATTCAAACTCAGAGCTACACTAACCGTCAAATAATAGTCATGGCTTATGGGTATAACGTAAAACTTAACGGTCACAAAATTACATCTGACATATCAACATGACTGGTCTGCAATCACTATTGACAAAAAATTTCAAAAACTTACTGATTTTATCCAACAATAACTAATCCAGCATATGACAAATGGTCAGAAGTCTGCCCTGTCATTTAGGCTACAGTATAACTTAAGTTTTCAACTTTTCAGTATGCTTCTGCCACTAAATATACTGTACAAGTTAGACATTACAATTGACTTAAACTCAGCATTCCTAAACACGCTGACTAATCGAATATGAAACCCTCACAGAAGCTGGCTACAAAAAAGCCTGCATGTTTAGCCCATAAAATTAGCCCAACTATTAGCAATAACAAGTAAACCTTAGCACCTCTTATCTTACTTTGGCCTTAGATTCATTCAATAACATCAGTAAAACAACATATTTAACGTTCATTCAACAACTGTCACGTTTATCGATTTGCTTTGCAAAAAACGATATCACTCCTATTCAATTTAATGCAAAAACACTGACACTGGTCATCCACTTTTTTCAAAAGCGCATTTTGATGACGTTTGATCACGTGCGTGCAACCTTCCTATAGCCTTTTTAAACAAAGAGAATAAGGCCGAAAGACACTGTTAGTTATCCACCAGGAAAATTTATGCGCCAAATCTTTACGGCTTGATTCTGTCATCATGATGGTTGTTGCAACAATTGTCAATTTTATTCAAGCAAGAAGTTTGAACCACCGCCAGTTTCAAAATTTTCTCAGCAAAGAATGGGAATCTGAGCATGGTGAGGTTATTTACGACTGTGATGTACGTTGATTAAGTAGTGCTAAGGTGCTCAATAGAATTGCCAAACTCAAAAAGGCTATCCAAGTGTTCATAATATTGAAAAACAGACCAGTACCTGAATTAAACAACCATAAATGCATTGCACATTTTGCATTTCTTTCTGATATTTCAAAAAGAATGGTTCTAAACCTGAAGCTCCAACAAAAAGGACAACTAATTCACATTCCTTTTTGCAATATCAAAGCATTTAAAAGAAAATTAAAACTTCGTAAAGCAACTCAGCGACAAAGTCTTTCTCACTTTCCAATGATGGAGAAACGCAACTGTAAAGAGTGCTTACCCTCTTTTGTAAAATACATTGCACAGTTGCAAAAAGAATTTGAGGAGCGCTTTGAAGACTTTCGTTCACATGAGTAGAAGATAAAGTTTTTGACACAGCCGTTTTCTGTTGAAGCTGGAAATGCCTCGACAGAGCTTCACATGGAGCTGAGTGATCTTCAGTGTCATGATTTTATTAAAAGCTAGTTGAATGAAATGCCGCTGATTGATTTTTATCAAAAGTATATGCCCTCACAACAATTTCCCAATCTGAAGAAACAAGCAGCATAGCTAATTTCACTTTTTGACGCCACGTAGTGTTGCGAGCAACTATTTTCTTGCATAAAATATCTTTATCAAAAACTCGATATTCTATCACAGACGGCCATCTTGAGGATTGCTGAAGATTGGCGACATTTTTAGAACGCGATATTGACTACTTGATCCGAGAAAAGCAATGGCAATAAGTTCACTAACAATTTTTCGCGCTGTAGTGATGGCACTTGCTCTGTAAGCTTTTTTATAAAATATTAGCATGGTAGACTGTCGTTTTGCCATAGCACGGCAGCGAGAGCAATTACACAAAACTCTTTCAGACCAAACCTTTTTCATACTACAGTAGAGTGTCACTATCATCGCTATTTCATTTAAAAGCAACCTAAAAGGCCGTTATTCTTGTGCTGAGAAATTATATTGTCTTACATCACACCAATATGATATATTAAGCTTATTCAAATACTGTTTTATTTACATAATATAAATTATGAAAAAGAAATAGGAACTAAAACTGCTAAGCCACACCTACAACTTTACATTTTGGGAACCTTTTGATACGCTTGTGCTTTTAGTTTTGTCCTCTATAGGCTGCTAAAGCAACACTATCTTACTCCGCCCTTTGCAAAAAATGGTAAACCAAACAACCTATAACAATATAACCTTACTAGTAGGTAGAGTAAGTCTCACGTTGCTGGCTCAGTGCTCAATAACCACCGAAGTTAGAGCTACACGTGTATGATTTAAATCACTAGACGTCAGGAAAAAATGATAAAACCACTACAGCTGTTTCACCAAGCGCATCATCAGGTGGCAATTGATTGTAATCTTACCATAATGTTTATTTACTACCTCATAAAATATTAAAGTTAATGCCAAATGGTGAGCTATAAAAAGTTTAAAAGTTTATCATAAAAAAATTTATTGTACTCTTACTCAGCGGGGGGGGGGGGGCACGGTCCCAGCGGCACCTCCCCTGAATACGCCCCTGCAATCGGCTCACTATCAATTTTTCGTGTTGTAGTGATCGTTATAAATTTTTTTCGAAAAAAACAGCTTTTAAAAGGTATTGCAATAATGTTATCCAAAATGCCGTTTTAGTATTATTTTGCGGGTAGGATTCAATTTGATATATTAGTTCATTTTCTCACAACAAAAACCGACGATCGAAAGCTGTGTTCTGTCTTCATAGCGATTGATGCCCACGAAGACATTCACCAAAAATATTCGGCCCGCAATGGAGAAAAGGTAGGGCAGGCCTGATCTAGAGTGTTCTATAGGAAAAGTTCTCTTGCCGAAGCGTGCTATTGTATAAGCACTCGATCATCTTTCATTGAAAGATCATGCTGCACGAAAGAACTTGCAATTTAATAACTATAAATCTCGTTCAAATAAAATATAAAAAGCAAAGAAAAGAAATGATTAGTAAACTGTACAACAAACAAAAGATAACCAGGAATAGCTAAGCTTATGCTTATGATATTATGTCTCTCCAAAATCCTAAACATATAAATTAAACATTCGCTGCATTCCACATTACTCACTACTAAAACTAACGATGTGTAATGAAAGCTTTTTAGTCAGGCAAAACTATTCCAAGTTAGACCGCAGCTATAAAAAGCACATTTGCACGAAAAAATGTAAAAGGAAGTGAATTCCCCAAGGACCATAATAAACTACTATCTTTAATGAAATGTCACAAAATAATGTCGCGATGATTTATGTCAAATCTAAATAATGGAAAACCTTACTCTGTGAAAAATTTTAATGAGGTCACAACACTAATGAGGTCAACGAATTTACGTCAAACATAAATTACAATAATACATCAACACTGACAAGATAATGGAAATATAACTTCCGTAAAAATGTTATCAAAGCAATTCACCAAAAACACCCATAAAAATTGTTTTCCTGGATAAATTGTTCGGTCAACACGGAAAATTTAACTGTTGTTTTGCAAGTAATATGACATGGTTGTGCTGGATCTAAATCAGGAGTGTGCAATCTTTTCGTAAGCAGGTCGATTTCTGGCGTTTCGAAAATTCCGCGGGTCAGTTGAAGTTTGTATCCGGGCTCAGTTAAGCTGACCAGCAGTGATTGGTAACAGTATTCATGGGATAAGGCAGCGAAATTATTTTTAGGGGTAATCACATTTTTCAAACCTATAAATTTACTAATATTCCCCAATCTGGTCAGTGATGACTTTTTTCTTGTGGAGATCAATATTTTGCCAAAATTTCATGGCTTTAATTTTGACAAAATTTCCAAATTTCTTCCACGGCTCACAAAATTTTTCCGCGGACCACAGGTTGCACACCCCTGATCTGAACTACAATCTCTTTTTATGATTATAAATCTTAGTTGTATGATGAATACCAAAAATATTTGTCATTACTGAATAGATAGACAACTTTAAGCAAACAAACAATAACTAACAAAACAACGTAGGCCTTTCTATGCAACAAAATGCAAATGTTCAGACTATGCTAGAGAAGCATTATCCATTACGAACAAATCGATCAAGAAAAAATTTTAAGGGGCTACATTCCAATATCCACTCATACTAATTAAGCAAATAGTTGATCAAATAAAAGCGACACGACTAAGCTCGTATTTCTATCGTTAACATTATTCAATCCATATTTACACAAAATACTACGCTCGCATAGAATAACACAAACATCATAAAAACATCGCAATCAAAGTAAAGCTTAGTTTAATACCAGTGGGCAAACTTTATCGATCCGTCGAAGCATAAAGGCATTACCTTGCCGAATTTCACTATTCAAATTCGGCCGTTCTTACCAGGATACACCTCCAAAATGCGCCCCAATGGCTAATGTCCTTGGCCAAGGTCATTTTGTATTAGTAACGCAGCATCTTCTTGCTTCAGGTCATCGAATGGTGTTGTAGAGTTTTTTCGTCAATGCGATATCCCTAGCTATTCATTCATATAGCGAATTTAAAAGCGCTTTGCAACTTCTTGCACCCTTCTCCAACGATTTCGTATGTTAAATGGCTATTCATCAACGGTTTCTGATGCAAAACAAACCCCTACCTGTTCAAATACAAAATGATTTGGCGTCAAGGGGGTGTTGTCTCTAGGATCGGCAGATTGGGGAGTCAGTGGACGCTTATTAATCAAAGCTTCAGCTCCGCTAAATGCTGTAGGGAGTTTTTCATCAGTAACGTTCGGATCACTCATAATTGCGGATGTTGCTCTTTTTAGGGATTTGATCACTGTTTCAAAAACTTCATGAAGGTGAGGACTTGGTGGATTACATTTCCACTTACTAAATTTATTTGCTAAAGAATCGTGAATGCGATATTCATAAGAATTATTCAACAGTGATTTAAATTCACTTTTAGCTCCAACAAAATTTTAACCGTAATCAGATAGATTTCTATAGTAATTCTCGCAGATAAATCATTTTGAAAAACCAGTTTTGGAAGAAATCTGCATTTAACGAATATGCTGATTATAAATGCACAGCTTTGCAAGCAAGACATGTAAACAGACATAAATATCTTTGCTTGGCAATATTTTGCTTTTCCTTGTATTGTGAGGAAAGGTCCAGCATAGTCCACGCCAAATTTGGCTAACGCTCAAAATGGTGGTTGGAAGCGAAATTCGGGCGATGGTTCCATAATTTGTTGTTTCGCCTTCGCCTTTTTTCGAGTACAACCGATGCAATACCTCTCCCATTGTTTTACTATATCTCTTCTTTTTATTATCCAAGATTTCAAAAATATTATTGTGATACAGTAATTCGCAAAAGTATAGGACCACCCTAAAATTTTCTAATTTTTTCAAACTATGATAGCGTAAATCAGCCTTCAGTCCAAAAAGAGACGTTTATTGGCATAGAAACATAATAACATCTAATGGAAAATATTCCAAGCACTTTATTATTACTTATTATTTACAATGAGGCTACTTTTTAGTACTTTGTGTGTCCGTCTTACGCGCACTACTGCAGCAAAACGACTCGGCATAATTTTACTTGGGATGCACAGTGCTCTGGGCCAATTTCTTCAGCCCAAACTTCTTTTATTGCAGCTACAAGCTCTGTAGCACTGGATGGTTGATTTTCTAACACTTGATTCTTCAAGTAACTCCATCAGTTTTTGATTGGATTTAATTCGGGTAAAAGGACTCTTCAACCATATATTAATCTTCACCACAACTGACTACAGAATATATCTAATATAAACTAGTAAATTTAGAGGTTCCCTATTTAACTGTGATGTAATGAAATGCTTCTTTGATGAAATAATGTAGTTTAGACAGTTTCCTTTGCATTAGCTCTAACCTTAATGCAGTATACTCAAAGAGTTTATGGTAAGCGAGATCTATTTAAAACCCTTACCTCTATGAACATAGCGCGTGATCACCATAACCGTATCACACATTGATTTATTGAGCTATAAATTTAATCTACGCGCTTTATATGCATGCTCACACAAATGAAGTGATTATTTCACAGTGTTATAGTATTGCAAATAATAATAAAAAAAAGAAATGCCCCCTCCTATGCCTTGACGAGACCATCCCTGTACGCGTTTCATTCTATTGGACTCATCAGCAGGGCCTGCCCCGTCATTACCAAAAACCAAAACTCCATATTTGCAATAATATGAAAAATTTAGCATCATTTTACAGGGTGGGCCATAAGTTTCCATACATATTGTATTTTTTTTGTTTTCCAGATATATAGTGTATTTGTTTTTGTTATAATACATACATAGTGTATTTTTTTTGTTTTCCACATACCCTAGAAGATGCGTTTGACGAAAGAGCAACGAATTGAAATTATACTGATCGCTGGGTCGGGAAGCAGTCGCATGGTTGCACTGAACTTCAACAGAAAACATGGAACGAACATCACACATGACACTGTGGCTAAACTTATTAGCAAGTTTAAGAAAACTGGAAATGTTGCAGATCAACCAAGAAGTGGTCCAAGACGTACGGCCACCGATGAAAACACAACAGCTACGATACTTACAGCGCTTGTACAGAGTCCCAGAAAAAGCACGCGACGGTTGTCTGCAGAAAGTGGTGTCAGCAGATCGAGTATCAGGTGCATTTTAAAAGCAAAATCACCTAAAAGAGCGAATCACCGACGCCATTAGAAGCATACCTTCAAATGTGCTGATGCGTGTTCATCAACAGTGGGAAACACGGGTTAATATGTGCTTTGAAAACAATGGGAATCATATAGAGCACATTATATAAATAAAAATGGTTTTTCAACATAAAATGTTTATTTTGCCTATGTATGGAAACTTATGGCCCACCCTGTATTACAAATTCCTTCGCACACATCACGCGCACGGCGCATGCTATCACTTTGGTACGGGTATCACATCAGTATCGAAGATGCAGTATACCACTCAAAGAGTTTATAGTAAACGAGATCTATTTAAAACCCTTACCTCTACGAACATAGCACGTGATCACCATAACCGTATCACACATCAATTTATTGACGTAATTTATGGGAGGGGCATTTTTTTATTATTATTTGCAATACTATTACACTGTGAAATAACCACTTCATTCTTGTGAACATGCATACAAAGTGCGTAGATTACCTTTATAACTCGATGAATCGCTCTAACCTTAATATGTCGTTGTGGTTTGGTGGTCCTTTACTTTTGCAAACGTCTGTAATGTCATTTGTGCAGAACGCATGATTTACCAGAGAGCCAAAATAGCGAATAATCAATTTAGTCACCGCTCAGGGGTTTAATAGTTGAGAGTCTGGCGTTACATGGTAAAAACTCTGCAAAGTGCAATCGACAGTCAAAACGTAGCACTACAGTATGTGCATCCATAGCAGAATTTGAGCTGAATAACTTGCAATTGCTTGACAATCTTTTTTTCTTTGTAAAAGTAGGTCTTCTTTGAAAGATGCCGGCAATTAAGCCTCGATAATTTAATTTTCTTGGTCAGTAATATCCTTTACAATCAAGCAGCCATTTTTTCGCTTGTTGAAGCTAACTCGTCAGTTGTATACAAATTGTTTGACCCAAGCTTGAACGCGTATTAACTTCTTCTTTTGAAAATCGATTCTAATCTAATTGTTGCAAATCCTCAGTCAACGAAGATTTGTCCACAAGTGCCCGGGAAGAACTCCAGGGCCTTCGTTTCTTCTTCAACACAACAACTAAGTAAAAACTTCTTTAATGCGGGCAACTCAGTCGAAGAAACTAAAATCCCAAACTCAGTTAAAATAAATTTTAAAATCGATAAAAAAGAAAGAGCAAAAATTCACCGAGAGCTTCTTCGTAAAATAAATTGAATGGAGAAAACAAATTCAACCTTCGTGCAGCAACAACTGATGAGCAACTACTTTAGAAATGCAAAAACGTTACTGTTTACTGTTTGGAGCGAGAGGCCAGCTAATCAAAATGCAAATGTCGCCCGGTTTTAGGCAAAAAACGCACGAGAGTTGCATTTCAACCTCAAGTTACCAAATGCCAAATAGAAAAAAAAAATAAAGGCGTGCGAGAACAAAGGCCGCTAGTTCAGTTCAGCCACGGAAATCAAAAATTATTATTTTTTCTCCGAAGCCGATTCTGTAACACTAGTCTCCATTCGCTGTTATCAGAGTTTAACTTTGACATCATGTGGCGAAGAAACCTGGTCCATATTACCAAGTGGAACATATTGCTAAAACTCTACTGACATACCTTGAGATGCATGATCAGCAGCAGTCAAATAAATGGGAACAAAGTGCCATTGATCTACAGCAGTTAGCTATTGGATTTCAATTACTGGATTAACAACAAAAGATTTGAATCTTCTGTTCAGTCCACAAATTTACCACAAAATAATCAGGGGTTTAATAGTTGCGGTCCGACTAAAATGCGACTTCATTCACCCTGACGCAGAAAACTCCAACAATTGATCTATAGCTAATAACGATTGATATTGATATAGCTTATACGTTGATATACAGATTGTTATTTTACGTTGTGGCTTTTTTATGGTTATATTGTTATAGTTATTATGCGTTGGTATATAGATTGATATAGCTAATGTCAGTGTTCTCCAAACTGTGGGTCGCGACCCCAAGTGGGGTCGCCTTAAACTTTTCTGGGGTCGCCACATGCCCGCAGTTTCTTGTTGCCCTTAATTTTCGTCTACACTACCAATTGGTTTTAAGCAAGCTTGAAGTGATAGGAGGCAAGCATCTGCCCAAAGCCACAAAATGTCTACACTGTGCAAAAACAACACGAGCAAAACAGGTCAAGCATGAAAGTAACCAAACAAAATCATGCCAACTGTCAAAACACCAGGCTCACATAGTTGCGAGGGACAACCAAATCGCTGCTCAGCGAAAAATTTTTCAAACCTACTCGGACATTTGACTAAGCATTTCAAGCAAGCCACGTGCAGTCATTCGAGCAAAAAGAAAGTGAAATAAACTGAAATTGCGTATCAGTGAGCCTGAAACAAAAGTGTAGTAGTGAGGAAAAATGGTAAACGGGCCTTTGGTGCTGTCTCAGTTTATGTAGAAAATGTTGATAACACTGCCCAACAATATTTTTACTCTTTTTACTAACTGCAAAAACTAATTATTTCAGGTTTACATTAAATTTTTGTTGTTGACGGTGACTAAATTACACAAAAATGACTTCTAAAAACAAAAAAAAAGATCATATGATGAATCTTTTTCAAAGCTTGGCTTTGCTGATTTAAATGGCAAGCCGAAATGCGTTATTTGTTTAAAAATTCTTTCAGAAGAGTCAACGAAAAAAATAAACTACAACGTCATTTAACTACGTACAAATCATCCAGGCTGCGCCGATAAACCAGTCGAGATTTTTAAATATAAATTGCAATCAATTGCGTCACAGAAAAGTGTTTTGACAGCATTTACAGAAGTAAATAAATCTGCTGTCTATTCTTCGTTTGTCGCATCCTATGAAATTGCGAAGCAAAAGAAACCTCATTCCATTGGCGAAAAGTTATTAATGCCAGTGATGAAGGACGTGGTAAAAATAATGATTGGAGAAAGGGAAAGTAAAATATTAAATTCAGTCTCACTATCTGCCACTACAGTAAAACGAAGGATTTTAGACATGTCTAATGACGTTCTTGAACAGATTATTGGCCAAGTGAACACTTCTCCATTTTATGCAATTCAACTGGATGAATCCACAGATATTGCAGGCCTACCACAGCTCTCTTTATTTATTCGATATATCAGCAATGGAGAAGTATTAGAAGAGCTTCTGTTTTGCAAAGCTCTGCAGTTGCATACTAGAGGTGAAGACATCTTCAAAATTATTGATGGATTCTTTCACGATAATTCCATATCTTGGGATAAATGTGCCGGAATTTGTACCGATGGAGCAGCAGCATGTACTGGCATAAGTTCGGGAGTAGCAAAACGAGTCAAAGATAAAGCACCAAACGCACAATGGACGCATTGTTTTCTCCATAGACAAGCACTTGTAGCAAAAAGTTTATCTGAGGAACTGCATGATACACTGAATTGTGTTATAAAATGTGTAAACTATATAAAAGCAAGGCCACTTAACCAGCGTTTATTTTCATGTTTGTGCAATGAGATGGGTGCTGATCACATCGGATTGTTGTTGCACACAGAAGTGCGTTGGTTGTCACGTGGTCAGGTTCTCAAGCGAGTTTATGAACTGCGTGAAGAAATAGTTACTTTCTTGAACAAACAGAATCATGTGTCCATGGCTGAAAAGTTTACCCAGGAAAAGTTTATCGCAAACATTGCATACCTGTCTGACATATTTAACTCACTGAATTCTCTGAATCAATCTATGCAGGGCACTGGGTTTACTGTTATTGATCACGCTGCCAAAATTACTGCTTACTATAAAAAACTTATTCTGTGGCAAACTTATGAAAATCGAGATGAATTTAGCATGTTTCCTGAATTAGAAAAATATATTGCCGTAAAAAGATTGAATGTAAAAGACACTATAATCGGATACCTAGATAAGCTGAGCAAAAACAGGGAGCATTATTATGGTGATGTTTTAGCACCAACCAATAAACATCACTGGATAATCGACCCTTTTGCTGTTATCAATTTGCCAGAACTACCTCTACGTGTGGCGGAAGAATTTACGGAAATGACGGCTGAACCTGCGAACCAAATTTCTTTTAATTCGTTTAAAGAAAAACACCCAAAAATATCAGCAAATATTTTCTTTTGGGTTTCAATGCATTTAATTTATCCGACTGTGTCAGAATAAGTGACTCAACAACTGATTTCATTTGTGACTACCTGGCTCTGCTAAGCAGCATTTAGTGCAATGAGTGTGTTAAAAACTAAGCACCGAAATCGATTAGATGTAGAACATGACTTGCGCCTGAGTTTAAGCAAAATCACGCCACAATTTCAAAAACTTGTGGAAACTAAGCAGGCACATTCTTCACACTAGTGTTAATATTAAGTTGCTGGAACATGTTTTTATTGTTATTTAGAACATTTTTATGCAAACTATCTGTAAATACTTTGGGGTCGCGAGTACTTGCATACTTAATTTTTTTTTTAAATTGGGGTCGCTTCTTGAAAAGTTTGGGGACCACTGGCTTATGTGATTGATATAGCTTGTGTGATTGATATAGATAACAAGCCAATATGTCCAATCTGGGAATACTTGTAGCTGTTAGCGGTGCAACCTTGGATTTAAATGCAAATTAATCTAATATCTACCGTCTCGTTTGAAATAGACAATTAGTATCTTATCAAACTGCTCCTTTCGCCTTTAGTAATGCATTCACAAATAGGTGCAAAGACTGCCCTCTTGCAGTGTCATTTTCCTGCGTACAACAAGGAATCTTGATATCACTAAATAATTGCAATTCTTCAATTTATTTTCTTATTCTTTTCTGCGTAGCTATTTCTAACAGCTCATCTCAATTGAATTGTGCAGCCATTCATAACTCTTGTATTAAAATCTTTGCTCTCAAATACAAGAAACTAAGAGTCCTAAAAGATCAAACAGTTTAACCACTAGCTTTAGAAATTTCCTTTTGCTGTTGGCCTTGAAGCCGTTAAATTCTTTCCGGAAAGTACTAACTAATCGGTTTCAGCTTTCGAAACTACTCCTAAAGTCTTTACCGTAGGTAAAGTTTCACCTCCGATGTCACATCTCATTTTTCTTGCTTTCTTTGAAAGAGGTTGCTACACAGCTTTTGAATTGGTGAGGTCCACTTGTGAAGAGCATACCTGCGAGCTCTAATAGCATTACCATTTCCTGGTAGAGCTGTATAGCACTGGTCTCATTTTTCAGTGATGTTGTAGTGTCATCCATATAAGTTGCATTCAATAACAGTGTTCCCTACAAACACGAAAAAAGTGCGAATTTGAGAAAAATGTCCTTCGGATTCGCAGTTGAAATTTAACAATGAGTGAAAAAGCCCGGTGATATTCGGTAATTTTTTTCAATTGGTTAAAATTTTGGGATTTGGGATGGGATGATTGGGATGACGATTCGGGATGACGATTGGGATGATGAAAGCCAATTTGGGATGACGATTCGTCAGGTGAGAAAATTTGGGGTGACGATTCTTCAGGTGAGCAATAATTCGTTAATTTTCTTACAATTCTGGGGTGATGATTCCTCAGGTGGAAAAGCTAAGGGTGACGATTCTTCAGGTGGAAGCTCAGGGGTGATGATTCTTCAGGTAATCCCGACTTAAATATCTTTTGTATAACAAAATGCCTCTTAGGCAATTAATATTAAGTTTTTCTTTACTTTTCCAGCCAATTTCAATCGTAGCTAAAATGCGGTAATCCCAAAAAGCTCTCAAACATCAGTTTATTTCAAGACATTATTTTTTGAGGGAAGTTCAAAACTTGAAGTGGTCAAAATGTATATGTTTTCTTTACGCTTCAACGCCGATCTCAATCGCGCTTGATAAAATAAAAAAGCACATTACTCTCGGCTTCAGGTTGACACAATTTTTTGAGGGAGCGGTTTAGTTTATGTTAATTACAAATAAATATTCTTCTCAAACTTGCCAGTCATGTAAACTGAAAGTAAAAAAGAATACGACTTTTAACCAATTTTAGTTTTAAATACCCCAAAAATGTTGTTTGACAAATAAAATATAGCAGACAGCTATTTGCCGTCATTACTTACCAGTCATGATTGAAATAAGCCCCGAAAACGTAAAGAAAAAAATGTGGATTTTAGTTTTGATCTCTTTGAAAGCGTTTTTCATTAAAATGAAGCCTTTTTTTATGTCAATTGCTTGAATGATTATTTGTAATACAGAAAAATTTCCTAAAACTTTAGGGGGTTGTAAAAAAATACCGATCACGACTGACCATTAAAAAAATGTTTTTTTATTTAACATTAACATGCATCGTTTTGGCCCTTCCGTTTGGGCACGGCTGTTTTGGCACGGTCTTTGTGGCGCCAGCTGATTTGGCGTTGGCCCATTCGGCGATGGCGATGGCGCCAAATCTTAATTTTAACTTAAGAAAACCATTTCTCTTCTCATTTACTTTGAGAAAAATGATAAACAAAACAGGCAATTCTTTTTACTTTTTACAACAACAGTTTTTATACAATAAAATTTGTTTTTGGTACGTTTTATAATGAATCTGTTTAAGTTTTAAAATTTGTTAAACTTGGCGCCAAATCGGATGGCGCCTAAATGGCTGTGCCTAACTGTCAGCTGGCGCCCAAACAGCGTTGCCCAAAAGGCAGCGCCTAAACGGCTGGGCCAAACAGTATCATTCCGCATTTGATCACGTTTACCAGAGTACGGAAAACTCACTAAATAGTCAACCCTCACAAAAAGTTGTACACTGCGCAAAGAAACCTTCCTTTAACCCTAGAACTCCCAAAGGGGTCAATTGACCCTTTTTGCTTTATTTTTTCTAAAATAAACAAAACATAGATAACATAGGAGGTTGAGATTTTTTGACTATTCTTTATTTGGGTTATTACACACTCCAATTGAATAACACAAAAATTTGACGAAAAAACAGTGCATTTATATCCAGTTTTACGCCAACTACCAAAGGGGTCAATTGACCCTCACGGCTACTTTCTTGCACAAAACTCCCAAAACGTTTATTCTTGTTCCAGATTGATGCAGTCTTTGCACATTGGTGTTGAGCATGTGCCGCAAACATAGCGAGAGCAGTTTCCACACTTCGTGCGAGTTTTGTTAGAATTGCAAATACTGCACTTCGTTCTTTTAGTCGGTGGTAAATCTTCATCAGCTCTATCGCGAATTCGTTTGAATCGAAGCAAATGGGGCATTTCATGCCGGCGACTCCGTTCTGAAGCACAAAGCTCTTCTCCCAACTTGATTAAAAATTGACGTCGGTTTTGGGCAGACAAGGTAATATCCTTACATATCAAGTACGTATTTAGTGACACAATATCCAGCAGATTGAAAAATGCTGCCAAAGGCCATCTCCTAGATGAAGCTTTACTAGAATATGACCGAAGCATTTCATCTGCAGTGTCAACTCCACCTTTGTTTTTGTTGTCGTCCAAAATTGCTTTTGGCTTTCTCTTCTCCCCCTCATGAACTTCTACTGTCTTATGTTCAGAGGAAAGCAAGAATACTACCTTGTTTTTCTTTGCTTTGTAGCTGAGTATCATGATGCTCTCTGGTGGCAATGTAAAGAAAAAATTGGATGAATAAAGAGCAGCATCTTTTTCAAAGCGGATTTCATTCGGAATTTCTCTTCGATGTCCTCTGATGGTACCCATTATTGTTGTATGTTGTTGCAAAAGTTTTTTTGCAAGAGACAAGGATGTAAAAAAATTGTCACAAGTTACATTCAGACCTGCATTTTGGTAAGGCTCCAATAACGACAATGTCACAAATTCACCAAGCCCAGTCGAAGCTCGATCTTCTTCTTTGCCGACGTAAGGGAAAGCTCGTAAAACGTAGTACGTTGTGGCATCACAGAGCATCCAGAATTTTATCCCAAATTTTGCTGGTTTTTGGGGTATATACTGAATAAACGGACACCTAAAAATCAAATAGCATCATAAAAATTGTTTTCGTATATAAAAAAGACATTTGTATAAAGATTGTCACTGGATATTTCAAGTTGTATTTGTCAATAAATTAAAATAAATGACTATGCGGAGATGATAATAATAATAATAATAAATATTGTTTATCAAAAATACGGACTAACCTCGATCGACATGGAAAAAGTTGCTCATCTACTGTTACATCAGCATGAGGAAAATACGACTTCTGGCAATTATCCATCACTGAATTCCATAATTCTCGAATTTCAGCAAACTTGTCTATTCTTCGGCGAATTGGTCTGGAATTTTTATCATCAAATCGAATGTATCTAAGAATAGATTGAAACTTATTTCTTGACATTGTTTCACGAAAGATGGGTCGTCCATGATCTGATTCCCAAAAGCTTGATAGTGGCTCGTTTCTTCCTTTGAATACCCCACGAAGAAGACAAAGCCCAAAAAATGCATCTAATTCTTGCTTAGAGATAGAAAATGTAGTATTTCCCTGCCTAAGAGCTTCAGCCTTTGTGAACCGTAAAATGCATTTGAAGTTTTGGTGACCCCACAGTTCTTTGAAAACATCCAGCGCCGTATCAACTCTATCAAGAATAAATTGTTTTGTTCCTGGTCTGGTTCGAATAATGTTACGCCTGCTGGTTCTGCCATTGGTATTCGGCGGTCGATTTTCCCAAATAGTTCCGTCCCTGCTCAATATACTTTCGCTGTTACTGTTTGGTGGGTGAAGATTTTCGTTTTCCAGAGATTCATTTTCAGCACACTCATCCTCATCATCTTGAGAGCTGTTCTCCTGTTCTGTTATAATAAAGTTGCTTTCATCAAAATCTTCTTCGTCAGAATCAACATCTGCTGCAAGCAATGTCAAAACTTCTCGAGGGTCATAAGTTTTGCCAACTTGAAATATATTCGACATGCTGGCCTTGGTTGTGCTGCAACAGTTTCTAAAAGCTAAAGGAATATCAATTTATGTTCAAATTAGACTAGGTTATTCTTTATGCCAATTTTTACAAAGGTTATTGTTTAGCTTATACGCCTATCTCTACCAACATGGTCTAACCTAAAATGAATGAATACTGCCACAATGCTACACAATAGCTTTTGACATGGTCGATGCGAGTTTACTACTTTGTGACAACCCTGAATGCTATCTTTCCTGTTTTATCTGAGAATCAATTGTCTTATCTGAGAATCAATCTGTAGCACTTCCAGCAGGTAATTGCAAGCATCTTATTCTATTTTTCAGTAATTCTTTCTCTGAGTACGACCTATAGCCAAAAGCACGGCTTACAAACCTTCTTTTAATAACTTTTTTTTCAATAAGATGTCAACTAGCAATTCCGTCTAAAGGGCTAATTAAATACCGTTTTATCACGCAATTGAATTCCTTTGTTACAAACAGATTTCAGATACCATTAAATCAGGATTATTTCAAAAACAAAGCGTACAGGAAATTGTTTTCAAGCACTATTAAGTGCTAGGGTCAATTGACCCCTTTGGTAGTTCTTGAAGAAAAAATATCCGGTATTTCTAGGGTTAAAGCGAAATTGTGTGCGCACGGCTATTGCAGTCGTTTACATCTGTCTGTAGTCAGTAGCGTCGGATTTGCTACAAAAACCTGTAACATCGAATGATTGTAAACTTTGATTCTTTTTACTAGCAAGTTTGTCCTACAACGGTATGTCTGTGTAGCCCTTTTTTTATCTCTCCTCCCATAATAACACCAATACGGCAGTTTTGTTTCTTCTGGAGGTGTCATATGATATTTATACGGTCCTTACAGTTTTTATATTCAACCGGGATTAATTGTAATGTCACCAATTTGAGCTTTATTACGGTAACTTGCGCTTTGAGGCGTTAGTGAATCTAGAGCTATTAATTAAAATATCACTTGCAATTAACAGAATACATTACAAAGGTGAAACAAAATAGGCTATTTCTGGACTAGCTGGTGTATTGCAGTCACACGCCATGCTGTTTCTGCTTATAATTTGTCGTCTAATATGAAAATGCGGGAACATTACATTAAATTTACGGGTAATATCAACAATACATATATCATCGACAAAAGCAGCAATACACTCGCGTGTTTCAAAAACAACTTTTTATCCGTAAGTGTAAGCCTAACAACAGTTTAGTCTTGCAAGCAAAAATCTCAAATGCGAACAAGATGCTTATTACACAAAGGCTTTTCGCATTTTTGGCACTGGCTCAATTGCTTAAAAATTTTGTTTTTCTTTCCTTTGGTCTTACTGATACATGCATCGCATCGCATCGCCTTCGTTTTTCACTTCGATGAGGAAAAAATTCACTTGACGTTTTTACATGTTTGGAGAATATTTTTTTCCCCAGTACTATCTCAATTTTGCGAACTACAGAAGAATTTATTCCAATTAAACTTCGTTGTCCTATATGTGGGCGAATCCAAGGGCGTAGCCAGAAAAAAATTGAGAGGGGGGCCAAATTTTGCAACTTTTAATGTGACGTCATTTACTTATAACGGCATATTCACGTAATATCTATGGAAATATAAATTTTATAGATTTTCTGCCTAGTCGCAAACTGGCCGCTAAATTATGCAAAAATTTTAACGCTTTCTTTGAAAATACCAATTAGGGGTAATTTTTTATAATACAATCGTCACATAGTGCGCTGTTGAGCCAGAAACACTCATCTGTCATTTCATGAATTTCTAGAACATATCCTAAATCGATGGTCTTCCCCAACAAGCATTGTTCATGGCTTTCGGGAATAAATTCAGCCGTATTAGAAATACTTGGCGGTTGTAAAACTTCAACATCGTTTTCAACTTTAGCACTATCAACCTGTTTTCTTGCAGAAACAAAATATCTAATTTTGCCTGTTTAGTGGGTCGGTTCGACATTTTGCCTTTCATGATCTACACTCGTCGCTAATACAAAAATTGCTGTACAAAACTGAGAAAAGTGCAAATACGATTTCACTGATCTAATGCAGTTTTATTAAGAACGACTTTAATAGTTGAACTTCAATTGTGAAGTAAACGCACTATTTAAGGAATTTCAAGGAAACCATTCCCACCGGTAGGTTGAACGTTCTGATAAAAGAAGCGACGTCTTTGTAGTAATAAAACAATGTTGCAATAAAACAAGAAAGCGCTCAGCGGGACGTTTTTTTCTTGCAATTACCATAACTTGGAGTATTAATCCATCACTAGACAGCGGCATAGAAGAAAAACTTCGGCGATATTTAGTGTGTAAAACGTACACATCTTGTTTTATAAAATTTGAAAGTTAAAAAATTTGAAAAGCCACGCCCGACCCACCCTCTTGCTAAAAGTCAACAATAAACTCTAAAGCAGTGGTTCTCAAACTATGCGTTGCGATGCCCCGGTGCGTCGTTTCAATTCTCAAAGGGCGTCGCGGGATAACTTGGTTTTGTGCCAATAAGTAGGTTTTATTGCGTCAAAAGAACTCCGATTGTAGATTCCTTTTTTACTTTCTTCTGACATTCATAATCAGTAGCATTTTCACAATAGTGTTTTTAATACACTGTTGTAATTGTTGACTTCTTATTCAAGGATCAAATTGCAAAAGTTTAACTTAATTGGCGAAAATCTGTATCTGTATCTTTTTTATTCATGACCACCACCATTACACACGACACTGAACAACAATAATAATGAGAGAAATGGAGTCAAGAAAAGGAAGAAGCGACACAACGTCAGACGTTAAAACATGCAAATGAAAACAGTGGATCCATAAAACTAGAGCAATAGTTGCATGGCCGCTAAACCCTAAATTCAAGCAATTAAAGAACAGTTTAATTGAATTGAAAAAAAAAAAACAAAAAAACAAACAGAACAAAACAAAAACGCAGGAGTTTTTACAGCTGTAGATCATATTATTTTGTAAATAAGAAGTAAGAACATTCGAAATAGTAAGGATCAGAAAGATGACCAGTGCGAGACACGGTTACGTAGGTGGTCAATGGGTGGCGCAACCGGCCTATAAGGCTGTTTTTTAGCTCATCTGAGCATGGTGAGGAAAGAAAAACCACCCTGGAAATGAAACCTCACCGGGTCCGGAAACCCTTTCATTAAGTAACTGGTCGAAAGAAAGAAAAAAAAAAAAAAAATCTACGAAACACATGTACATTATTAACTTACAAGACACGTAGCTTAGCTCACCTCAACACAAAGGTTTTAATGAGTTACCTGAGAGTAACAGTTCATCAATAAGTAGTTCGTCCTACAGCCCTAGTTCTTACGTTTGCGTGAATGTTAGTAGTTTGTTACTTGCAGAATTAAAAGAGTAAAATTTTACCTTCACTTCGCGTACCTGTATTTTTGATGAGTAAGCAGTGTTGAGAGGAGCCAAGCGTTAACATACGACACAACAACATAATCATTTAAACAGGTGATAATCCTATTTTACATTAAGAGATGATATCTGCAATGCACATACTATACTTGATTATAATAATGTGGTTGTCATGTTTCAAGCACTAATTGCTCTGCCAAGTGGTGTTACATATAAAAATAGCACTGTTCTATAAATTGTGAATTTAACAACTGCCAACCGTTGTGTTAGAAATTGGCCTATTATGTTGTAACATATTAAAATGTGGGTAGTATTACTATTCTTTTACAGTCGATAGAATTAAGAAGGTGATGATGCTCACAATATAAGGTTAGAGTATACTAAAATATTCAAGTTTAGGTAGTAGTAATTTGGTAACATGAGTTTCGATTGTTATCTTCTTCTTCTTCTTCGTATGGAGGCGATGTTTCTTAGATTGTTATTATTATAATCCATTGCTGCCCAATGTCCAATGTTACAAGAAGTTGTTGATGATTGGTTGTTGTATTTGGAAGCCTTAGAAGAATCGCCCCTGCATGATGATGATGATGTTTCCTTCGATCGCACCGCGTACATTGTCTGTAAGCAAAAGAAGCGAACCAGCAATCTGTTCAAATACCAATGGAGTTTGTGCACAAGTAATTTCGCAACTTTGCGCTGAATGTGACAACAGACATTTTTTCATTTTTGAAAAAAATTGGCAATTTGCTCCAGATGGCGGGACCTTGGTACGAAATAGACTGCTGACATAAACTGCTAGAGCAAGGTTTTGGTATTAATTTAGATCTATTTCTGGTATTATATTGTGAAATGCTTTTTACAAATACATTTCGAAATACGTCAGGATTTTTTCCAGAGTTCTGTTTGAACATAAATACTGCAATCTCCTTAGTGAGTAACTGGTTTATAGTAAGTAGCTGGTGAGTTTTTCTTACATCAGTTACATCTCTGTAGTGCCTTAGGTTGCATGCCATCCTTATGAATTTGTTGCATGTTTTTTGTAGTTTATTTATCAATGTTTTATTTCCAATGCACCAATTAGTAATACAATATTGTAAGTGACTGTTGATTAGAGAGTGGTACAAAGTTAACATGGAGCCTTGCCTTAGAAAAGGTTTGATTCTGCTTACCACGCCAAGAGTGGACCTTAATTTATTTTGAAGATGTCTAATATGTCCTGTCCAAGTTAAGTGCTCATCAATATGTACACCTAGAAATTTCATTGTAGTAACCTGTTCAATTTTTATATTTCTAAGTGTAACAGTTAAGTTAGTAGGAGGTGGTTTAGATTTAGAGGATCTGAATAGAATGCATTTAGTTTTAGATACATTTATTGAAAGATTATTGGCTACCATCCATTTGTCAATATAGTGCAACTCTTCTTGAGCACGTTCATAAAGTGTTGCTATGTTTTTATTTTCTAAAAATATGCTTGTGTCATCTGCAAACATAACGGGATCGGAGAATTTTAAACAGTTTTGGAAATCATTAACATAAACTAGAAATAACAATGGGCCTAAATTTGAACCTTGAGGAACCCCTCTTGTCACTGGGTTGATTATGGTTGATAGAGTGCCATTACATTCCACTTGCTGTGTTCTACCAGTCAGGTAACTCTTAAACCAGTCATAAGCTATGCCTCTGACTCCATAATGTTGCAATTTGTGAAGCAGTATATCATGATCTATTGTGTCAAAAGCCTTAGACAGGTCAAGAAAAATACCGAGTGTGGGTACTTTATGGGAAAGGGATTCGGTTATTTTGTGTACCATAAACGTTATTGCATGTGAGGTGTTATGATGTTTTCTAAAGCCAAATTGATGGACAGAGAAAAAATTACTTTGGTCCAAAAATGTGCACAGACGCCTATACATAATTTTTTCCAAAATCTTTGAAACATTTGATAACAAACTTATAGGCCTGTAGTTATTAATGTTGCTGCTGTCACCTTTTTTGTAGATTGGACATACTTTAGCAAGTTTGAAATCATTAATGAATTCTCCTTTGCTGAGCGATAAGTTAAAGATGTGGCTTAGTGCAACTAATATGTTATCTGGTGACGACTTCAATAGCTTTGATGGTATTTGATCTATGCCAGCACTTAATTTGGATTTCATGCTATGCAATATATTTGAAATTTTCATGGGACAAGTAGGCCATACAAACATTGTCGAGCTTGAGGATGGTTTTAAATATTCACTGTATTTGGCTTCACTAGGTGGAAGTTCATCCATCAGTTTGGAGGCTATGGTGGAAAAGTGGTTGTTGAAATGATTTGCAAGAGCCTGTGGTTCATATATTTCTTTACCATCAATTTTGAGTTTTTTGCAATCAGATTTTCTTTGTTTTCCAAGCAAGTTGTTAATAAGACGCCATGTATTTTTTATATCACCCTTGAATATGTTAAATTTTGACTTATAATAAGTCTGTTTTTTCTCTTTTATGATTCTGTAATAGTAATTTCTAGCTTGGGTAAACAATGTTTTTGAGTGGTTTGTTTTGGTTTTCATATAGTGTTTAAAAAGGTTTTCTTTATTGTCCAGCAATTCCTGAGCTTCTCTATCAAACCAACTCTTGTTTGGTTTGTTTTTAAAACTGACCTTCTTTAATGGAAACGATTTTTCAAAGTCAGTCATATACTGCTTTTTCAGCTGATTGTATGCATCATCGGGATCAGACTTTTCCAAGATAGGAGTAATGTCAAGTTCAGATACACGAATATATAAAGAATATATAAAGAATAAAGGATTCAGTTGTATGTTGAACGAAAACAGGAAAGATGAGTTACAAACTTTGAGAAGTTAAAAAAGGGTAATTTTACGATTGAAGATGACAAGCCAAACCAAAATCTCGGGAGCATAAAGACAGTTATTTGTGTAAATTGTGGGTCACATTTATCTTGCAGTACGGCAAATTAAACCTTAAGATGCTGCCTGGTGCGTCGCAAAGTCTCGCAAGCTTTTTTAACTGCGTCGCATCGAAAAAAGTTTGAAAACCACTGCTCTAATGCACCAGCAGAGGCGCAAACAAATTTATGTTTTTATTTTTTTGATACTATTTTGTAATTTGACTTAAAATTCAGGGTGGGGGCATGGCCCCTTTGGCCCCCCCTGGCTACGCCTATGAGCGAATCAAAGACATAGCTAGTTTAAATCCGAAATCTACAGATTTTATGTTTCGAGGCTGCAAATCATTGTTCATTGTATATATCGTGCTAGCATTCACTCGACATGGGTTCAAAACCTACAAAAATGCATTCATAGTCCAGCACTTTGATTTCGATTTCCAGCTGTAGAACCCCATTTTTTAATCAATAATGTCTGTTTCGCCTTTTGAAAAGCCGTATAGTTTGTAAATAGCGAGCTTGCTTTTGTTGTCATCTTTTGTAGTTGCAAGAAGCGGTGACACAGCTGACAATAATAATGAAACATTTCACTTTCCTGAACTTTTGATTTTTACAACATACAAGTGCAGATTTAATGTGCCGTTATCCTTTTCCCAAAAAATCTCAGCTGAGTCTGTTTCTCGGTCTTTGATTTCTTTAATTTCAGCTGGAATTCCTTTTCGATTTGATTATAAAGTTCCTACAGAAGTTATTCCGCAATCGAGCAGCCACTGCGCATATGATATATTTCTTCCCACTAAATTTGTGTAACATTCCAAATTTTGAATTAGGTATTTTACTGTTTGTGACGTCCCAGGAGTGTAGTAAAATGTCGGCTCTGCTTTTGGCTTACCAGGATACACAGTAGTTGAAAATGTAAATGGATAGCGGCAAGCGTTTATTGATTTACACAGCATTTCATACTTGGCTGGTTTGCTCTGGTTAAATTGTTTAAAACTGATTTGCGTTGTTGAATAAAAAGTTTCATCCAGCAATAAACGATCATCAGGAACCAGAAATTTCCCACAGTTTTTGTTAGATTCTTTAAAAATTTCGCAAAAAGCTGCAAATCTATGGTGTTGCCAAGGAATAGGACGCTTTGTATGGTCATCAAACGATATGTGGGAAATCAAAAATTTAAATCTGTTCTTGGACATAGTTGCACTAAAAACTGGGTTGCCAAATATTTCATGAAACATCGCATTAGTGCTTTGATGCGCTTGTCCTAGTAAGCCTCGCATATAAATCATTCCAATCAGTGCTAATACTTCCGAAGGTGGTCTTCTAAATGTGGTTCTGATCCCAAACAAAAAAGGTCTTCTCATTTTTCAGACCCGACTCTTCGGTCAGGAACTTTTTCGAAATTAAATTAGAATTGGAATTAGGAATTTTTCTAATTACATTAGAATTAGAGACTTAGTTTTTCAAATTAGATTACAATTAGCGACTTTTTCCTGTAATTCACTGAATTAGCCAACTACAATCACGCATATTTAGTTGTACCAGTCTCCGTGCGTGTGTAACGAGTCATACAAAAAAGTAATCAAGCAAACTAAGTTTTGGATTTGCTACAAAAACCTGTTATATCAAACGATTGTAAACTTTAATTCTTTTTATTAGCAAATTTGTGCTACAATGATAGGCCTATGTAGCCTATCTTTTATCCACTCCCGCCATGATAATACTAATACGGCAGTTTTGTTTCATTCTGGAGGCGTCATGTGATATTTATACGGTCCTTACGATTTTTATAGTCATCAGAAACTAAAGAGGCTATGTCTTCAATGTCGTCGTTTTCTTCGTCGGATACTTCATTCAAAATTTTACTTAACACTTCTTCAGGTCTTACATCGACATGGGTTAATGTGTTATTACTTTTGTTTGCGACGTTTATATGTTTGATTTGTTAGGTATCTTAAAGTCATCATAATCTTGTGCACAGGCAGAATATTTAAATTTTAGTGGAAAAGAGCAATTTGAACATTTCAAACATAGAACTAAAATGTAGTGGTTGCATTCCCAATGTCATAATGTCAATTAAAAGTTTTCGTGAATTAAAAGTGCGTATTTGCTATTCAAGCAATAAAAACTAGTTGCTCGTTTTTCAGTTACGCAATCTAGCACATTCGAAGCTGCTTATGACTTCTTAGCTATTCCTGAATTGAAATAAAACAATTAGAAATTTAGCTTATCGAACGTAAGTTGAACATAGTTTAGAACAGGGGTGGGCAAACTACGGCCCGCCAGAGCATTTTGTGCGGCCCCCCAAACTTATAGAAACTTTCATGAATTTAATTCAATAGGACAGGCTTGGCCACACTTGCCGTACTGAAGAGCCAAAAACGACAGAAGCCATCATTGAAAGAGCCGCTACGTAATTCTTAGTTTGAATTGAAGCATTTCGCTGAATTAATTCCCTCACACAAGCAAGGTAATCCAATAAACTTCAAATTACCGACTAATAACACTTCTATCCTCCTTTAGCAAAACTTTTGAAAATTTATTTACAAACGGATCTACACCTATTTCCTTGAATTCAATTTACTTTCTCCGAATAAATTTGGTTTTTAACGTAACTTCTCAATTTCTCACGCAATAAATGCTGTATTCGATGATTTATTAAAGAACGCTGACAAAAATCAGTTTAGTTGCTGCATGTTTTTGAACTTAACAAATGCTTTCGATACTGCAGACCTTAATATATATTTTTTCGCAAAAAAGTCTGATCAATTTGGAATTAGAAGGCCAGCACTTAAATTTTTTGAAAATTATCTGTCAAAACGTCAGCTGTAGGTTTGTATAAACAATTCTTTGTCAAAAATGAAAACAATTAAATGCAGCGTGCCACAAGGATAGAGCCTTGGCCTGTTATTGTTTTTGATATGCGTCAATGACTTGCCAAAGTCCTCATTTTGACACCACTCTCTCTGCGAATGACATTTATCTATCTCTGTGTGGCAACTCTTTGTTAGACTTAAAAAGTCAAGTCAACAGGGAGTTGACTAAAGTCGACAAATGACTTCGCACCAAAAACTATCCCTAAACTAAAAAAACATCATAGATTTGACCCTCGTTTTTTTGGACAAGATGGTGCAGGAATCTGTCCGGATAATGAAAAAGTACGGATAACACCAATGTATTTATGTAATGCAAATAAAATGAAATAACCGTTCTTAACAATATGGACATTTTCACTGTTATCTCATAAAATGATATAATTTTCCGTTCACTCACGTTGTGTTTTCGTACGGAACGGCAGAATTGTTTACTGATTCGCGAAAAAACACGGTGTTTACGAACCTTGGTAGCCACCTATCTGGCATTTCTGGCATTACGTGAGGCGCGAGTTGTTTGAGTTCATTTGTCGGCCGGGCGGGCTTACTGTCCGGATAAACCGAAATCCGGATCAACGAGGTTCGGAAAAACGACGTTCGAGTGCTTTTAATACATAATAAATTTCCCCAACGTACTATTGAAGCAAACTTTCAAGTTTTCATTAACAACACGAAAATTCATCGTAGTAAATCTGTGAAATATCTTGGTTTGTGGCTGGATGATGATCTAAATTTTACTACTCATATAAAAAAATTGGAAACGCGTCTTGCAAAATAAGCTGGTATGCTTTATAGAATACGTTATTACCTTAATCTTCATACAATGAAAACACTTTATTATTTATTCATTTACGACAAATTACAGTATGGTATAATGACTTGGGGCTCAACTAATAAATCAAAACTACTAAATTTATGTATACGTTAAACAATGTCATTAAAGCTGTAATTTTTTAAAATAAATTCTGTCACATAACTCCTACTTTCACACAATTACAAATTCCAAAATTAAAGAAATCTGCCAATTAGAACTGGAAAACTTATGTACGAGGCTCATAAAGGTGAAATCGTTTACAAGCTAGATAAAGAATTACAAAGATTATTCACTTCGCACAGCCATAACACAAAACCAGCGAACAACAAATTTCATTTACCCCGAATCTCTACGTCTCATGGTAATCAAATTTTACCCCAAAAAGGAGTAAAACTATGGTTTGCAATAGATACTGAACTAAAAATATTGGGAGAGTTCTTCTTTAAAAAAAAATTTTTAAATGAAACTAATCGGTAAATACAGTGTTTGACTTGATTTATGCCTACGTCACACGTCATTATTTAATCTTTAAAGTATCATATTTATGTTGTTGTTATGTAGTCAACTACAATTTTAAACGTTGCAGTTACAAGTTTATTTACATTATGGGTGAAGTTTCTATCTGCATCTCTTTATGTTTTGGCTATGTATGCAATTTATCGGCTACCGAAATTTCAAGAGATACCTCACTCGTCAACTGCAAGGTGTAATCGGTATCCACTAATCTTAAATCTATTTGTGTTTTATTGTGAATCAACTGTTATATCGTTCCTTTTTTAAGGCTTGTAAGGCGTTTTGCCAATTCATGGTTATATTGTCCATGTTTGTTTCCCATTTACAAAAAAGCTAATTGTATCGCTGTCTGTTAGATGGAATGTCCGCTTTCTCTTGGGAGTTGCCATTTCCGAGATGCTTATCTTTTCTTTTCGCTGAGTTTTGGAGCAGTTTCTCAAATTATGAGCTTTTCATTAGCCCTTTTTGCTAGTCTTCAGTTAGACTGGGCCACTACGATAGGTAGACGACTGCTTGGCCGCGCCACCTGCCTGCCACATAAAGATGGAGGCATCCCGTTAAGTGTTTTGCTTAAGGATGCAACTAACACCTTTGAGCTGAGCGCCAAGCAGTAAAGCTGTAAATACCATGTTTTAAACTATTTTTGGAATGACTCGACTTGGAAAATAAACCTTAGGTCTACCGAATATGAAGCGGATGCTCTAACTACTACACCATTCATTTTTGCTTTAGTTTTTTACATTAGAGTTTAAATATCATAAAATCTAAGCTTCTTGTTTAAAACAGTGGCTCTCAATTTTTTTTACTTTTGTAAATAATTTTACCTCAATTGTTAATATTTCCTGTGTTGTTTCTAAGTTGTTTTTTCACCTTTTCCTACAACTCCGCAAACTCATTAAAACCTAGTCAGCTACAAGTCACTTCTTATTTACATCATTAAACCGTTCGTTTTTTGTTATGTAAGTTAGAATTCAAATTGGTAACTTCACTGCTTTGAGTGCAACCTAATTTTTTATGCATGAAAATTAGCTGTAAGTCTGCCTTTGTTTTGGAATTCGTTTTTGCTACATCGCTGCGTTTCTGCTTTGCATTAAGCTATTTGTTTGAATTTAATTGCTCATGATTTGGATATGTTATGTGAAGTATCGTCAGTTAGCGAATTGGTATGTAATGAATTTGTTTTTCATATGATATAAATTGTTAGTAAGGTAAGCGCGGTGCAATAGTGATTCTATGTAAAGTTTACAAATCGCCTTTTGAATCGTTTAGCGCTTTATGACGATGCTGTTTAATTCATAGCAACAGTGCAATAATATTGTATTTACGTTTATTGTATTTTCTGTGTAGAAAAAACTGCTACCACTATTGTTAATCGCTATCATTATAGCTGTCTTTGCTGCGATTTCTTAAATATGTTGCAACTTACAATACAAGTGTGTTAAAGACAAAAGGATAAAAGTTGCAGTTACAATAAGTTTGTTAGAGTTTTAATACACCGAAATTTGAAAAACACATTACAGTTTAGTATGAAACAAAATTTTGCCGTTCACAGCAATTTACCTTGGCTATTTTGCGGTCACGCACTCCTGATTGGTCAAAAATGGTCAAGGTTGGCTGCTCATGGTTTTTTCAAAGGCAGATCTAACCTTTTATGTGTATGAGGTAATACTGTATGCGCAAGTCTTTTGTCAGACTGGGACACCATGGCGATAAATACTTGATCCCATCACTTGTCTGCCACATATAGATGAAGTATTTCGTTAAATGTCTAACCCAAAGACACAATAAGCACAGTTGCTGGCTTTTTTTCCTCACTATGCCTTTTGTGCTGAGCGTTCAACAGGAAAGTTTTGAATACCGTTTTTAAAATATTACTCGACGCGGGAATTGAAGGCAGGTCTACCGACAGCAAAGTGGACGCTCTAATCTCTACATCAGTGGTTCTCAACCTATGGGTCGCGACCCAAAATTGGGTCGTCTGATTTTTCTTTTGGGTCGCATGTTTTTTGTAAACTTCTACAAAGGGTAAAACTTGCAGAAAGCAATGATAAATAAAAACGCAACGCCGCTTTATAGTAGTCAACTTTTGTTACATTTTTGTAAACCAAAAACTCCCGCAATGAAAACTTCTTAGCTTCTGGAGACCGCAAAGTCGCGAAGCGCTTCAAAGCAGTAAAGGCTGTACAGCAGCATTTTCGTTAGCAAAGAACTCTTGCAGCTTTGTGAGCGTGGAGACTGCAAAGCACGGCCATTGTTACGTGAAATGACAAATAACAATACACAAAGGAGAAAATCCTGAAATTACGAGCCAAGTGAATAGGATCAGTTTACCATTCATTTATAACTGACATAGATTTAAACGTCTAATTGACATTCGTTTTTTTTATGTGGCTGTAATGTTATGAGTCATATTCGTGAGTTTCCAGTTCTGATGGAAAACAACTGAACTCAACGGAAAGAGCTTAATGTCATTTTTAGTTTACTTATTATGATCAAGATCGACTCTTATCTGCAAAACAAATCATGGATGCTGCTTTCTCTTATGACTACAATTGGCTCGTATTTTGAAAACAAATTATTCGTGCCACTTTCTCCAATTAGAAGAAACTACCCCAAAATCATCTGTACATTAAATTGTAAAGTAATTCTTAAGACCTTTTTGTTGCTTAATTTTAGGCCTATTGCGTTTTGTAGAGACTAGAAACAGAAAAGGGTCAAAAGGTCTTGCACGACAAAGATATACTCAAAAACATAAATATTGCTGGAATTAAACTTAAATTACTATCTTTCAACTGTAGGTTGTTGCCCTGGCCTAGTCTGACTTACATAACTGTAACCTTTGATCCCTCCAAGCGCCTTGAAGAACCGAAGTGATCCTATTTGAACAAGTCCGGATATGAATTTTAACTTCACTCTTCTCGTCTCCCGATAATCGATGGCCCAACAATAAGCAAACAATTCATTTATTTATCGCAGATTTCAAATACAACCGACGTTTCTGGGCCATAAAAACAGAGGGGAGCGCAAAGCGTGAGATAGTGATTATGATCTTAAATTTGGGTTATCTTACTTCTATCACCTTTTCACAATATTATATGATGATCTTAATTGTGATGATGTAACTACGATTATGATGTTAGAGTGACGTATCAAGATGAATCAATTAGTCTCTGCTCGCTTACTAGTCCTACCAAGAACAGAAGAACGTCATTAATTCTTAGGGCCATTTTCTTGCTTAATTTTAGACATAAAATGGCAAAACGATCGTATAATAAAGCTTTTTTAAAACTAAGTTTGACGAAATTGAATGGTAAACCAAAATGCGTAGTATGTCAGAAAGTTCTCTTCAGAATCGATGCAGAAAAATAAATTGAAATGCCATTTAGAGACAAATCATCAAATTTTCTAGACAAGCCTGTTGAATTTTTTGAGCGCAAGGTAAATTCGTTCAAGGACCGAGAAATGTTATGACAAAATTCACAACCGAAAACAAATTAGCTGTCTACTCTTCGTACGTTACTTCCTACCACATTGCAAAGAAGAAAAAAGCTCATATAATTGGTGAGGATTTGTTAATGCTGTTTACGAAAAAAGCTGCAAAAATAATGATTGGTGAGAAAAAAAGTAAAAAACTGAATGCAGTTTCGTTGTCAAACAGCACGGTGAAAAGACGCATAATGTGTTATGTCTGATGATGTTCTTGAACAGATTCTAACTTATGTGAAAGAATCTCCATTTTATTCCATTCAATTAGATCAGCGTGGTCCAACTGTCGGGTCAATTTTGGCCCGCGAATAATTACGGTAATCAATGTGATTACGATAAGGTTGCCATGCGTCTCGAAAATTCCGAACATATCCCGGAATTCAGGTGTTCTGTTCGGAGATAATATGGCTGTCCGAAAATTTGTTCAAATGTAGGTGATGACCTTTTTTTCTTTTTTTTTAGAGAACACCTTTATTTGGGGTAACACATCCCTAGTTTAAACCGCGGTCCGCGGAATAAATTTTCAGTTTCTGATGGCTCGCTATAAAATTAAGTTGGACCACGCTGAGTTAGATGAATGCGCTGGAAAAGCTACTTGACTCGTGATGAGTACGATATGTTCCCTGAACTAACAAAGTACTATTTGTGGCAAAAAAGCTGATATTAAGCAAACCATAAAAGGACACCTGGAACAGCTTGCTTAAAGGTTTGCAGTCTATTATGGTGACGCTTTGTCTCCTACCAATGAAAATGATTGGATAATTGATCCATTTGCTGGCATAGATCAGTTTCAAGTACCTCTTCTTGTTTCTAAAGAATATATCAAAATAACGGCAGAACCAACAAATCATATTTCTTTGACGTCCTAAAAAGAAAAACACTCGAAAGATTCTGCAAATATTCATTTTTGGGCAACAACGCACAAAATGTATCCGACAGTTTAAAAGTTTATTGTAAAAAAACTAATTCCATTTGCGACTATTTGGTTTGTGAGGCTAGATTTAGTGCTATGTGTCTATTGAAAACCAAGCATCGAAATCGGTTGCAAGTTGAAGCTGAATTGCGGTTGGGCTTAGGTAAAGTATTGCCACAATTTCAAAAGCTCATTGCGGCAAGCAAGCAAAGCTTTTTCATTAGTGTGATTATCAATTGATTTCATAAATAAATGTTCTATGAAAAGGACTTTTTGTATTTTCTTTCGATGCAGTTCTATGATAAAAAAATTCCCTAGACAAGTTTTGATTTAACTATCTATCAAGAGATGCTGGGGTCGCGAGATTTTGCAAATTTGATTTTTTTTCACAAACTTGGGTCGCTTTGATAAAAGGTTGAGAACCACTGCTCTACATCACTGCGCCGCTATTGTAATCGTAATAATTGCGACACTAAGCATTTGGACAAAATATTATGCCGTCTAGTAAGTTTTGAAGTAAACTGTCAGGAAAAATTGAGTATTATATACCCCTAATGAAAAGAAAGCAATAGCTTATATAGTGCAAAAATTATATTGTCATTAAGCTGCATTCATAGATTATAGACTTGCTATCATGCAAATATCTGCTCATAAGTTTTTAACGTACGCGGTAAAAAAATATTTTTTATCAAAGGATTTGTATTTACACGTCTAGCCAGTAATATGGTTCCCACCGAAAATGACATATTCTATAACACTTGGCAAAAACTTTTTTTCGGCTTTTAATGTTTTTCGAAGTTCTGCCATCGCATGTTTCACCTAAAAAAAATTAAAGGAGGTTGAAAAAATATCGAAAAGTACGAATTTGAAATATAAGATTTGTAACCAAAATCTTGTTTTGGGTTAGAGCAAGAAAGCGATATAAATTAAAATTTTAATGTTAATATTTTTTATTTATAATTTGTTTACCGTATAATTTGTTTCCCTTCACCCTTAAGACTGATTGTGAAAATCGAGACGGGTCCATTTACATCAACCTACTCTCCCTGTATTCTCGCGTTTTTATGTATAACTTAAATTGCGTAAGTCATTGTAAAAATACGAGCTATTATACATGCCTGTATAAAAAATTTCCTATTTGTTGACCTAATTGATTACTGTCGCGTTTCATTAGAATTTTCGTTCTATCTCAATCTTTAATTTGCTTCTTAAAATTGAGGCGACTTGTAGTGTCGCTTGAATACTTAAGTCTGGTTGCAACTTAATAGTTAGGAAAAGATTGGCTTTCACTAAGATACCATAAACCACACACACTCCTCGATCAAGAACAGAACAAATATATTCACAAATCACTTTAAAATTTTGAATTCCTTCACTTGTCAAATACAGAAACTAAAACACTTTAGTATATAACTATCAAAACCAACCAAAACTAAAACCACCAAAATAATGGCTTGATTCCTGTCACAACAATCACCACAAAACAACGCCTTTTTACCAGGGATCTGGAAGCGGTTATTTTTCAAACGCTTCCGCTTCCGCTTCCACCGCTTTTGCTTCCACAAACAAAAAACGACCGTTGACAATTTTTTTAACTTTTGTGGGTCTGTAGCCTGCTTTCTCCTACACTTCATCATTTTGAGGGGACAAAAACCTTCATTTATTGCTAGTACTTTACCTACTTCGCTTAAGCTTATTGTTCCGAACTACTCTGTGTTTGTTTTTCTTAGATATTGGAACTCGTGTCGAATGTAAAACAGTGCTTTTTAATCTTTTTGTCATCGCGGAACCCCTAATGTACTTTCGCGTTTTCACGGAACCCCCCTAACAAAAATTTAGAAATCACAAATTGCTCGCAGGAAAATCAAATATTTCGTTACTAGAATTCAAAAAATAATTAAACACTTCAACAAATAAACAGTTATTACAAGTTCCTTCACTACTTACAACTATTTTTACAACAATTAACGTAATGCTTCTCAGATCTAAACCGTATGATTACATGTTACAGCTCTCGACAATAACCTGTCGTCACAACAACAAATTACACCGCATAGCGCTGATTTTCCCTCTATATCCTCAACTAACTCTGACTTTGAGTGAACTTTAACTCTAATCATCATTACGGATCTTCTGTTTGTCCCCAAAACACGTATTGACTCCGATCTTTTTGGATAGTGAAGTGCGAAATTTCTTTCGTAGATATAGTATATACATGTAAAGCGAGCAAAATTAAACTGCACCAATCAACAGCCGCCCCAACGTGGTGATGCGGTCCTCAACCTCGTTTGGGTTGGGTCAAAATGGCTGTTGGCCTTCCCGAGGGTCCCAGTTACCCCGCGCACTCCCTTCACACAGACCATTTTTTTACCGTGCAGCCCCCTGAATGACCGCAGAAAGGTAGCACGAAGTCTCTTTAAAATCGGCTTGCCTTCTCCCTTCTCTTGCCTTTCTCTTGCCTGTCTTCTCATTTTTCTCTTTCTCTTGATGAGCGGCAACGTTCATCCTAACCCTTGTCCCGTCTTTCCCTGTTTAGAGTGCGCTGGAAGTGTGACCTGGCGGGGTAGGTCAGTGCAATGCTGCACATGCTCTAATTGGGTTCGTTTAAAGTGCTCACTACTCTCCTTTTCTAGGTTCAGAACTCTTGGCAGCTCTCACTCCTGGAGCTGTCCTCCTTGCTGCGTCCCTGTTTTTTTGAAGATGCTACACCTACCAGCACTGTGACTTCCTCCTCGGAGTCCTCCAGCTGATATACCTCCACTGCTCAATCTGGCCCCCTTCTGCTAATGCAGCACTCCCACCCCACCCTCGCCTTCAAACCTCTTATCCTTTTTCCGCCGACTTTGTATCTTCTCCCTCTGCACCCTCACCACCGTCTCACGCTCCTGGCTGTTTCTCTTTATCTTCTGCTTCCTTTTTCCTTCCCTAACTCCCTTAGGACTTTTCAATGGAATGCTGGGGGTCTCCGAGCCAGGAGCACTAAACTGCAACACTTTATTTCGTCTCATCCCGTTGACCTTATTTGTATCCAGGAATCTAACCTTAAATTATCTTTCTCTTTCCGGATCCCTGGATTCTCAGCTCTGCGATCCGATGGCACCCACTCCCGATCCAGTATTTTTTCTACTGATGTTACAGACGCTAGCGGCGGTGTCATCATATTGTCAGGCAGGGTTTATCCCTCTCTGAGCTTTCTACCTCCTCTCTTTCTTCGCTTGACCCCTACTCTGATTATGTAGAGGTCAACATCTCTCTAAATTCCGCCTCTTCGCTCCTATTTCTCAATGTTTATGCTCCCTCTTTTCACTCTTCTCCGAAGAATATCAGAACTAATTTCTTTTCTCCCTCCATTCTTCCCTCCTATGCGGAAGCGGTGAAATTTTCGCGCTTCCGCTTTCGCTTCCACAGAAAAAGGACCGCTTCCACCGCTTCTGCTTCCAGCTTCCGCTTCCACATCCCTGCTTTTTACTGCACTCTACTTTGCCTACTAACTACTCTCTCTGAATCTTAAAAATCTCGCCACCTTATTTACAAAAATACAAGCTTCTAGAAAATGCTAGAACATCACGTGACACAGAAAAACATCGTTAATAAATTACGTAATCGGAAATAATAATAAAAGAAAAATCTTCGAGAAGAAACAAGATTCACGAGAATACACTAGAACTTAGTCATGCATTGTGACGTCAGAAAAGGCGTGTGAGTTACAAATCTATTAATGAATGCGAAAGAAAAAAAGTCTTTCTTTGAAAACAGTTTAGCAAGTTTAGGGCTTCGGACAATTCAGATTTACAAATAAACGATCACTACAAAATAAAACAACAGAATACAATAATTATACATATAAAAACTATTCTTTCAACGCAAATTTACTTATTCGTGACAATTACGTGTTAACAAATCTTCTGTAATTTGAATAAAGCCATTTTGAGGTAGCGTTACATGAATCTATTGCAGTATACCACTCAAAGAGTTTATAGTAAACGAGATCTATTTGAAACCCTTACCTCTATGAACATAGCACGTGATCACCATAACCGTATCATACATTGATTTATTGAGTTACAAAGGCAATCTACGCGCTTTATATGCATGTTCATACGAGTGAAGTGGTTATTTCACAGTGTAATAGTATTGCAAATAATGAAAGACCCCCCCCCCCACAATTTGACTGGTTTCGTTGATGGTCTCGTCAAATTGTGGGGGGGGGGTCTTTCATTATTTGCAATACTATTACACTGTGAAATAACCACTTCACTCGTATGAACATGCATATAAAGCGCGTAGATTGCCTTTGTAACTCAATAAATCAATGTATGATACGGTTATGGTGATCACGTGCTATGTTCATAGAGGTAAGGGTTTCAAATAGATCTCGTTTACTATAAACTCTTTGAGTGGTATACTGCATCTTCGATACGGATGGGATCCCCGTACCAAAGTGATAGCATGCGCTGCGCGTGTGATGTGTGCGAAGGAATTTGTAATAGATTGATACTAAATTTTTCATATTATTGCAAATATGGGATTTTGGTTTTTGATCATGACGGGACAGGCCCTGCTGATGAGTCCAAAAGGACGAAACGCGTCCAGGGATGGTCTCGTCAAATTGTGGGGGGGGGGCTTTTCATTATTTGCAATACTATTACACTGTGAAATAACCACTTCACTCGTATGAACATGCATATAAAGCGCGTAGATTGCCTTTGTAACTCAATAAATCAATGTATGATACGGTTATGGTGATCACGTGCTATGTTCATAAAGGTAAGGGTTTCAAATAGATCTCGTTTACTATAAACTCTTTGATTGGTATACTGCATCTTCGATACGGATGGGATCCCCGTACCAAAGTGATAGCATGCGCTGCGCGTGTGATGTGTGCGAAGGAATTTGTAATAGATTGATACTAAATTTTTCATATTATTGCAAATATGGGATTTTGGTTTTTGATCATGACGGGACAGGCCCTGCTGATGAGTCCAAAAGGACGAAACGCGTCCAGGGATGGTCTCGTCAAATTGTGGGGGGGGGCTTTTCATTATTTGCAATACTATTACACTGTGAAATAACCACTTCACTCGTATGAACATGCATATAAAGCGCGTAGATTGCCTTTGTAACTCAATAAATCAATGTATGATACGGTTATGGTGATCACGTGCTATGTTCATAGAGGTAAGGGTTTCAAATAGATCTCGTTTACTATAAACTCTTTGAGTGGTATACTGCATCTTCGATACGGATGGGATCCCCGTACCAAAGTGATAGCATGCGCTGCGCGTGTGATGTGTGCGAAGGAATTTGTAATAGATTGATACTAAATTTTTCATATTATTGCAAATATGGGATTTTGGTTTTTGATCATGACGGGACAGGCCCTGCTGATGAGTCCAAAAGGACGAAACGCGTCCAGGGATGGTCTCGTCAAATTGTGGGGGGGGGGCTTTTCATTATTTGCAATACTATTACACTGTGAAATAACCACTTCACTCGTATGAACATGCATATAAAGCGCGTAGATTGCCTTTGTAACTCAATAAATCAATGAATCTATTGCGTTGTGAGCCAATTGCTTGTTATCCTGCTTTTGACGGTCATCAACAGTGTTTCCTCTAAGATTTTGGTCCGTGCATAACCGTTGGCACAAAAGCAAATTTGCTAGCAAATATATGAAAACCGCCAGGCAAATTTTGGCGGTCATTGCTGAACAAACCGCTACATCAGCCTAAGTAACGTATTGCATAGCTGTAAACAAAGCCGTTTTTGGTAGACTACTGCTGTTTAGTGTATACGCTAAGCTATAAAATGGTGTCGTTTAACCCGATTCAGATCACGAATTTTTCATCCAAAAGTTTTTCGAAGACAGCTAAGCGTCTGACGTAACGTGATAGCATCGCAACAGCAATTTGCAAGCTATCCACGTACTGTTTTCACGCTTTTATTGTACAGTAGAATTAGTCTAACAGCTTCATTGATGATGTCAACTTCACTATAATAGCGTAACGTATCCCTCAGTCCCGATAGAATTTCAATGTTTTGGATACTTTTTTAAAGCTTGCCAATAAAAATGTTTTGCGTATAACCGCACCCTCGTTTTTCCCTCAATGTATATTGGCATTTCTAACGGTGACGTAATAATTTGTTGCGCTTCGGAGACGTAATAATTCGCTTGATAATTTCAGCCCACAAAAATTGACTAGCAAGTAGCCTATCGGTTGTTAATCGGCCGCGGCGAAATACCTGGCTATTTCTATATAGTAAGTTAAATTTGGTCACTCAAACTCTGCGACCTGAGCAACAGTAATTCGCAAACACTTCACAATGTCAGGTTGACAGTGCATGTCAATCAAATTCGCCTAATTCTATGCCGACGCCCAACATGAACATGAAAATTCTTTCAAATAGTGGGATGTTAGGTAGGCTACCACGACTATGACATCAGAACAAAAACTACTGGCAAATTTCAGTTGTTGCTTGAGTGTGGTAAAATAATTAAACTAGTTACATTTCTCAATCGTGATCAATTAAACAACAGGATTTTGTAATTGCAAGTAAACTTTTCACCTAAAATGGAAATATTTGATGACCAAAGTGGCGTAACTTAGAAGGAGAAAATTAAGATTTTTGTACGCTGTATTAGTGATACCTATGTGTGTCTTGCTGTCTTCTTTAACTTATCTCAGAAAGCAATATTATTGATAAGCGATAACAAATTTCACCCGAGTCTTGCCAGCTAATTTCACAAACTATGCATAAAAACAAACAAGTTAATTTTGAGGAAGTTTTGTCTCAAATGCGAAAAAAAAGCAAAGCGTTCTCATCTGGTTAGGCATTGTGGCGAAAGCAGCGGTAGTTTTGAGACACTGCTGAAGCTTGTTTTCCGGACCGGCGATGATAAATGCAATAACATAGCTGGCTAAATATTTTTTGCTGTTAACAAATTTTGATTTACCATTGAACGAATGCGAGAAAAGAGGTTGCAGATATTTGATACATGAAATTGTATGTTTGTGAAAAGCATTCGAAATGTGACCGAAGTTGTATCTTTGTTGAAAAGCATTCAAAACTTGACCGAAGTAAAGGAAACAAAAAAATTTATCAACGTGGATATGCGCGAGTTTGGTAAACGCAGCTTTTAAATCAAGCAAAAAAAAATAAAAAGCTAATATTTGTAACTTCGCATAAAACTACAGAGTCTCACTTAGAGACGCTTTCTACAAAAAAACTAAGGTATATTCTTCATTTAGAACCACATGGTTTTACTGGATTTGCGAGGGGCTGTCTTTTCTGGGTAAAGTTTTTGGAGTACCCCACCTACTTTACCCGACGCCACTGACCACAGACAGATGTAAAAAAACTGCAATTGTCGCGCGCGAACAATTGCGCTTTAAAGGAAGGTCTCTTTGAGCAGTGCACAACTTTCAGAGAGTTTGGCTATTTAGTGATTTTTTTCTTACTCTGGTAAACGTGATTAGATGATACACGTTAATGTTAAATCAAAAAACAGTTTTGGAATGGTCAACCGTGAACGATATTTTTTTACAACTCCCAAAAGTTATAGGCTAATTTTGCTGTATTGCAAATTATCATTTAAGAAATTGACATAAATCGGCTACATTTTTATGAAAAACGTTTTCAAAGAGATCGAAACTAAAATCCACATTCTTTTCTTCGCGTTTTAGAGCTCATTTCAATGATGACTGGTAAGCTTTCACAGCACATAGCAGTCAGCTAAAATTTTATTTGAAAAACAACACTTTGGGGGTATTTAAAAATAAAATTGGTTAAAAGTCATATTTTCCCATTTTTAGTTTACATAATTGGCAGGTATGAGAAGATTATTTGTTTGTAATTGACAAAAACTAAACCGCTCCCTTGAAAATTGGTGTTTTTGTGTGTCGCGTGCAATAGAATTTCGATTATATGTCAACTTTAATTTTTTCTTAAAATTGGGGCGACTTATAGTATCGCTCGAATAATTAGTTCTGACTGCAACTAAATAGCTAGAAAAAGATTGGCTTCTACCACAATACTTGAGCCAGCACTTCTCGATCAAGAACAGAACAAATATATTCACAAAAAATACTAGAAGACTATAAAGTCCTTCGTTCGTCGATCGCAGAAACTAAACCGCTTTAATATAGCGATCAAAAAAACCAACCAAAACTAAATCCACAAGTTGACCGCTTAATACTTGTCACGCTGATAATCCACAATAACTCGCCACAGAACAACACGTCTTTTTTTTGTTCAGCCTCTACGCGCTTTTACTCTCTCCACACTCTTACTCTACTCTCTACTAAAGGCTTAAAATCTTCCCGCGTTATATATACACAAATGGAAAATAATCCAGAAATTGCCAGAACAACACCACGTGACAAAGAAAAAAAGCACCGCTAATAAATTGCGCTTAATCGCCATTCAAAAATCTTCGAAAAGAAACAAAGTTCACTCGATTACTCTGGAATTTAAACACGTAATCAACCATTATGACATCAGAAGAGGAGGGCGAGCTACAAATCTGAATGCAAAGGAAAAAAAGTCTTTCGCGAAAAACAACCGAGATATAAAATCAAATTTAACTTACAAATTCAGATTTACAATTAAAATAATCACGGCAGAACAAAACGACAAAGTACACTAACAATACATGTACAAAAACTATTCCCATAACGCAAACTTACTTGTTCGTGACATTGTGCTAACCTGAAGCCGAGAGCAATGAGATAATTAACTAGGTACAGGGTGGGGCATATGCTTGGAAACAAATTAAAAAACCTAATTATCTTTTCTCAATAGTAGTTCCTAACTAGATAATAGGGTTTATTAAATAGCCATTGCAATACTTTATCACATCACCATTTGCTTTTGTCGGAAACTTTAGCCAGTTCGAAAATGTCAGGAAAGAGAGAAGCTATATTCGCATTACACCGTGCCGGAAAGTCAGATTTCTTTCCGAGCTCCGCCGAGACAAATGCCTTGAAGAGTCTTACTCCCTTTTCCCTCGCTGAACTTCTTGCGGCTTCCTCCACTGCCACTGGCCCAGACAAAGTTGCCTATCCGATGCTACAGCATCTTTGTCGCTCTGGCAAGGATTTTCTTCTTTGCACCTTCAATCTTTCCTGGTCTTCGCATTCCTTTCCTTCCATCTGAAAGACATCTTCTATTATTCCCATCCACAAGATGGGAAAACCTCTCGACTCTCCTGCTTCCTTCCGGCTTATCTCTCTCACCTTCTGCGTCTCAAAACTTTTTAAACGCATCATTCTATCCCGTTTACTCTTCTTTCTGGAATCTAATTCCATTCTCTTTCCCCGCCACGCCGGTTTCCACCCTAGACGATCTACACTAGATCAAATTCTTTAATTTTCTCAGTCCATTTCGGATGGGCTTAACAAACCCATGCCAGGCTCTCGGACGATCCTCGCTACTATTAATTTCTCGAAGCTTTCGACTCTGTCTGGCATCCTGTCCTTTTTCATAAACTCATTTCGGCTGGCCTCCCTCCTTGCTTTGTTCGTTGGACTCAATCTTTCCTTTCTGATAGGCGCGCTTGTGTGGTTTATCAAAATCACAAAAGTCGTTTCTTTCGAGTTCGTCGAGGTGCTCCGCAAGGATCTGTTCTTGGCCCTGTACTTTTCTCTCTCTTCATCAATGATCTTCCTGCTTCTCTGCCTTCTTCCTTAGCCTGTTCTCTTTACGCTGACGATCTGGCCATCTGGTCATCCTCTCTCTCGGTCCCTACTGCGGTGGAGGCCACACAAAGAGCTCTGATTCGATTGAAGCGCTTGTCTGAGTATTGGTGTTTTCCTCTCAATCCGAGTAAACGTGAGGCTTTCTTCTTCTCAGTGGATCCCCACCAAGCTAATCTCCACCCCAACCTCTACTTACTCAACACCCGCCTCCGTTGCAGTCCCACTCCAACTTTTCTTGGGGTCACCTTCGACCGCACACTTTCCTTTTCTAAACATGTATTTTTGCTGAATGCGAAGTTTTTTTCTCGTCTCAAGGCTTTACGCTGCCTCTCTGCTTCCTAACGAGGCCCCTTCTAAGGAGTCCCTCTCTCTTCCATATAAAGCTTTTCTTCGACCCCTTCTCACTTAAGCTTCAGCCGGATGGTTTTTTTTCTCAAGCGTTACCAATATCATCAAATTGGAACGCCTTCACCGAGCGGCTAGTTGCGCCATCACTGGCTGCCTCTCGTCCTCTGCTATTCCACTTCTTCTCTTCGAGGCTTCTTTACCTCCCCCACGAGTCACTCTGATTCATTTCACTCTTTTATCTTATGAGCGGGCTCTTCATCTACCAATCTCCTTTCCCATTTTTTGTTTGGCCAGACTAGAAGTGAAACCAAGACTCTGGAGATCGTCCTGGAGAGCTTTTGCGTCTACTCACCCGCTCATGCTTCCTTCTGCTTCCCCTAGGGAGGCTCTTCTTGTTTGTCCCCCTTTTCCTCCTTGGAATCTGCCTTCATTCACAGTCGAGTTCACCCTCTTCTCTCCATGCTCTTACTCTGATCTCCTTCTTTCTTGCCAAGGTTCGGCTCTCGCTCACCTTGACTCTCTCTCCCTTTTCACGATCTAGTGCTATGGTCTGACGGCTCTGTTCCTTTTCCTTTTGGAAAGACGGCTCCGGCGTACTTGCCAACTGCTCTCTCTGTGGCACTGAGACCACTCCTTCCTTTTCAGCAGGCCCAGTATTGCTCAAGTTTTTCCGCTGAAGCCTGCGCCATTCTGCATGCTCTTTGCTGGTCTTGGCAGCACCATCAAGTCTGCCATTTCTCTTCTTTTTTCCTATTATATGACTCTAGCACTGTCCTCACCACCCTATCCTCTCCTCCATCTTTCCTTTTACCTCAAACTTTCTGGCAGATCTGGCAGAAACTGTCTTCTTTTTCTCCTGTTCTATCAGGCTACAATGGGTTCCCAGACACTCGTTTCTCCCGCGGAACGACGCGACTGATGAGCTGGCCAGACGGGGAACGCTACTTGCGGCCTCTGCAATCCCTTGTAGTCTCTCTCCTCTTATCTCTCGTATCCACTCGAGTCTTTTCTCGGACTGGAGGCGTACAGTCTCATCGAAATTCTTCGACACACAGGCTCCCTCGATTTTTCACCGAGAAACTTGTGCTCCCTCGTCACGCGCGCTGTGTTCTTTCTCGTCTACGCTGCAACGAACACAGCTTTCTGTTAAGTTCTTATCTCTCTAGGATTGACAGAATCGAGAATCCTTCGTGCAGCGCCCGCGGACACACGTCCCAGGACACTTCTCATCTCAATCTGCACTGTCCAGCTACGGACTGTTTGCGCCGCTCGCACTTTGGCGACTCTCTGTCTCTCTGCGACTTCTGGTCCAGGCCCTTGGGAGTTGCCCGGCTTCTGGGGCTCCATGGTCTTTCGCCATGCCCCCATCCCCTTGGAAGGGTTAGGGTAACAACAACAACAAAATTCATTTGCACATTTTATGTGATACGAGCTCTCTCAACTTAAAACAATAGGTTAAGAAAAATACTGCACAAAATTTCTCAAAAGAGGCAAATGCTTTTTGGTTTTTCTACCTAAATAGTTAAATTCGCAATTACTTTTTTGCTTTTGCTCAAGTAAAAATACCTGTCCTTACTTTGTACTTATTTTTGAGTAAGTAACAATACTTTTACTTATGTAGATTTTTAGGCTACTTTAACCACCTCTGTTATTACACTGAACAACAAAATAGATAACTTGTAAATAGCTAAGCTTATTTTTATGATAATATATCTTTCCAAAAGTCTAAACACATAAATTGAACATTCGCTGCATTTCAAATTGCTCACTACTAAAACCAACGATTTGCAACAAAAGCTCTTTGTCAGACAAAACTATTCAACGCTCGACAGCAGCTATTGAAAGCACATTTGCACCAAAAAGAGCTCCAAAATTTAACTCCCAAAGGACTACAATAAATGGCTCTTTTTTATGAAATGTTACACAATAGTGTCGCGATGGTTTATATTGCACCAAAATAATAAAAAATCTTACTCTATACAAGATGGAGGAAAATTATTAATTTTGCGATACATTAATATGTGATATGGAGTAAGTGTGATTACTTTTGAAAATACAAGATTTATTGCTAGACAGGTTGATTTCGTGGGCTATTTGATAGTAGCTTAGGCAATAGCAATCTATGCGATTCCTACATCAAGTTGATATGTTGATAGTAGAGATGATCGTTAACGATGTAGTTCTAATTAAATAAACTACTTCAGTAGGTTTTTCAGTATTGAGCTATACTTACTGAAGTGGTTCCAGTTTTTACTACTTCTACTTTTACTTAAGTAAATTGCGTGGAAAGTAAAAATAGTTGAGAGGTTATAACTCAACTCTTTTATTTAAGTAAATGCCAAAAACTAAAAATCTGTTAATTTAGAATGAGATACTTTAAAATTAGGAACAACTTTAAATAGTTGTTTTCTGTAAATTCTTGATTAAAGTAGACTATTTTTGATTCAAATTTTGAAAACTAACTGGTGCTTTTATTTAGTGACGTGTTTTGGGGAAAATAGAGAGCGAAGGTATCCCAAACGGCCTGGCGCTTGCAAAAAATGAAAAAAGACGAATGTTTTTTGCCTACTTGCATCATGGGCAAAAAAAATTTTACGTCTATATGAAGACCAAATTGGGAGACATGCTCGGTTTCAAAAAGTTGATCTCCAAAAAAAGATTTTGAACTTTATTGACAAAATGCTTTGCTCTTTCCCAAAAGTTTGCTTCTGAATATAAGTCTATTGCTATTCAACACTAACTAGGCAAGCTCAGTCGTTTGCTACCAGTGAAGAATGCTGTTATAAAATCTTATGGTTTGGAAAGGTGGTTAGCTGCAGAAGTAAATTCAAATGTTTTACAGCAGGGGTGCTCGAAGTAAGATCCGAGCAAGAAGTTTTTGTGGCCCGCAACTAGTCTCGCGGAAATTGTCACTACAAAGATAAGACTCAAAACGATGATTTTGCCTTTTTAGATGTGGAAATTCCAACATAGCCCAAACGACGCAGAATGTTAGTTTCCTATTTGGCTTGGATATATTTTATAGGTTTAGCTAGCTTCATTTTTGAATTAAGAGTGAAGCATAAGTTCACATGCATGACTAGATGAACATGATGAAGTCGCAGAAACAGCACTACCAAAAATACTAAAGCACCGATGGTATTCGATAGAAAAATGAGTCGGTTTTGCGATAATTTAGCCGCTAAAAATTTCTAATTCAAAACAAAGAAAGAATGGCCGAAAAACTATTCCTAGCATCTACCTAAGAAGTGTTTAGAATTAGCAAGCTTGCATATCCAGTAATTGATCAAACAACCACGCGGTTTGACAAGACTGCTCCACAATTGTGATCTGGTATTATTTTGTTTGTCGAAAGTTTTTCATGTTTCAAAAATTCGACAGCATTTGCAGGGCATGCAAGATATACAACTTCAGTTTTTAAATCAAAAGATTGCGTCTCCAAAAATTTTTCGAAATTTAATCGTAAGTTTAACATCTGCTATTGCGGCAATATTTTCGTGAAAAATCTGTTTAATAGAAAGCACTTTTGTTTTGTTTGTTTTGTCCGTCAAGTCGACATCGACTTTTGGTGACTTCATGAACTAAGTTCATGAAGTCTTCTTTGGCAAGATACCGCAGTGGTTTGTCGTTGCCTTCTGTCCCTCATTCAAGACATCTGGGCCACCTGTCTTCCCCATAAAGACAGGGGTGTTCCGTTAAGTGCCTTGCCTAACGTCACAACAAGCAAACTTGCCGGCTTGTTCTCTACAATCTCCTCTAAATGCCCAGCGCCAAGCAGGGAAACTGTGGATACCATTTTTAAAAGTTTTTTGGTATAACTTGACAATGGGAATGAACCCAAGGTCTACCGACTGCGAAGCAGACGCTCTAACCACTATACCGTCGCGTCAGCAAGCACGCACGCAAGCACTTTAATGTGACAAAATTTGATTTGGGGCACCTAACATAGCAGGCATGTTATCTTGCAATGTTTACCCAAACAATTGTTTTTGACCTACGCAATTCTGGTCTTTTGTCAAGACGCACTGGCCGAATGATCTAGATTCTAGAAGAACAATCTACAACAAACGCGCTTGGTTCACACGCGTAAAAAACTAGAAAAAGAGAGTGTTGTGCCTCACTCGCCAAAAAAAGCCCTAATAAAGTCAACTTACAGCTATAACGCCAATTAATTGAACTCAAAGTTGGTACTGTTGTATTTTTAATACGATGATAGATAGGCTACTGCAAACAAACTAAATCTTAAATTAAACGTTTATGTAAAGTGAATGAAAACGCCCAGACATATGCTTAATATACAATGCCATTCTGATTCCAATTACGCAATCTTGACCTGGAGTTTTCTAATTGGCCATTTCAATATTTATAGTGAATATAACTGGTCCTGCCTAGCCGACTAGTCATAGGAGATAGAAATTCTCCGTTTGCTCATAGGTAGCCAGAACGGCTATCGACAGAGCTGCTAAACCCCGTGTCTTTTATCGACAAAAGACTATTAAAGCTTTTGGTCAATAAAACGTATGATTGACAGATGCCGGCAGGCGTATTTCGATTTATAAGGCCTCTTCAGTGCACTTCCGTCAACGAGAATCAAGATCAGCAACCATGACTTTTATTTCACGATATCTCCTTAACTTCATTTATTCATGCGTATAAACTCATGCTCTGTTTCTTAGTCTTTTGTCAGTCTGGCCCACCACGACGGGTAGATTGCTTGGCCGCATCACCTGTCTGCCACATGAAAATGGAGGCATCTCGTTAAGTGTCTTGCCCAAGGACACAACAAGTAAACTTGTCGGCTTGTTCTCCACACTATCCCTATCTGCTGAGCGCCAAGCAGGGAAGCTGTGAATACCATTTTTAAAAGTCTTTTTGGTACGACTCGACTTCGAGAAATGAATCCCAGGTTTACCGACTTCGAAGCGGACGCTCTTACTACTCGGCCATCGTGCCGGTTCTCCCTAAGTAGCACAAAGAAAACTTTTCCAATTTTTTATGTATTCCCAGCTACTGGCAGGGGAAGCTGCTTATACATACGTGACTAGGGTACACTTTTAAAAAATTCACTGTAAATTGTACGAAAAGTTTGGCAGCATTTGGCGGCGCTACCATAGTTCAAACTACTGGTGATTTGACCGTTAAAGTTTCGACGATGTTTTCTGTACTTATACAATGCATTTTATAACAGTAAAACATTTAACAGTTTGTTTCCGCACTAAGTTTTGACTGTTTTTTTTGTAACACCAATTTACGTTCTCCTTAAGTAAAATATTTAACACCTTTTCGCCGTACTAAACTTTAAGTTTTTTTTCTGTAGCATCCAATTACGATTTCTTCAATTAAAGTATTTAACAATTTATTTCTGTACAATGTCTTACAACTTCACCTTGACTGTCGATACGTTAAAAATAACAGTAATCTATCTTACAAATGGTCTGGTAGAAATTTGACTCTTGATGCGTATCAGGCCTAACATTAAATTTGCTGTTATTTTATTAGCACAGTAACAGCTGCACTGAAGTAATCCGTTTTGATTTCAAAAGTCTTCATGCTTCGCACGAGATTATACACTGGCAACTTTTTTCTTTTGCTTTTTGCTCTTGTCCCCCTTTGGTTAATCTTCGCAAGACATCTGTAAATATCACTTTTAGGCTTAGCCAAAATTCGCCTATTAGACTACATAACCAACAGTTTTAGAAAGAAAAAGAAAATTGCCCTGAACTCAAAAATGGTTAATACCAATTTGCAAAAATTTTTCGCAAATCCATAACTTTGGCATCAGCTTCGACAACATTAGCAACTCTAGAGGTCATCTCAACGGAGAGTGGGGTATACTAAAAGTACCTAAGTACCTGGAAGAAGCAAGTGGAAAAGAGACAGATAAGATTGGTTTGAAAGAAAATGCCCTGAATCGAGCGAAGTGGAGAGACGGAGTGCAAGCAATTGCCGAAGAAATGGGGTAAATCTGGCCATCTCTGGTAAGGGGACAACATCGGATAAAAACTGAATAACTAAATTAAATGGTAATACACTTTACGATTCTCTTACATTAACAAAATTTTTGAGAAATGTGTCTTAAAAACCAGTCTTGCCCAACGTTTTTCAATCTTCACTTTTGGGAGACTATGACTATGACCAATACGAGCAGTTTTGCGTAAGACAAAGACTACGACTAAAAAGACCTTTCTTTTGGAAATCAAAAAAGCTTTTTTGGAGATCAATGTCATAAAACGTATTTTAAAAAGACTAAAAATTCATGTTTGAAAAAATCAACTTTATGACTTCCAATGGAAGCTTTGCAAGAAACCTATATTGAGTTTTGTGATCGCATGACGTAATAATAAACGGAAATAAAGCCAAACTTAATAAGACGTATGTAGTGAATAATGCTACCATTAAATTAGTATATGTTAAGTGAGCACAATATTATTACGCAATAGTTTATTGATTAATCAATTAATAGTTTTTAATCGTAGCAAAAACGAGGCAAATATTGGCTCAACGTCAGTCGTTTTGCTATATGCAGTATACATCATACACACAACAATTTATGCACTGGCAAACTGTCAGCTATATATTTGACTAAAATTTAAATAATCAAGATCTCAATTGCTTCTTCATCACTATAAACTGTTTAACATTCAATGTAAGTTTAAATAGATCCCAGAATCCAGATTTATTTCTACATCACTGTGACAACATTACTGATAGAGTATTGTGTTTGCCATTACACACCCTATGCTACCACTTCTCCATAAAATAGAATTACAAACCATATAAAATAAAACTATCATGTTAATGGTGTGCACTATCACATATGCAGTGAAAAAAATTATTAGAAAAAATCTTACCGTTGGAAAAACTCCATTGTGTAAGCAGCTTTTGCAGGATATTCCCTATTAAATACATAAAAAGAAGCAATTTGATGAACCAACGCATGCGTGTAATGCTTCAGTTCCACAACAACGTTCTTTTCGATGGTGACAAAAATTTTTTTGACGAAGTCAAGTGATCGCCTAGTGGTAAAATACATATGACATTGTGTATATAAAAATTATATTGTAATGTAATATGGCAGAGATTGAGCAAACAGCCTTGAACACATATTTGAATCCTCCGTCTTTATGGTTACGTTATGTGGATGACGGGTATGCTATTATCAAAAAAACTGAGGTCGAGCCCTTTCATGATTACTTAAATACAATATCTACTTCAATAAAGTTCATTAAAGAATTGGAAAAATCAGGACAATATCCTTTTTGGACGCAAGCGTACAACACATGGAAGATGGATCCCTTGCAACAAGCGTATACAGGAAACCAAAACACACGGACAGGTATCTTTATTACTCGTCTCATCACCCGGATAATCAAAAGGTTAGTGTGGCTCGTACATTATTCTCCAGAGCCAACAGTATCACATCCAATAACGAAAAAAAGATTGAAGAGTTTCATCAAATAACAAAAACCTTAAAAATAACGGATTTACCAGTAACAAATGCAGTTTTAACAAGTACTTGCAAAATCATAATAGCAGAAAAACAAAAAAACTGAAACGGTTTACTTCGATTGCCTACATGCAAGGTGCCTCCGAACCTATTAGCCGAATTTTAACTCAAGTTGGTATTGGAGGCTTTAAAACCACATCACACGTTGTCTTCGTTGTTTCGTAAACCTAAAGATGCTATTAATTTTGAACAAAAGCGTGGTTTGGTGTATCGAATTTCTTGCCGGGATTGCAAAGCTGTCTATGTAGGTGAAACAGGACATAGTGTTAGAACCAGAAAACGGTAACATGCTGAAGCGGTCAAGATTTTTCACACTAAAAAGTCAGCGCTGAGTCAACATGTTATGGATTTTGATCATAGAATAGATAGGGATAATGTCAAAATACTGAAGTCAGAATCACATGCATACAGACGTCGTGTTGCGGAAAGTTTTTGATAAATCAAAAGGCTTGTTCATGTAATGTAATTAATCACAATGATGGTGCAAATTTTCCGACTGTTTATAGTGTGTTTGTCTCCAATAAATAATGCCTTGTGTATCTCACAACACTTTTTACTTGCCCACTCCTGTATCTGTGATGTAACAATGTTTTCGTTATTACGTGATTGCCTGCCGTGTTAGTAAATAATTTTTAGTGTTTAGTAATACAGGTTGTCTTTATATTTTTATGTTGTAAAGTTTATATGTTACACTGGTAACATCTACTGTATTCTGAAGAAGCTTCCCGGTAACTAACGGGAGCAAAACGTCAAGTTTCAATAATAAATTGTCGAAAGAACGAATTAATCTGGTTGAAATAATCTATCGTTGTTATGCGAGATTTTTATTTAGATTACTATATAATTTTTATATACACAATGTCATATGTATTTTACCACTAGGCGATCACTTGACTTCGTCAAAAAAAATTTTGTCACCATCGAAAAGAACGTTGTTGTGGAACTGAAGCATTACACGCATGCGTTGGTTCATCAAATTGCTTCTTTTTATGTATTTAATAGGGAATATCCTGCAAAAGCTGCTTACACAATGGAGTTTTTCCAACGGTAAGATTTTTTCTAATAATTTTTTTCACTGCATATGTGATAGTGCACACCATTAACATGATAGTTTTATTTTATATGGTTTGTAATTCTATTTTATGGAGAAGTGGTAGCATAGGGTGTGTAATGGCAAACACAATACTCTATCAGTAATGTTGTCACAGTGATGTAGAAATAAATCTGGATTCTGGGATCTATTTAAACTTACATTGAATGTTAAACAGTTTATAGTGATGAAGAAGCAATTGAGATCTTGATTATTTAAATTTTAGTCAAATATATAGCTGACAGTTTGCCAGTGCATAAATTGTTGTGTGTATGATGTATACTGCATATAGCAAAACGACTGACGTTGAGCCAATATTTGCCTCGTTTTTGCTACGATTAAAAACTATTAATTGATTAATCAATAAACTATTTCGTAATGATATTGTGCTCACTTAACATATACTAATTTAATGGTAGCATTATTCACTACATACGTCTTATTAAGTTTGGCTTTATTTCCGTCATGCGATCACTTATGCTTTTCTTCACTGCAATTAGCACTGCCATTGTAATTTGTTTTAGCGGCCTTAGTTCAAAATAGCTTTTAGTTTGTTGAGTTGAGCAGTGTTTAATTTCAAGTGTTACGTTGTTGCAGTTTCTTAAATTTCATTATGATTTATTTAACGAGTCTTCGTTTATTAATACAAATCAATAAGTGCGTAAAATATTAACTTACAATTCGAAATTGCCAATTTACCAAAGTGGCAGCCGAAATTTCCAGTAAGTTAATTGTGTTTATCAACGTTTAAATCTTCGCTGACTTAACTGTAATTATTATTTATAATATTGCTTTGTCTTTCAATGTGTTAAAATTTGTTTGTAGAATACGGGTACAAATTCGTCAACAATAAACGGAACACAAATCAAATCCCGTGTGAGGCTCCACAAGTCATACAAAACTCCTATAGTCGCCACAGCAATTAATCGGTGGCTATACATTGATTGATTTTATACTTGGCAACACTTTCGTCGTGTGAACTGTACAGCTAAATCTTAATAATCTGATTTTGTAAAAAGCTAATGTGCCGCAATAGCTCATGATTTGTGTTATTTAGCCGGTTCAAACCGGTTCACGCGAACTGGTTCTTAGAGTTTAGAGAACCGGTTGCTGAAAGAGCAAAGTAGCTTTTGTAAATAGAGCTGACCATAAATTGAGCAGAACAGACAGTAGAAAAAAATTTTTGAATAGGGAGCAAAACTGCCAATAGACAACACTAGAAATAGGAAAGACCAAAAAAAGGGTCTTACCATTAGTTACGGGAGCAAAAGTGGTGAAAACAGTTCAGCTGCCAAACATTTGAGTCTAGTAAAGAATCGGCCGCCATGCTCTATAAGAGGTGATCACGTGACATGCGTTGCATGACGCATTTTACGTTACGAACGCAATGCGCGCAAATGTCATACTCATTGTTTCTTTATTATCGCTAGCTTTCTTATAACTGAAACTGTTAGAAACGTGTTTTTGGTTCAAAAGAACTGTTCGCAAAGCCAGATCACTTACAACCGTTGATCATCGACCACAGGTGTGTACCATAACACCACAGTGACGTCATAATGCCATCAAAATGTGCGTCAAATGCGCACTTTGTTAATAAGGAGGCTTAAAATTTGTACCTTTTCAGAGACAAGATGTTAAATACAAAAGCGCTGTTTGCAAATACATCAAACTTCAAATGATTGAGTAACCTTCTCCAATGGGCTTCTTTTTGGTTTTGATGTAAAGACAATTCAATGTTCCTAACTACTATTTCAATCAGATCACTTCGTTCTTTCGACAAATTTTCTTTCAAATTTAACGTTTCGCTCCCCTTAGTTACCGGGGAGCTTCTTCAGAACACGGTAGATGTTAATAATGTGACATACAAACTGTACAACATAAAATTACAAAGACTACCTGTATTACTAAACACTAAAAATTATTTATCAACAGGGCAGGCAATCACGTAATAACAAAAACATTGTTACATCACAGATACAGGAGTGGCCAAGTGAAAAGTGTTGTGAGAAACATAAGACATAACTTATTGGAGACAAACACACTATAAACAGTCGGAAAATTCGCACCATCATTGCGATTAATAACATTACATGAACAAGCCTTTTGATTTATCAAAAAACTTTCCGCAACGCGACGTCTGTATGCATGTGATTCTGACTTCAGAATTTTGACATTATCCCAATCTATTCTATGATCGAATTCCATAACATGTTGACTCAGCGCTGACTTTTTAGTGTTAAAAGTCTTGACCGCATCAACATGTTCCCGTTTTCTGGTTCTAACACTATGTCCTGTTTCACCTACATAGACAGCATTGCAATCCCGGCAAGAAATTTGATACACCAAACCACGCTTTTGTTCAAAATTAATAACATCTTTAGGTTTGCGAAACAACGAAGACAACGTGTGATGTGGTTTTAAAGCCACTCCGATACCAACTTGAGTCAAAATTCGGCTAATAGGTTCGGAGACACCTTGCACGTAGGCAATCGAAGTGAACCGTTGCAGTTTTTCTGTTTTTCTAAAATTATGATTTTTCAAATACTTCTTAAAACTACATTTGTTACTGGGAAATCCGTTATTTTTTTTTTGTTCCTAACTTTTATTTTATATTTATATTATTAGTTAGTTATTTTTTATTTAGTTATATTTTTAGTTATATTTTTATTAGTTATTTTTTTATTAGTTATATTTTTTTATTTTTATATTATATTTTTTTATAGTTTATTTTATATTTATTTATTTTATTTTATTTGTTTATTTTATATTTATATTATTTTTTTATTTGTTCCTAACTACTATCACCACAAATACAAGATTAATGTAATGAGAAACAAGTATGGGCATAACAGCACTTGTTAAGAATATGTCCCATTAGAGAAACGCAATGTGATGCTGAAATGCACGACGCTATTGTATACAGACCCAAATAAAGTACAAGATCTCAAAAACAAAAGGGAACTTGATGCTTAATTATCTGTATACTATGCCACTACATACAGATCACACTCAAAAATGAGACCCCAACATCATGAAATACACGACGTTATTGCATATCATTCCTAGTCTAGTATAAACCGCCATCCGAAAAATGTAATTTATCTTGAAATGCACTACGTCATTGCATATAATTCCTAGTCAAGTATAAGTCGCCAACAAAAAAATGCAATTTATCATGAAACACACGACGTTATTCACACATATCAACCCTAGTCAAGTATCAGGGATATATATCCCTGGTCAAGTATAAGCCCCCATCCAAAAAACTGCAATTTATCATGAAATACGCAAAGTTATTGCATAATGATCCTAGTCAAGTATCAGCCGCTAACAACGAATTGCAATTTATCATGAAATACACGACGTTATTGCATAAGGACCTTAGTCAAGTATAAGCCCCCAAACCAAAAAAAGTAATTTATCATGAAACACGCAGCGTTATTGCATATCGACCTTAGTCAAGTATAAGCCCCCATCCAAGAAAATGGAATTTATCATGAAATACGCGACGTTATTGCGTAATGATTCTCGTCAAGTATAAGCCCCCATCTAAAAAAATCCAATTTATCATGAAATACACGACGTTATTGTCGCATATCCACCCTGGTGAAGAATAAGCCCCCATCCAAGAAAATGCAATTTATCATGAAATACACAACGTTATTGCATGCCAATCCTAGTCAAACATGAGCCGCCAACAAGAATATGCAATTTATCATGAAATACACGACGTTATTGCATATCGACCCTAGTCAAGTATAAGCCCCCAACCAAGAAAATGCAATTTACCATGAAATACACGACGTTATTGCATATTGATCCCAGTCAAGTGTAAGCTTCCAAACCAAAAAAAGTGCAATTTATCATGAAATACACGACGTTATTGCATATTAATCCTAGTCAAGTACAAGCCACGAACAACAATATGCAATTTATCATGAAATACACGACGTTATTATCGCATATCGACAAGTCAAGTATAAGCTCTCATCCAAGAAAATGCTATTTATCATGAAATACACGACGTTATTGCATATTGATCCCAGTCAAATGTAAGCTTCCAAACCAAAAAAAGTGCAATTTATCATGAAATACACGACGTTATTGCATATTAATCCTAGTCAAGTACAAGCCACGATCAACAATATGCAATTTATCATGATACACACGACGTTATTATCGCATATCGACAAGTCAAGTATAAGCTCCCATCCAAGAAAATGCAATTTACCATGAAATACACGACGTTATTGCATATTGATCCCAGTCAAGTGTAAGCTTCCAAACCAAAAAAAGTGCAATTTATCATGAAATACACGACGTTATTGCATATTAATCCTAGTCAAGTACAAGCCACGAACAACAATATGCAATTTATCATGATACACACGACGTTATTATCGCATATCGACAAGTCAAGTATAAGCTCCCATCCAAGAAAATGTTATTTATCATGAAATACACGACGTTATTGCATAATGATCCTAATCAAGTATAAGCCCCGATCTAAGAAAATGCAATTTATCATGAAATACACTACGTTATTGCATATCGATCCTAGTCAAGTATAAGCTCTTATCCAAGAAAATGCAATTTATCACGAAATACGCGAGCTTAGTGCAAATGACCCTAGTCAAGTGTAAGCCCCAATAAAAGGGGGATGGGGGCGTATACTCGATTCGGGTCTTATGCGATAACGTCGTGTGTTTCATGATAAATCGCATATTTTTGTTGGCGACTTATACTTGACTAGAATCGTTATGCAATTCTTCTTTGTCTTTCGGCTTATTCCCGATTAGGGGTCGCCACAACAGATATCTGCATTTTTATAACATGGCATTGGTTTTACGATCGGGTGCCCTTTCTGCCACCAACCCTCTATTTGGAGGGAAAACTGGACCACCTGTCTTCTACATAATGGCGGGGGCATCCTGTTAAGTGCCTTGCCCAAGGACACAACAAGCGAACTTGCCGGCTTGTTCTCCACAACCTCCCCTAAATGCCGAGCGCCAAGCAGGAAAGCTGTGGATATCATTTTTTAAAGTCTTTAGGTATGACTCGACAAGGGGAATAAACCCCAGGTCTACCGACTGCGAAGCGGACGCTCTAACCACTACACCATCGCGTCGGTTGAATAGAATCCTTATGCAATAACGTCGCTTATTTTTTGATAAATTGCATTTTCTTAGATGGGGTCTTATTCTTGACTAGAGTCGATATGCAATAACGTCGTGTATTTCATGACAAATTGCATTTTCTTGAATGAGGGCTTATACTTGACTAGAGTTGTTAAGCAATAACATCGTGTATTTCATGATAAATTGCATATTCTTGTTTGCGGCTTATACTTCACTAGGATCGACATGCGATAGGGCCGTGGTATTTCAAGATAAATTGGATTTTCATTTTGATGCTTATACTTGACTAGGATCATTATGCAATAACGTCGCGTATTTCATGATAATTTGCTTATTTTTGATTTGGAGGCTTATTCCTTATTGGAATCGATATGCAATAACGTCGTGTATTTTATAATAAACTAGCAGAAATACCCGTCGTTGCCGGGTGGTTTAAATGCAAAACCTCTGAACAGAATACTTGAAGCAACGTAAGAAATAAAAATATGACCTTTGGGTTAGCTGGAAAAAATATGTTGAATTAATGCTTTTTAGTTTTACGATGAGCTGATACTGTTTTTATATCTAAACAAATATAAATATACATACAGATGTGTTGAGGTTTATTTATGCAAAAAAGCTAGACAACCCCTACCAAATGAAAGCTAGTTTAATAAAAAGAGGAAATGAAATTATAAGTGATTTGGAAAACTTTATTGATTAAGAATAATTATTGAAAGGCAATCAGAACAATACAAATTTGTTTCTCCGTCACTTATTTAGAAAACGTTACATGCTAAATACTTCTTTATACACTATGTTTCGCGTTTTCCTTGTAGGTGTATATATGTATAGATTATTTTTGCTGCCCACTCTTGAAGCTCCAACATATAATTGTCCATGTGAAAAGCATGGTAAAAAACATTTATATAAAAATATTTATAAAAAACATTTATCTAAAAAACATTTTATAAAAAACATTTATCTGTCTGTCAATCCGTCTGTTCCTCCCTTGGGGTGCATGTATGAAGTTGAAATTACCATCACTGTATTGTACTTTTTTGCGCCTAAGCTAGATGTCAATTGCAATTTAATTCCCCAAACCTAAATACGCAATTCGATTAGAATCGAAGAGTTATCTGAGACCCTCCTGTGGAAAAAGGGCCGTAGCTCCCTTGGGGGGCGAGGTACGAACTTGGAAATAGGCCCATTGACTCCGCTGGAAAAAAATACATCGGAATGCATGTTTTATTTTTTTCTAGGTGCTCCTAATTTTTTTTCCATAAGGAACAGACAAACAGACTGACAGACAGACAAACAAACAGACTTTGGATTTTATATATTAGATTGCATTTACTTGTATAGGGGCTTATGCTTTACTAGGATCATTATTTAATAACGTCGTGTATTTCATGACAAATTGCATTTTCTTGGATAGGGGCTTATACTTGACTAGGGTTGATATGCGATAATAACGTCGTGTATTTCATGATACTTGCGTATTCTTGTTCGCGGCTTATACTTGACTAGGATCATCATGCAATAACGTCGCATATTTTATGATAAATTCCGTTTTCTTGAAAGGGGGCTTATTTTTTACTAGGGTCGATAAGCAATAACGTCGTGTATTTTATAATAAATTACATATTGTTGTTCGCGCCTTACACTCCACTACGATCATTATGCAATAACGTTGCCTATTTCATGATGAATTGCATATTCTTGTGTGGGAGCTTATACTTGACTAGGGTTGATATGCAACAATGTCGTATATTTCATGATAAATTGCACTTTCTTTTTGGGGTTTATACTTGAATAGAATCGTTATGCAATTACGTCGTGTATTTCATGATAAATTCCATATTTTTGTCGGCGACTTATTGACTAGCATCATTATGTAATAACGTACCGTATTTTATGATAAATTGCATGTTCTTGGATGGGGACTTATACTTGACTAGGGTTAATATGCGATAATAACGTCGTGTGTTTCATGATAAATTGCATTTTCTTGTCGACGCTTGTACTTGGCTAAGATCGATATGCAATAACGTCGTGTATTTCATGATAGGTTGCAATTTCTTGTATAGGGGCTTATACTTTACTTGAGTCGATATGCGATGATAACATCGTGTGTTTCATGATAAATTGCATATTCTTGTTCACGGCCCATATTTGACTAGAATAGATATGCAATAACGTCGCGCATTTCATGATAAATTGCATTTTGTTTTTGTTTGGTGGCTTACACTTGATTTGGGTCGATATGCAATAACGTCGTGTATTTCATGATAATGCAATAACGTCGTGTATTTCATGATAAATTCTATTTTCTTGGATGGGGGCTTATCCTTGACTAGGACCATTATGTAATAACGTCGTGTGTTTCATGATAAATTGCATATTCTTGAATGGAGGCATATACTTGGCTGGGGTCGTTATGCGACAATCTCGTGTATTTCATGATAAATTGCATATTCTTGATTGCGGCTTATACTTGACTAGGATCATTTTGCAATAACGTCGTGTATTTCATGATAAATTCCATTTTCTTGGATAGGGGCTTATTCTTTCCTACGGTAGATATGCAATAACGTCGTGTATTCCATGACAAATTGCATTATTTTTAGTAATGCAAGAGGCTAGCGATGCACTTAGCAAAACTGCAGACATTGACACTGTTTCGACCAATCAGGTCTGTTCAGTGCAGTTGCTGACCGACAAGAAGCTAGAGGCTTTTAATAAAGCATAGCTTAGACCGCCACACTTGCGGGGTCTATTCTAGGTCCACTTGGTGGAAGGTCTGTCAGTACTCTGCGTAGCCGTATCACTCGTGAATGAGTGGCGGTTGTCGCAGGTGCACTAAGTCTGGCAACTGCTAGAACAATAGTGCTGTCACAGCCTAGTGGTCACAAGGTCTTACATGTATAGTAATGCAAGAGGCTTGCGATGCACTTAGCAAAACTGCAGACAGTGACACTGTTTTGATCTTCATTCACGAGTGATGCGGCTTCGCAGAGTACTGACAGACCTTCCACCAAGTGGATCTAGTATAGATCCCGCAAGTGTGGCGGTCTAAGCTATGCTTTATTAAAAGCCTCTAGCTTCTTGTCGGTCACCAACTGCACTGAACAGACCTGATAGGTCAAAACAGTGTCAATGTCTGCAGTTTTGCTAAGTGCATTGTTTTTGTTTGGCAATTTATACTTGCCTAGGATGATTATGTAATAACGTCGCGTATTTCATGATAAATTCCATTTTTTTGGATGGGGGCTTATACTTGACTAGGGTTGATATGCGATAATAACGTCGTGTGTTTCTTGCTACAGATTTAACACTAAATAGGTACTGAGATTAAGAGAATACCCGTACTAAGTTCTTACCTTCTTTGTGTCACTCATGCACGTCAATGCAGGATGCAAGCCACAGTGTGAAACCAAACCGCAAGCTTGAAAGCAAACGACCGCCCTCTCGGTCATACCGCACGCAAAGAAACCCTCTGCTCGTATACCTTCGATGACAAATTTGATCGATGTGTACAAGACTGCTTGTATACCTTCGATGACAAATTTGATCGATGTGTACAAGAGTGCTTGTATACTTTCAATGACAAATTTGATCGATGTGCACAAGACTGCTTGTATACTTTCGATGACAAGTTTGATTGATGTGTACAAGACGAATACTTTGTTGATCCAGTAATTCATATCATCAAAGGCGGCAACGTAGCTTAATGTGGTATGCCGCTGGCTTGTAAGCGTGGAATTGCAATTTCAGTGCCCGTTAATGCTTTGCATTTTGGGCAGCGATGAAAGTATGCTGGAACGCCTTTCCGTGAAAGATTTAGTGCCGGTACAGCGTACCGATAAGAGCTTCACGGAAGGTGTCGCAAATCTGTAAAACTTTTATTGTAAAAAGCAGATAAAAACTGCATGTCACAAAGTATTCCGGCATCAAAGTTCAATCTGTATTTTCAGGTTTGACTGAAGTCGTGCCAAAAAGTTTAATCTTTAGGAATATAAACAAGAAAGCGTTGTGGTGAGTTTGTTTATCTTTCTTATTTCACAGTAATAATAAGGCACCTGCAGGTAATATGGCCCACTGCTCCGATCTTCGGATCTAAGTGAAGAACTATTTTTCAATTTGCATAAAGTTGAAGTGAATCCATACTTGTATTGATTCGCACAGTTGGGGTTAGATCCGTGCAGCAATGACTTCGCTACAGCGAAGCAAAATTTTGCAATATTGGAATTGAGCGTTTTTATAAAATTTAGAATTTTTCACCCTCCAAAAATGAGATGTATGGTTGCGGAAACTTTAATTTCTTTTTAGCAGGGCAGGGAAGGATTGTTTCAGTTATGTTAAGCAGCTTTGTTTCGTCAAAAATTAAAGGCTTAATTGATTTAAAATTGTTAGAGAGCTTTTGCTGGTAATAAGGCCCAAGTCCTATTTGTAGTGTAGGTGCCAAAAGTAATTACACTGAAAAGCTAAGTAGTTTAACACTCATTGGTTGAACACACCTGTGATTGCATCTACGCTATAGTGATTTTGAGTACACCATTTGATTGTGAGAATTTAAGGAGTACACCTGCTTTCTTTCAACTAAAATATGATTGCTTAATTTTGAATTTAGTTGCGTACAGCACAGTAATGAGCTAAATTTAGGGTACGTTTGCCCGTATGTTTTTCGATCCCTAAGATTTAACCCAGTAACTACAAAAAATATTCAAACCTCCTGTTGATATTCCTGAGCACCTTTATGCTTCATTTAATGCAAAAACATAACAAAAACTTGTCGACAAAATCTCTTAAATAGCTTGACAATCTAGGGCCTTATTACCTGCATGTACATCTAATATGCCCCAAAAATTTTTTTTAAATAACCTCATGGAAACCGTAAACTTCATCCGACCTTCAACGTTTGATATATGATGTGTAACAACTTACTCTACTTCCATGCACAGTTTGACCTGAAACTTTTGAGTAGTTCTTAAGAAATTTGAGAAAGTTTGTTAGGGTGGCCATATTACCTGCAGGTACCTTACTAATCCTCACCCGATACAGAATTTGCTTCTTTTTATTGGTGATATTAATCGCAGTGATAATCTTGCAAAAATTGAAATAACAAATGAGCGAAGCGGAAGAATAGCAAATAATAATAATAATAATAATAAGTGGGTAATGCGAAGATAGGCCTATATATTACGAACACAAATTACGTGACACAAATACGGTTCTGCAAAACATTTAATTAAAGCAAACTAAGTATTTAAGACATACGTTCAATTGCAGTGCAAGCCAAATACACAAGCTACCACCACTGATCTCCTACCCACATTTTTGGAAATGGTGGGTCGATAGATGTAGCATTGTTGGAAATCGGTCACATAAAGAAAACATGTTAAACATCATTGGCGAATGAAGCTTTTTTTGAAAAGCGGTACAGGTATAAGGCAACAAAACACGAAAAGTCCAAAGGATTAGAACAGAAGACCAAAGGAGGCTGAGAATAAAAAAATGGAGAAAAACCCACTCAAGAAAGGATTGTTTAAGCTGGAGGTCATTTGAAGGAAAACATTTTTGTCACGTAATTTGTGTTCGCAATACTGCATATATCTTCGCATTGCCCGCTTGTTATTATTATTATTTGTTATTCTTCCGCTTCGCTCATTCGTAATTTCAATTTTTGCAAGTTTATTACTGCTATTATTATCACCAATAAAAAAAAGCAAATTCTATATCGAGTGAGAATTGGTATTGTTACTGTGAAGTTAGAACAATAAACGAATTCACCACAGCGTCAATAAGATGCAAATAGAAATTGATTAACATTGGGAGAGAAAAGAGAATGAAAAAGAAACAATGAGCGCAACAACAACTTGGTTCAAAAAACTGTCAGCGATGTTAGTGCTCAAGCTAGCACAATCATTGAGCACGAATTACATGACTAAAATCATGCTGTTTCAATATTGGTTTAAGAAGCAAAATCAACTATTTATTTATCGATACGGAATATAGAACAATATGAGAAATTTAGACGAAAGAGTTGGATGTACACTATAATGGAAAACTAAGATGTACTCCGTGTCGGGAAGTAGCTAAATATTTTAGAAGAGCATCGTTTGATGTCATCACTTTTACTTAATGGACAGATTGCAACGCCACCTCTTGTAGTAGCACAGAAAAAATTCAACTTTTGTCAGTGCGCAAAAAGGTCTATGAGCACAAAAACTTTTCAAGCACATAAAGAAGCTGTCACTATTTTTGAAACGGGGAGAAAAACGTACTGCGAAATTTGAATGTTTTAAGTGAACAAACTGCCTTTGTAGCGACTGCTTGGGTTTGCAGAACAGCATATCATGCTACAAAAATAACAAACCTGCCACAGACTTTGAAAGTTTAATGGACTTTCTACAAGCTAATTTCATTGACATCCCGAACAAAATTGTTTCTCTTGGCCCATTATACTTTTTTCGTTGGCACAGTGATTGCCGATAAAAGTGATCGTTATTTTACCATCAAACTGCCGAAGTATTTACGACAATGTTTTTATTGGAGTACTGTCTAAATACAACAGGTTTGTTGTTTCGCCAACATTGCTACACTACAAAGCACCAGCGACAAGCAATAATGCGCCTATGTTTAACCTATAGGCGATCACGAGCTAGCGGATTTCTACCAACGATCTTCCTGTACGCGGCCAACAATAACTAATAATGCAGGCCAACAAAAAATATTTGGCATGTAAGGTAAAAGCGGTTAAAGGGTAAATTGGGGGCGCTGAGTTCGAAAATGACGTTATTTTTCGCAGACTGGCTCTAGTTTTTGAGATATTTTCAATTATTATTTATTTTTTACCGTAATTAGGGCTGCTTTTAAATTGAAATTTATATAGAGCTGGTCAATGAATAAAATGTGTTTTCTGTGTCACTGATCCATATGGATTTTACATGAATGATTAATGAGCCAAAACAGGCAAAGCTCTTAATTTATGGAATCAATAAAGCATGCTATATAGTAAACGCGCAATGTTCAACATCATAAAAAACTACGAAAAATTGTATCGGTCCATCATTTGCAAAACACAGCCTCTGGAACAAACAGTTACATGGGGATGTTCATAGACTTAAAGAAACATTAACTAGCATGCCACATTGGCTTTTAACTGTTCATTTGAAGAAAAGCCCGCTCACATGATTTCCGGCTACGGCTTTGTTTACTACAATCACGGATCATTGTCCAGCAATAATCTGTCATCATGTGAGAGTCCCAACGACCTTGGTATCTTTCTTTCATCGTCCTAATGACTTGATGAAACCTCTTCCCTTGCTTCTTGCTAACATCACCAAGATTCTCTGGGAAATCGTCCCGATGGCTAAATAGATATTGAAGTTTGATGCTCATCCTTGCACCAAGAGCTTGAAAGTTTTGGAGCATCACATCCACAAGGTTCCGGTAGTGCTAGCTTTTGTGTAACCTAGAAACTTTCGTATCACTGAGACATATGAGCACCAGGCAGCTCTCGCAGCCACTGTCATACGAGCAGTGAAGGTTTAATTTTGTGTCAGTTTGCGAATTTGGGACCCACAAAAAATACCTGCTTTAAGTTTTTCCATGCTGAGACCAGGAAGGGGTTTGGCGATATACTGTAATTGAAACAATCACCATCTTTATCAAGAGCCTTCACATATTGTTTAGGAACTTTAGCGTAATGTGGTATGGGTCGTCGAGCAGATTTAATACCAGAATAATACCAATCTTTCTTCTTTTGCTGATTCCATCCACACATATCCACTATGCAAAAATAACAATCATCATGGCGATTTTGGGGCTCATGCCATACCATAGGAACCCCAAACAGCATCAAACTGACTTTGCCTTGGGTCCAAAAGCGCAGCATTTCTGTACAATGTTTGCACACCTTGTCGGGTGCCCAAGACTTGTCTTGGTCCCCTAACTTCATGCCAAAGTAGGCTTCACAAGCTCTTTTGGTAAAATCTCTCACGTTGAATCGGTACTTTGCCATCACATATTCACCACAAATAGCAAAATACGTCTGGATTGTTTCGGCATTGCCTTTGCTTAGTGCTCATCTCTACTACTTTCTTATATACAGCTTTATTCAAGACAATGTAACTAAATTTTCCTGCAAATAAATATATAGTACCCATTAAACTGTTCGCCAAAAAGCAGCAATTTATCGGTCATTATGTCCTTAAATCCACAAAATCTAGCACTTTGGTTAGCTGAATGCTTCCACAGTATTAGATACATGCTTTCCACAATATACTGCCTTTAGGCCTTACTATGGTTGTTTTAACGACAAGGGGAGACAAATAAACTAAAACTGATAACTCTTCTCTAAGAAGGAATATAAGCATAATAAAGAGAAACTTTTGATAGGAGAAAGTCGTAAATTGTTAATGCTCTAAACCGCATCAAACTTTCATGAATCATCAACGTTATCACTTGCTTTTATAGAAATCGATATACATATAGGTTGCATGGAGTAAATGGACACTAAACTTTGAATGGGAAACCAGTACCGGCGATATTACATTAAAAAAGCTTCGCATGCTTGTGAATGCACCGTGCTCAAGCAAAATTATAAAAAATAAAAGTAAAAATATCTCCAAAACTAGAGCCAATTCGGCAAAACTAAGTGCATTTTCTGACTCAGCGCCCCCGATTAACCCCGAAACGATTCAACATCCTTTGCCTTTTGACAAAAATTTTTTTTGTTAGCCGATATTAAATGACTTTAACGCCAGGGTTTCTAACAATGATATACCTATAAATTACCAACCAATTTTATCGATAAAAAGCCTAAAGGAAAGTTGCACACACGTGATCAAATGTCATCAAAATGCGCTTTTGAAAAAAGTGGCTGATCACTTTCAGTATTTTTGCATTGAATTGAAGTGATATCGCGTTTTGCCAATCAAATGGATAAACATGGCAGTTGTTAAATGAACGTTAGATATGTTGTTTTACTGATGTTAAGGAATGAATCTGAAGTCAAAGTAAGAAAAGAGGTGCTACGGTTTGCTTGTTATTGCTAATAGTTGGGCTAATTTTATGGGCTAAATATGCAGGCTTATTTGTAGCGAGCTTCTGTGAGGGTTTCACATTTGATTAATTAGCGTGTTTGGGAATGCTGAGTTTAAGTTAATGGTAATGTGCAACTTATACAGTATATTTAGTGGCAGAATCATACTGAAAAGTTTAAAACTTAAATTATACTGTAACATGAATGACAGGGCAGACTTCTGTACCGTTTGTCATATGTTGGATTAGATATTGATGGATAAAATAATTTTTGGAAATTTTTTGTTAATAGTGCTTGGCAGACCAGTCGTATTGATATATTAGATGTAATTTCGTGACCTTAACTACTTCTTAAAAAATTTTTGGGGATATTGCCTAGGCTGCTGAAACAAGGGTAATTAAAAACTTACGGTACCGATTTATTTATTCATGCGTATGAGCTCATGCTCTGTTTGCATGTCTTTCGTCAAACTGGGCCACCACGACGGGTAGATTGCTTGGCCCTATCACCTGTTTGCCACATAAAGATGGAGGCATGCCGTTAAATGCCCCGCCCATGGACACAAGCAAGCTTGCCGGCAAGCTTACGGTACTGATAGTAATGATGAGATAATGGTTGTTTTTGCTAATGTACCGACGAGTATGTAATTGGTATAGAATTATTTTTAACTGAGGAGCAAATGGTATTTAGATGGCACTTTTCTTAAGGGCATTTTTTTTTAATTGGCACACAGTACTAAGCTTAGTCCAGCCAACTGAAAAACCTAATCTCAACCTAATTGCTTTGATTATATTTATTTGTTTCCTAGGATGCAACTAGCAATAATTGGATCCAATTTTTAATAAATTTCTCATTAATTTTCAAAATAACACCAAAAGTTCGTGTTCGCCCTATTCCTTTCCAACATAAATTACAGCTTTTGGTCAGCCACTTTTTTTGGCGCCAAATGTGTGACGTCATATGCAACTTTCCTATTGATCGAACAGATACTGCTGAGTAGAATTTCGCAAGAAATCTGATCAAACATTTATTGCCAGATAACACTGACACAAAAGCAAAATAAATAAGCAAAACACTCAAGCACACTTAAATACAAAACATTTCAATTTTCATTGCTAGTATCTAACGCGCGCGCAGCAACAGCAATAGTACCTCTTCCCTGACGTCCTCCTTCCCCGTCGCATGCCTGCACAAATATGACCTGCATATGTTTTTCAATAACCATCATATCAGCATTAGCATACTGGGTTTTTTTGAGCACTCCTGCAAAAATATAAAAATCAGTTATTTAATGTTTCTTCATTACACTTGCAACAATCTTGGCACAGGTTATAAGAACTGCCATGCACATAACCATCGCTTTAGAAGAGAAATCAATATGACAATGTTCCATCACTAAAGTTTTGTCATCTACATTTTGGTATTTCAATTACAAAACTCAAATCTTAATGCGCAGTTGAAACTGGCATTTTAGATTTAATTATTTCATGATTTAAAACTTCTTTGTGATATTAACAAGCAACATTTTATATTTTCACTAAGTCCAACAATATCACACTGTGGTTAATTTAAGTCAAGCTAGGTCTACAAATGAACCTTTTATAATTTTATAACAGCACTATTAACAGCAAGGCCCCATCATCAACAAAAAGTTAACATTTTCCTTTTTTCTCTGCGATCAAGAAATTATTTGCCTACTAAATCAGTTCATTCATTACCGCACCATATAAAAACTCGATCGCTTTTGCACGCAATATAAATACAAGTAGGTAAAGGCGGTTACTGGCGCGATGGTGTAGAGGTTCTAGCATCTGCATTGCAGTCGGCAGACTTGGGGTTCGTTTCCCTTGTCAATTTACACTTAGACTTTAAAAAATGGTCTCCACGGCTCTCCTGCTTGCGCACAGCACGAAAGGGTTAGTGTGGAGAACAAGCCGGCAAGTTTGCTTGTTGTGTTCTGAGCAAGGCACTTAACGGGACGCCTCCATCTTTATGTGGAAGACACCTGGTGAGCAAGCAGTGTGTATACATGTTGCCTGCATAATAATGCTCACTTTTGTGCTTACTGAGTAAGAATAGTGAAGCTGCTCACCCAGCAAGCCGTAAGAGGTGAGTAACGGGTATCATCAAGCCTTCTCGGCATTGAGGCAACCAGTCTTTGTGTATAACTGGTTAAAAATGGACTGCCACTTTCCTCTAACCTGATCTTGGTTGGGCTTACGGCGTGAAGCTGAATTAACACTTTGTGACGTGCCTCCATTTCACGGAAGAGGAGTAAATACACACTCAGTAAAGCAGGGGTGTCAAACTCATTTGCTGCTGTAGGTCATATTTACGCAGTTAGATCTTACGCGGGCCAGATGATTTTTAGTTTTTTCCAAATTACAAGTGAAGACCTTTTTTTTGGAGATCGATTGTTGAGACATACTACATGTACTTTCCTGTTTCATCCACCGATTGTCTCCGAATTTCAAGTGAAGACTTTTTTTGAGATCTTTGACTTACGCGGGTCGGATTAAATCTTACAAAAACTGGATCCTGCCCGCGCGCCGTACCGTATGTTTGACATCCCTTCAGTAAAGACAGTAGCCACCGTGGTGTAATGGTATTGTCACGGATTTCATAACGAAAGGTCAGGAGTTCAAATTATAAAAGCATCATTGGTATTCATCAGAAAGGGCATTCGGAATTTAAAGTGATACGTCGCTCCAGCAAGAAGTCTGGTTCCAAAGCGAGGGTGTAGTGGTAGACATATGAATCAGCAAGTCTGAGCCTGTAAATCATTGGAAAAATGACGTAAAATCGACGTCACATCATCGAAAGGCAGTTTGGGATTAATATAAAAGTACGTGATAAAAAATGTTTAAAATTATAAGTAGGGTAAGTATACTCACTGAGGGGACGTCAAGTAAAGCATGTTCTTGAAAAAGAGTGTTTTATTTTTTTTGTTTTTGCCATGTCCTTTCCACGAAAAAATTATGGCAAGTTCTTTTGTCATCCGCAATCGGATAAAATTACGTAATGTTATCGGAGATTTTTATCCTCATTACCCCGTACATTTACATACCGGGCCTCCCGATCCAGTGTACATGGCCTTTCTCTAAGTGCCCTGCCAGTCAAGATTCCAACTCTAACCATTGCACCAACGATGTTTTGACAAAAAAAATGACTTATGTTGCTGCATAACATCTAAAAATTCTGCACAATTCTGTTTTGCGGAGTGTTTCATGACAATTAAAGTCACACCAAGTTTTTAAGGCACTTGTGTTGCAGCAAATCATTTCAATATACCCTACAATTGTGCTGTTATTGTAATGCTTTCGATAGCAAATTACTCCAATTTTTTTAAAGGGTGATTAACTGTGTGAAATGCGGTAACTAGTCACTGCAAAAAAGCGTTTCAATATTTCTAACGTATGGCTTTGATTATGAATATATCCAAATGTATCTGCATCACTTCTTTTGCAACAATCTATAGCCTACCCAGTAGCGTTGTTTGATCACAATTATTTATAGCTACATCAATTTTTCGGGGCCCTTTATTAGAATTTTGCCTCAGGCCCCCAATTTTAAATATCCACCACTGCTGCTAATATTGTGAACATAAGTATTATATGTAAATTATAGTAGGTCAGAAAACGCAATAAATCATACTTTAGGACCATTTAATCCTATAAACAAAGCACCTGAGTTAAACACTGCGCCGTTGTTCTTTTCTGACAGGCATAGAACTTTTTTGTTGTTGAAAAATACTGTACCGTAATTTCCTTCATATTGCAACAAAGCTGATTTCTCGGCATCACTCGTTACTATCTCAGTCCGTGGTGTGCACCAGTGTTGCCAGATTTTCTTGAAGTTTCCAGGCCAAATGGTATCTTAAAACTAGCCCAAAACAACCCAACGCTTGCCAGTAGAAAAACAGCCCAAAAATTGGCTAAAATATGCAAAGTTAGTCCATACAGAGCAGCTGGGAGAACAGTCCTGGCCCGGTTTTAGCACAGCGCTTGGTTCCCTATCGATGCCCATACACAATCAGCCGCTGCTTTTGCATGATTTCTAGAAAAAATAAATCAGCGATGCAGCCGTGATCGTTTTGCCCCACGGATTTGGTAATTTTGCCGCCAAAAAAATTGACTTACAAAAAAAAGGTCATCACTTCCCAAACGGTGTCATTTACACCAAGATTGGGAAGAATCTTACGCGGAAAAATCGCAGAACTGGCAACACTGGTGTGCACATGGGCGTAGGAGCTCAAAACAATTTGGGGGGGCACCAAATTTTTGCCCGAAAAATTTGCCACTGCAATTGAATTTTGCCCAAAAAAATTTTTAATACATTATTTACGGTAATGGAATAAAAATACCAATTTTGGACCAAAGATGCTAACAGCAAAAAAGTCAATTCGTTGAGAAATAAAATGGTACTTCCAAAAAACGGTCAAATAAACATGATAGCATTAAGAGTCGCATTTTTTAAAGTCCATTTCTACTTTTCAAACTTACTTTGGTATATAGTTTAACTCAGTCCCGTAGCACTCCAACTTCGGGCCCCCCCCAAAGTAAGCGCAAGAGCCCCTGCGCACAGGTCATATCACTTTAGAGGTGTAAAATTGAAAAGCTGCATTAAGAAAATACACCACAATTTGTACATAAGTAAACAGGCTAATGTCAGAATAAAGCATGCCAATACCGAAGGTGCAAGTCATAAAAAATTCGGCACCGATGCCAGAGTTCAGTAGGACATTTATGCAGACACTGCGAAACGTAAGCAATGACACTGAAAAACATGAAAAAGTTATAAAAACACAGTATCATTTAAATAGTCTGGAGCGAACCTTTTTGTTCGCAAATGCTGTTATGACATTGTCATAATCAAGAGATCGGGCGCAGTCATTTTCGATTGATAACATGGCTAATGAAGATAGTCTACTGTCTGTCATAGACGTTCTATTAAAAGTTTTGATCAGTTTCAATTTGCTGAAGCTTCTTTCAGCGCTGGCAACAGTCACGGGGCAAGTTAGTAAGATTCGAAGTGCGATGAACACATTCGGATACAATTCAAATAAATGAGTCTTTAGAAGATAGTTCAGAAAGTCTTGAGCCGTATTGAGATTGCGTTTTTTTTGTAAAATTAAAACAAACCGCTGTAGCTCAGCGCTCATTTCATCAGAATCAATGTCACCGAACTTTTTTTGGAACTCTTTACAGCAAGTAAGAAGAGCATTTTCTTGTTGCACAAGCAAAAGTTTGTCTCGTGTGTACAAAAACGAAAAGGCGGAAGAAACCTCACGTAACAAATTAAAGCGCTCCTTTATTGACATAATAGCCTGGTCTACTAATGGATAGAAAAAGTTGCTTTTAAATTTCAGTTCAGGAGTAGCTCGTTGTTCCTCTTCACCTTGGTAAGCAAACAATCTTCTTTTCTTTCCACTTCTTGACGGAGGAAAAGAAGGATCAATATCCAATTCCTGTGCTATTTCAACAGCAGATGTTGCGGCACTGTCATAACCCGTTGTGCGATAGTTTTGCAAAAACTTTTCAGTTGCCTGGATTTTCGTTTCCGTTGTATGAAGGGAGACTCCATACGATTGAAGAATCTTGCTTGCTTTATTGACTTGGAATAGGATATCATACCAAATAAACACCGACAAAAGAAAACTCCATTTTGATAAATGAGCTATCAACGATTTTGTTTCTGAGGCAGCTCTTCCATCTTTTCTTTCTATGGAAATGGCTTCCAAGTCTTTCAGTGCCAGCAACACCTCTTTTAAATTGTATCGAAGAGGTTTGATGCATTTAATTCTGCTTTCCCAACGAGTATCAGATTGTGACTTTATGGACAGCTCCACATGTTTCTTCAAAATTTCCCAACGCTGAGCAGAGGAAGAAAACAGCACATACAACCTTGTAAGTACTCCAAAAAATGTCAATGCTTCCGTCGATAAATTAGCACTGTCAACAACAACTAAGTTAAGGGTATGATTTGCACAGGGCACGTAAACAGCTTTGGGATTGATGTCTAGCATTCTTGCTTGGACCCCAGAATGTTTTCCTTTCATGTTAGCACCATTATCATATGACTGACCTCGACAATCAGACAATTCGAGTTGCAGTTCGGTCGCTTTTTCTTAGAAAGCGTCCAACAAGCCTTTCCCAGTACTGTCACTTATTCTCAAGTAGCCAAAAAATGTTTCTTTAACAACAGCAGCTTTTTCATTACATAGTACATAACGGAGAATGACAGACATTTGTTCATGATGTGACATATCTGGAGTGCAGTCCAAAATTATAGAAAAATATTTTGCCAATTTCAATTGCTGTAAATTTTCTTTTTCAACTTCTGTCGCTAGCAATTCAATTAGTTCATTTTGTATGGTAGGACTCAAATAGCGATCTTTAGTGTTTTTATTCTTGATTCTGTCTTGAAGCTCTTTTAGGATCGGATCTCTTCTTGCCAAAAGCTCAAATATACCCAGAAAATTTCCATTGTGAGGAGATCCTAAGACTTCTTCAGATCCTCTAAAAGCAAGATTCCTTTCCGATAGAAACAAGGCAATGTCGATAAGTCTCTCTAAAACATTTCTCCAAAAACGTCTTTCATTGAAAAAAATATTCATCTCGCGTTTGTCGATAGTGGATCAATTTCTTATCCCTTCAGCTAGCAACATCCATTGACTGCAACATTCTTGGTGGGAAATGCCGTTTTCATGGTCTTTCAGTTTTTTCGAAAAACCCTCCCATGTATTTATACCACTACAAAAGGGGCTTAGTGTTTTTCCAAATAGCTTACAACAAAAGCAAAAAACTTGATCTGATTCCCCAGAATAAACTAGCCACGACCGTGAAACACTTTCACCATTAGGTAACACACGTTTATAATGGTTGGAGGAAAAACGTCGCCTTGGAGTTGTGTTATTATATGGAAAATTCATTATTAGTTGATGTGGTCCACGCTTTACTATATCACATCGTTGAGCATCAGAAATACTTTCAGGCCATTTACATGGGTCATCAGGGATAGGGGTAAATTGAGATTCAGTTATTTTTGATATTGAAGGTTGCGTATTGGCAGGCAAATCACAACTTACATTTTCTGGAAATTCACAATCACTTTGATGCTGATCGTCATAGTCTTCTTTTTCTTGTACACTATAGTTTTCTTCATCCCTCTCGGTACTAGTGCCAGGTCTACTCTGCTCAGTAATCTTGAAAAAATCTGTCATCTTGGGCAATTTCGCTACAGCATCTCGAGCAGTGGCTGCTTCTTTTCTCTTTTGAGCACTACTTTTTGAACGTTTCATTCTATACAATGTCAATAAAATACTTTATCTGCACTCTGCAGTGTATATATATTGTCCCGGTATTTATAGCCAAACAGAATTCCAGACCATTCTATGATCGTTGCGTAACAACGACATTGTTACGTCAATCGAATATTCAAGATTCTACCAGAAAATCAATCGAAATATTCTAGATTCTGCGAGATAAAATGACGTTGCATTCACTTATGATGTCACAAGCCAATTTCTTCCTACAGTTTAAATCGGTTGTAAACAAGTCTGCTGAACTGAAAATAGTCACGTAGCCAAAAAGCAATTTCAGACTAACTTGGGCCCCCAAAGTTGGCCTGACCCCCCCCCCAATTGGGGGGTTTGGGGGGCGGCTGCTACGTCTCTGGTTTAACTAAATTTTTAGTGTAAGAATCTAACCAAACTCACCAATCTGAATCCAAAATAAGCATATTTTTTTAAGCTAGTATTTCGGTATTTCAGTAATAAGTCTGCTGCCTCACGTAATGATAGCAATCGTTCTATAAAGAGTTGTCTATAATTGTACCAATATGCCCTTTCCAAACACCAAAAAATCCAAAAGAAATAAATATTAGACCAATAAATAACAATACTTTTCTCACCAGATATTTTTATTCAGTCATTAAAAATATCCCTGGCGATTATCCTGAAAAAGAGGTCAAAGAAGCAATTGGAAACTGGCGTCCATTAAATGTTCTTTACTATTATCTTTATCTTTTGAAATGTTGCTGAAATTATTTGATTGCACTCTCACTATTTTGACACTTTCAACTTGGACATTTTCTTTTTAAACAAATGCTTTTTGTTGAATGACTTTCAAAGAAAAAGAACAATAAAACACTAGTTAGAAGTTACTACAAAGTAGTTGATTCCGTGTACCTACCATTTAATTCTTTAGAATCACAATCAGACTTGCATCGCAGATTAAAAATAAATAATAGGTCCAATGCACTACAAAATACTTGGCGAGACGCTGTAGCATTTGACACGTGTTTATTACATTGCACACTTGTACAGATTATGTAGCGGCACTTCTATAATTTGTAGTAGTGGTACTGGTAATTGAAAGTGCTTTAAATGAAATTTTTTAAGCCTTATGCATTTTGGTTCATTTGCTTTTACAACGTTTTAATAAAGAAGTCATAATTTGGGTTTTACTATCACTTTCTTGCATACAATTAAAATAATTTATTCATTTTTTTCTCAAAATACAACTAACTGTACACGTGTAACTTCGCAAACAATTCAATTGCTATCACAGTCAAATTTCAAATTTACTAGTACTTGATACCAGACTTACTGCTAGTAAATTCTTAACGCATATGCATAAGAAACATCATACTAGGAGGATGAAAAGCAATAAAAAGCACTATTGTTTTTCTTGAACTTGGCTTGCACATAAATTTACCAACGTAAAATATAAACTGCATAAATAGCATTGTTCTCAAAATACGGTTAACTGTACAAGTGAACTTTGCAAACAATTCAGTTACTACCAGCAGCATAAAGTTGGGCACTTGGAAATAGAATTATTGCTTGTAAAGGAGGTCTTAATTCATAAGTGCTGGTAACATCATTGTAGCAGTAATACAGAGCATCTGCAAACATCGATGATTTTCTGGAACTTAGCTTTGCACAAAAATTGTGTTTTCTGAATCATGCTCAAGAGATAAGTTGTCATCATCAGATTCAGTTGTAACACTTTCAACTATGTCGGCATTGGCAGAAAAAGTTGAAATTTTTTGACTTGCGGTTGCCAAACTTTGTTCAGCTCTATTAACTGGATGACCTTCCTCTGTTTCATAATCTTTGCCTTCAGATTTATTTGAAACATTCTTAACCATCTTAGAATTAGCAGAAACCGTAAAAATTTCTGAACTTGTTGCAAAATCTTCCTCTTTGTCTCCAGCATCACCATTCATAACTTCATGCAAGTCATCATCTTGTTTTTTCAATTGAACTACAGTTTCATCCAATCTTTCTTGCACTTCAGTGGCTGTGGTAAGTTCAAACACATTTTTATTTGGCGACACACTTTCTTCACATTTATCTAGTTCACATGAGATACTACCAGTTACTGCTAAGCTTGCAGAAGTTAAGTAGGTTAAATTATCTGTTGCTATAGAAGCGCTAGATGAAATAATTGTAGCAGTAGCAAAACATAGTTTTTTCTGAAGGAGATCGACTGAAATAAATTTCACTAATAAATTGTTGTTTTGCTTTCTTATAAGTTGATCTGCTTTGTATTCTGAATATACGACTTTATTGCATGCAGTACATTTAATTTTCTTTCTATACAGTCTTCTGCTATGCATTGCAAACACTAAATCAAGATCCGGGGCCTAAACTTTCTACCTATAAAATGCAAAATATCACAATCTATCTTTTAGCTTCAAAGACCAAAAAGAATAATAGCATTTAGTAGGATAAATAAAAAGCCAAACTTCTTTATTTTTGTTTAGACAAAAAGTGACGAAGATGGTGTGAAAATAGCTAGCCATTCTTGTCTTGCAGACTGGAAGTTACATTAACTTAAAATTACTGGTAATAAAACAACAACTAAACTGCTAATCAATGCAACCAGACACTATTCTCAAGTTCAATAGCTGAGCATAGCGATAGCTGAGCTGAGCTGCTTTGGTTACTTTTTCTTTCAAAAGAAAGTTTTCTATAGCTTAAGCTAATAACCTACTGGTACTAAATGCCATTTAAATTAAGCTAAAAGTTCAATTGCCCGAAATTATTTATATTGCCCAAATAGTTATAAAATCAAAAATATCTCTTTTGATTCAATTAGTTTAACCTGCTAGGAACCGGCAGTATAGCAATGGTAATTGCCCAAAATTAAAAAAATGCTTGAATTGTCACAAAAGCATTAAAAATGTATATTATGAATGGATTTAGCAGATGTAACATTTTGTAATGTGCTACTATGACGTCATAACCAAGACTGAGTTTGCGCTATGAATTCGTCAGTTCATTATTCTTGTTATGTCGAGCTGTAAAATAGACTTCGCTTTATTAGACTGTGTGTCGGAATATTACAGCAGATAGCAGTTTAGCCTGCCTGTACCAGCAGTAAAGTAATCATAATTGCTCTTGTATGATGCCCAAAAATCACAAATTTAAGCTATAAAAGTGTAACTTACTAGATGACGGGTGCAGTAAGCAACAAAGGAAAAGGAAATTTGATTCATAGGACGACACCCAAAGACATTACCTATGATTTGCTCAAAAACATATACAATCACAAATTTTAGGTTATAGTATGATGCATTATAAGGGCCTAAAGTTGCAGCACAATGGTTGAAATTGTACTTAGTAATGATTGAAAGTAAAAAGGTTAGAAAATATAAAAACACTTTCTCAAACTGCCCAAAAAATCAAAAATTGCCCGAAATCAGTGCATTTTGACAAGCAGGGGAGGGGAGGGCGGCAGTGCCTCCCCAGACCCCCACTTTCTACGCCTATGGGTGTGCACACGTATTTTGTAAGCAACACTAATAAGATTCTATAAAAACATGATATTTCAAAGCAAAAGCAGTAAAGGCACGTGCAATGAAGGCCTCATTCACCACTGAAAAAATTAATGCTGAACAAGAACAACAAATACATGTAGTTATTTTTTGGTCACGTGCTTTACATAAAGAATCGAAAAATCTAATCAATTAACAAAACAGGGCCGTTCTAAAGCGAAGAGCCACAGATCTTTGCTGCAAAATCAAAATATCGGATCTTCTGTAGAAAGTCCCCGCCACTAATGCAAAAATGTGAAACTTAAGAAAAACAATCCCGCCACGTTTTAAGTACTGCAGCACTCACCGTTCCATGGTTGACGAAGAAGGTTAGGGTTAGGGTTAAGTGGCGAGGGCTTTCAACGAAAGATCCATACTATCTTACTACGCAAAAATATCTTTACTTGTAGTGAATACATATGTGTAACACACTATACATTAACGCCTCTAAAAACTTATACAGTCAAACCTCGGTTATCGAACACAATTCGTTCCAGAAGGCTGTTTGAAAACCGATTTGTTCGAAAACCGAATCATTAGAAATAATGAAAAAGAGATTAATTTGTTCAGTATACCAAAAGAATGACTTATTTACCTGGTTGCACTACACCCTGTAGATCAGTGGTGGGGAACTTGCAGCCCTTGACAGGATTTTGTGCGGCCCGCAAACCCTTTTTAAATGACAGGATACCCGTGCGATCAGAGACGTAGCAGCCGCCCCCCAAACCCCCCAATTGGGGGGGGGGCAGGCCAACTTTGGGGGCCCAAGTTAGTCTGAAATTGCTTTTTGGCTACGTGACTATTTTCAGTTCAGCAGACTTGTTTACAACCGATTTAAACTGTAGGAAGAAATTGGCTTGTGACATCATAAGTGAATGCAACGTCATTTTATCTCGCAGAATCTAGAATATTTCGATTGATTTTCTGGTAGAATCTTGAATATTCGATTGACGTAACAATGTCGTTGTTACGCAACGATCATAGAATGGTCTGGAATTCTGTTTGGCTATAAATACCGGGACAATATATATACACTGCAGAGTGCAGATAAAGTATTTTATTGACATTGTATAGAATGAAACGTTCAAAAAGTAGTGCTCAAAAGAGAAAAGAAGCAGCCACTGCTCGAGATGCTGTAGCGAAATTGCCCAAGATGACAGATTTTTTCAAGATTACTGAGCAGAGTAGACCTGGCACTAGTACCGAGAGGGATGAAGAAAACTATAGTGTACAAGAAAAAGAAGACTATGACGATCAGCATCAAAGTGATTGTGAATTTCCAGAAAATGTAAGTTGTGATTTGCCTGCCAATACGCAACCTTCAATATCAAAAATATCTGAATCTCAATTTACCCCTATCCCTGATGACCCATGTAAATGGCCTGAAAGTATTTCTGATGCTCAACGATGTGATATAGTAAAGCGTGGACCACATCAACTAATAATGAATTTTCCATATAATAACACAACTCCAAGGCGACGTTTTTCCTCCAACCATTATAAACGTGTGTTACCTAATGGTGAAAGTGTTTCACGGTCGTGGCTAGTTTATTCTGGGGAATCAGATCAAGTTTTTTGCTTTTGTTGTAAGCTATTTGGAAAAACACTAAGCCCCTTTTGTAGTGGTATAAATACATGGGAGGGTTTTTCGAAAAAACTGAAAGACCATGAAAACGGCATTTCCCACCAAGAATGCTGCAGTCAATGGATGTTGCTAGCTGAAGGGATAAGAAATTGATCCACTATCGACAAACGCGAGATGAATATTTTTTTCAATGAAAGACGTTTTTGGAGAAATGTTTTAGAGAGACTTATCGACATTGCCTTGTTTCTATCGGAAAGGAATCTTGCTTTTAGAGGATCTGAAGAAGTCTTAGGATCTCCTCACAATGGAAATTTTCTGGGTATATTTGAGCTTTTGGCAAGAAGAGATCCGATCCTAAAAGAGCTTCAAGACAGAATCAAGAATAAAAACACTAAAGATCACTATTTGAGTCCTACCATACAAAATGAACTAATTGAATTGCTAGCGACAGAAGTTGAAAAAGAAAATTTACAGCAATTGAAATTGGCAAAATATTTTTCTATAATTTTGGACTGCACTCCAGATATGTCACATCATGAACAAATGTCTGTCATTCTCCGTTATGTACTATGTAATGAAAAAGCTGCTGTTGTTAAAGAAACATTTTTTGGCTACTTGAGAATAAGTGACAGTACTGGGAAAGGCTTGTTGGACGCTTTCTAAGAAAAAGCGACCGAACTGCAACTCGAATTGTCTGATTGTCGAGGTCAGTCATATGATAATGGTGCTAACATGAAAGGAAAACATTCTGGGGTCCAAGCAAGAATGCTAGACATCAATCTCAAAGTTGTTTACGTGCCCTGTGCAAACCATACCCTTAACTTAGTTGTTGTTGACAGTGCTAATTCATCGACGGAAGCATTGACATTTTTTGGAGTACTTACAAGGTTGTATGTGCTGTTTTCTTCCTCTGCTCAGCGTTGGGAAATTTTGAAGAAACATGTGGAGCTGTCCATAAAGTCACAATCTGATACTCGTTGGGAAAGCAGAATTAAATGCATCAAACCTCTTCGATACAATTTAAAAGAGGTGTTGCTGGCACTGAAAGACTTGGAAGCCATTTCCATAGAAAGAAAAGATGGAAGAGCTGCCTCAGAAACAAAATCGTTGATAGCTCATTTATCAAAATGGAGTTTTCTTTTGTCGGTGTTTATTTGGTATGATATCCTATTCCAAGTCAATAAAGCAAGCAAGATTCTTCAATCGTATGGAGTCTCCCTTCATACAATGGAAACGGAAATCCAGGCAACTGAAAAGTTTTTGCAAAACTATCGCACAACGGGTTATGACAGTGCCGCAACATCTGCTGTTGAAATAGCACAGGAATTGGATATTGATCCTTCTTTTCCTCCGTCAAGAAGTGGAAAGAAAAGAAGATTGTTTGCTTACCAAGGTGAAGAGGAACAACGAGCTACTCCTGAACTGAAATTTAAAAGCAACTTTTTCTATCCATTAGTAGACCAGGCTATTATGTCAATAAAGGAGCGCTTTAATTTGTTACGTGAGGTTTCTTCCGCCTTTTCGTTTTTGTACACACGAGACAAACTTTTGCTTGTGCAACAAGAAAATGCTCTTCTTACTTGCTGTAAAGAGTTCCAAAAAAAGTTCGGTGACATTGATTCTGATGAAATGAGCGCTGAGCTACAGCGGTTTGTTTTAATTTTACAAAAAAAACGCAATCTCAATACGGCTCAAGACTTTCTGAACTATCTTCTAAAGACTCATTTATTTGAATTGTATCCGAATGTGTACATCGCACTTCGAATCTTACTAACTTGCCCCGTGACTGTTGCCAGCGCTGAAAGAAGCTTCAGCAAATTGAAACTGATCAAAACTTTTAATAGAACGTCTATGACAGACAGTAGACTATCTTCATTAGCCATGTTGTCAATCGAAAATGACTGCGCCCGATCTCTTGATTATGACAATGTCATAACAGCATTTGCGAACAAAAAGGTTCGCTCCAGACTATTTAAATAATACTGTGTTTTTATAACTTTTTCATGTTTCTCAGTGTCATTGCTTTCGTTTCGCAGTGTCTGCATAAATGTCCTACTGAACTCTGGCATCGGTGCCGAATTTTTTATGACTTGCACCTTCGGTATTGGCATGCTTTATTCTGACATTAGCCTGTTTACTTATGTACAAATTGTGGTGTATTTTCTTAATGCAGCTTTTCAATTTTACACCTCTAAAGTGATATGACCTGTGCGCAGGGGCTCTTGCGCTTACTTTGGGGGGGGCCCGAAGTTGGAGTGCTACGGGACTGCGTGCGACCAACGAAAAGCTTTGTATGCGACGAATAAAGAGGCATTTGTTTGCTTGCCGGGACGCATTTTCCGCCGATGAAGAGCGTGATGACCTTTTTTTTTGAGATCATCCCCATCACGGCCCAGAACACGATCATGCGATATGTCCAGGTCTGGAATTGTTCGACAATCGAATATTTGTTCGAGGATCGAGTGATTTTCATCTTGAATGATCCGTTTGAAGACCGAATTGTTGGCACAGTGAGACGTTCGAACACCGAAGTTTGACTGTAGGAGTGTTTCTTCTGTCGTCTATCTCTTTGGTTCAGGTTAATCTTGCTCTTGAGTTGTTCGAGAACCGAATTTTCGTTCGAGAACCAAATGGTTATTATCTCGAATTTTTTGTTCGAAAACCGAATTGTTCGAACTCCGAAACGTTCGAAAACCGAGGTTTGACTGTAGTTGCAATGAAGAAACTTGAAGCTCTATTTCATTGCATCAGCAAAACAATATAGACTAGCATCTTACAATAAAAAAATTTGCTCAAAAATGATCACCAGCATCATACGGTACCATACAGCAATCCATTACATCATGTCAATAACCCGCGACCGGTTTCGACCTTGTTGGGTCTCATCAGGCGGGTGTAAAAAACACTCAATAATAAATATGCTAAAAAAGCAAATTTGCCATTGGGTGCAAAAAAAAGAAAATGCAATGCAAAACAATATGATGCAGCAATACCTATATCATGGGGGTCTCATTCAAGGACACACACACATGACATGGACAACAAGTCACATCGGTAAGCCCTAATAGGGGTAAGCTATTAATAATACCCCTAAATTAATTATAAATTAATTAATAATAATAATAATACCCCTATTAATAATACCGCTATTAATAATACCCCTACCCCTAAATAAATTAATAATACCTAATACCCCTATTAGGGCTTACCGATGTGACTTGTTGTCCATGTCATGTGTGTGTGTCCTTGAATGTGACCCCCATGATATAGGTATTGCTGTATCATATTGTTTTGCATTGCATTTTCTTTTTTTTGCACCCAATGGCAAATTTGTTTTATTTCAGCATATTTATTGTTGAGTGTTTTTTACACCCGCCTGATAAGACCCAACAAGGTCGAAACCGGTCGCGGGTTATTGACATGATGTAATGGATTGCTGTATGGTACCGTATGATGCTGGTGATCATTTTTGAGCAAATTTTTCTATTGTACTTTGATGCTGGAGGCAGATCCCTCTTGATAGGAGATCACCTTGAAAATTGCTGGCTAGCAACTAGCAACTCATGTATAGACTAGCATCTTGTTTCATTATTGCGGAATCTCCAGCATAAACCTATCATAGATTTTTTGGTCCTTACGTATTATCGGGAGGACCTTTGATTTTTAATGTTATTTTATTTAAAAGAAAGGCAGTGTACACTGAAGGGGCAGGCCCGGTATGTAAATGTACGGGGCAGTGTACACTGGAAGGGAGTATTTTATTGTTTTAACCGTTTCAATAAATAATTTACTTCAATTTTTTAGTCGTGTTTTTAAAGGTCCTCCCGTTAATACGTAAGTACCGATTTTTTATTCTAAATTTTAAGTATACCGGACACCATTGCCGGATTTATATATTAATTCCAAAAGTAATGCGCATGGCAACGCAGCATTGTTTGCCAATCTGCACATCACTCATCTCAGAAAAAACACATAAATACATGAACTTTTATTTAATGTTGAAACTTTTCTATTTATATAAATACCAACCTGCTTGACAGAGAATGTTGCACCCATATAATTGCCGACTTGGTTGTGGCTCAGCAGCATTTTGAACCATTTGTTTAAGAGAAATCGATTTGCTTTTAGAAGGCCTTTGCAATAATTTTTGTTTACCATCCACTTCTTATGAACTATATCACAAGTTCCATTATTAAACTACACAACCACAAAATTTTTCATAGTAATGATTGTGATTTGTAAGGATGTAATGTTGCTGCTGGATTTAACTCGGCATTGCTTGCTTTATCCGAAGACCGAAAGTTACCTCGGTTTGTGAGTAATTTGCTTTATGCGATTTCGGCCAATTATTGGCTTACCTTAATTACTATCTTGGCTTTAAGTTTTATTTCTTGGAATTTATCTCTTTTTCCACGCTTTTGCTATCTTTTTATGAACTAGTACAAAATTTTGCGGCATTTAAAGTGTCTTGTCTTTCGTTGATATATAGTTGGTAAGTTTGCTTGCATTTGTTTGTGTGTGTGAATATGTTAGCTTTGCTTGTGTTAAAATACAGAAACCGTCGTATTTCTTTGCATGAATTTGAACTGTTCGAATACAATCTATTGGGGAATTCGACGCGTGTTCGGCAAACAGCCGAGCGCTACCAACTTTCGACGCGTTTTCAACAGATAGACGAGCGCTACACATAAACATTATCTTAATCTTACTTGGATTCATTGATGTTTCACTTTTTCACGCCCCTTTTCTCTGATTGGTTAGAAATTCTTCGTAATATTACATCATCTTTCTACCACGCCAGTTTTGCATGCCCAAGAGCATTGCGGATAGCCATATTTTCGCATGTAGACAAAATAAAGAAATATGTTTTTTCTTCTTGAGTCCTAATCACACGTCACCATGCTTGTCATCTGGTAGGGGAGATGTGGGACCTATCGGACATCGGGAACAATTGGACGGCTGCATATTTCTGCCAACACGTGGTTGTTGTTCTCTCGTATTTCTGTTTCGAGACTAAAATTTCATTCTTTACCAAATGCCATGTTTTAATCAGGATTGAGCATGAAGTGTAATTGCTGTGATAAAAAAAGTGTTTTTCTTGGTCCAAAGTAATAAAAGTCAGATAGAAACTTTATGAGTTTTTAGATAGCTTACAATTACTTTCATGAATGCTTTTGTAGCAATGTGTTTTGTTATGTGTCATGCTCAATAAAGTTAAACAATGCTTTAACATACGAAAGTTTTGCAATTATATTTAAAATGCCGGTTAGGGGACCATTCGGACATGCTATTAAGACAGTGTCCGAAAGGTCCTCACTTTTGTGATATATTTTATGTAGGCATAGATTAGAGCTATACGGTATTTAGTTTGTGGAGATGCCAACGTTTAAAAAATCAAAAGGAAAAAAAGGCTTGTTTACCGAAGCTCAACTTCAGCTAGCCTTAAAAAGCACGCTCGAAGACAAAGCAAGCATCAGAGCAGCGGCCATAGAATTCGATGTTCCTAAGTCAACCCTATCAGATTATGTCAAACGTTTGAAGATGAGTGGCTCAAAGTCCGTGTCAAAGCTCTCTATGACAACAAAGCAGGTAGCACAATGTTTACTACATGGCCTACATGTGTGTAATTCTTTTATTGTGTGTCAATGCTAAATTAGTCCAAATGGTATTTGACAAACTCATTCGCATACTGTAATGCGTTAAATAAATATATCACCCAGTCCAGTTCAAGATTCATACCTTAAAATTCAAGATGATATGACTGCATCACTCTTAGACTCAGTTCATTGCTTGTTTACAGGTTTTCAATGCGGATGAGGAAAAGGCGTTAGAACACTACATTCTTCAAGTTTCAAAAATGCTTTATGGTCTAACAAAGCTGCAAACACGGAAATTGGCCTTTAGATTTGCCAAGACCAAAAATATCTCCATGCCTAACAATTGGAGAGAGAAGGAAGCTGCAGGGGAAGACTGGCTTCGTGGATTTCGCAAAAGATCAGGAAATTTGTCTCTTCGCAATCCAGCGTCGACAAGCCTGGCTCGATCAATCGGATTTAATCGCCCTGCTGTTAATGCGTTCTCGTTCTTTTGCAACTTAAAAGACGTTCTTATTAGAGATGGCACTATATCTCCCCAAAACATCTGGAACTTGGACGAGACTGGGGTATCTACTGTTGTTAAACCAGGAAAAGTCTTGGCAGAGAAGGGGGTAAAACAGATAGGGCGAATTTCTTCAGCTGAACGAGGAGTAACGGCAACAATGTGCTGTTGTATTAACGCCATTGGCAATTCACTTCCGCCCGTGTACATTTTTCCTCGAGTACACTTCAAAAGCTACATGCTAGAAGGTGCTCCTTCAGAAAGCTTAGGTCTGGCATATCCATCCGGTTGGATGACTAGTGATCTTTTTGCCGAAGCAATAAACCATTTTATTAAATTTATGAAGGTGAGCAACAGCAATCCTGGCGTGCTACGAATGGATAAACATATCAGTCACCTGTCCATTGACGCTATTGATATGGCCAAAGAAAATGGCTTACGTTTGCTTACTTTTCCCCCACATTGCAGCCACAAGTTGCAACCACTTGACATAGGAGTGTATGGCCCATTCAAACGTTATTACTCTTGCCTTTGCGATTCGTGGATGTCATCAAATCCAGGAAAACCTCTTTCAATTTATGATGTTGCGGAGTTGTCTAGCCAGGCATTTCAAAGGTCATTTACTATCGAAAATATAACTTCTGCTTTCAAGTCCAGCGGAATCCATCCTTATAATCCAGATATTTTCACAGATGATGTATTTCTTCCAGCTCTTGTTACAGATATTCCCCTTCAACGTGATGAGCGTCCTTCCGGCGTTCCATCGACAAGTCTTTTGCCTGAAAGTGCTACAAGCACAGCTGTTCCTCAACAATTGACCGATGAAGCACTTCTTGCAACAATTACTCCTTATCCCAAAGTTGATTTCGCAAAAAAACGCCCTAATAAAAACAGATTTAAGAGTACAATAATCACAAATACTCCTGAAAAAGAAAAGATTCTCTCCCGCCGCAAAAAGCTACCAAAAAAACGTCCAAAAAGAACTGTTTCTTCCAGCAGCGATAGTGATATATCCGTACATTTAGCATCCGATGACAATGTAAGTGACCATGAGTCAATTGTAGACGGAATCGGCAAAATTCCTGGTAGCCCAGCTCAGACAGGAGACCAACTGAACATTGGGGACTTTGCTGTCATTAAAGTTTTTCAGCAGAAGGAAGACATAAAAATTTTATCGGAAAAATATGTGTGGGGCCTGACGAAGATGGTGACTACGAGGTTAACTTTATGAGGCAATCAGAGGAGATTAGAGACGGTTTTCAGTTCCCTGAAGAAGCCGATGCAACATCCATTAGGCTGGATGATATACTTAAAATGCTGCCGAAACCATCCTCAGTAGCAGCAACGAAGCGATTATGTGGAGTCTTAAAGTTTGGGGCTGATCTTGCTTCTTATGAACTGTAATTTTGTCTGGGATTCGGAGACGTTTGTTGATACTTATTAACAATCTTTGTAACTTCTGTAACTGTTGCATCACAGTAAAAATGTTTCTTGCTCTTCAATTTCTTAATTTTTTTTATATCTGGCAGTCACATTTCAAACGTCCGGAAGGTCCCCACCTTGTGAACGAAAGATTTCTATGGGTGGGGACCATTCGGACGTTTTGGTGACATTTTTCTAATGTAAATAAAAATACTTTCAACAACCCGAATCTTATATTAAGTGGCAATATACGTTCCCCATAAACAAAAATATAAATAAAACTTAAAAGCATTCAATATCGTTCAACTAGTTTGGAGGAAAGTAGAGTTATGTAAATTTTGTCCGAATGGTCCCTTACTTCCCCTATATAAATCACAGATGCCATCTTGTCGGTCTCCTTGGCATCTTTTTGCAATTGACATTCCATGAATAATTTGTTCATGATATTGGCGAAGCGACGCGATGGCGTAGTGGCTGGAGCGTCCGCTTCGCAGTCGGTAGACCTGGGGTTCATTCCCCTTGTCGAGTCATACCAAAAGACCTTAAAAAATGGCATCCGCAGCTTCCCTGCTTGGCGCTCGGCATTTAGGGGAGGTTGTGGAGAACAAGCCGGCAAGTTCGCTTGTTGTGTCCTTGGGCAAGGCACTTAACGGGACGCCCCCACTTTTATGTGGCAGACAGGTGGCCCATAAACCTCGAAAAAGGCAACTCCCAAGCGAGTGCGAACTTCCCGTTCAAAGTGTAGCGATACAATTCGCTTTCTCGTCAATGGAGGATAAATATGGCAAATAAAATTTTGAACTAATTTTAAAGTCAATAATTGTGAATTCATCAAAGTTTGTTATAAACAAATACATTCGCGGCACATGAGCTTTTATTCTGCTCTTTCTGAGCGCAGTGCTAATTGAGAAATTCAGACTTTGGCCCATCAAGACTAGTCTAGAGGCCACTGATCTCTCATACCAGCTACCACCATCCGGCTTTAGCGCGATTTATTTGAAATAACATTACAAAAATAAGCCAGTGATAAGAGAAATTATCAAAACAATTCTAACAACGCAATCATCAAAAAATTTAAAAACGAGTAAAAATTTTTAGAATAGGTCAATTATTCTGACCTTGCAACGTCTCCGTGAAGGCAATGATCTAAACCAGAGGTGGCGAACCTTTTTTTTGCAAACGTGCCAGAATATTAAAAATAATGTTTAGCAAGTTTGTACCATGCCAGTTACATTGAACAAAAATCAGCTCGCGCGCCATAGGTTTGTCACCCCTGATCTAGACCAAAAAATGTTGAAAGTTAAATCCCATTTTGGTGGTATTGATATGCCCTTGGGAAAATCAGTCGATTTACAGTGCTATTCCGGCCTGCAGACATGTTTGCCTGTTCTGAATGCCAGCCGGGACGCGAACGCACAACCCCGTGGTTTGAAGTCAAACGCTCTAACCACTAGCCCACATAGGCAAAGAAGTGATGTTAAAACAGGGCAAAAGATACTGCATTACAAGGTTACGCTATCGCTATTACGCAAGTGTTAAGGTTTAATGCGGCTTAACCTATCAAGCAATTCCTTGCATCCTATGTTGTAATCAAAGTTGAATCGGGTGGGAAATATTGCGGAAAAAATTTACCCACTTGTGGTTAAATGCTAGAAATGAAAATACATGATACAAACAGACAAGCGATTTTAAAGCTAGTATGAACGCAGATTGTTCTTACCTTTTCAAAAGTAATTGGTTTTTTTCTTGAATGGAGATGAATTAAATAGGATATAGATATTTAAATATTGATAGTAATACAAAAATAATTAGCAGTATTACACTAATAGACTAATGCAAGATACTGCTTTGTTTTTCTCAGGCAAATAGTGCAATTAGAAGTCTGGCCTAGAACATTGGCACTTTGTCGTATGCTAGACAAATCACCAACAGATTAATCAAAAACCGATAAAAGATTTTTGCGGATATTCCTCGGCAAAACCTTTGTAAGTTTACGATTAGTATAAAACCGAGAACCAAACAAATTGTCAATAACAATTTGTGTTAGCATTGGGACGATAAAGAGCCGAGAAAATATTTTTGCTTGAGATGGAACTTGTTTTATACAGCAAAATTTTTGCCGTGGATATTATTGATCATGTGCCTTTGCAGACAAAGAAAAATTTTTTAACTAAAATCATCCAAAGGAGGTGCAAGATAAATGCTCTAGCCCAGGGTTTCCCAAACTTAGAGTTAGAAATGCTTAGGAGTCCTTGAAGAGGTCAAACATTAATCATGGAGCCTACAAAAAATTTTTTATGAAATTAAAAACAATCACAACAACACTTATCAATTGTTTTGTTACGACCAGGATGCATGTGCTGTTTTGTACTTGAAAATGTTTTAAATTCAAGTTTGTTAAAAGAAAAAAATCTTACTTAAAATGCTTAAAGAACAGAAAAATTGTAAAAACCAAACGCATAAAAAATGTCAATCAATAAAAAATGGCTTACAAAGCCCGTAGATTTCTCTCGCAGAGCCCTGGGGCTCCGCACGGAGCACTTTGGAATCCTATGCTCTAGCCCAGTGGTTCCTAACCAGGGAGATGGACATCTCCAGGGGAGGCAAAATCAAATTTTTGGGGATGTGAACGAAGACTTGCAGGAAAATCACTTTTAAAAAGAAAAGGTCTTTAAGTATTTTTTGAGAGAAAATGGGAATATTGATACTTTCAAAAAGTTCATCCCCTCGAATAAGTAACTTTATTTTT